>VDFB02000017.1:550959956-551399907 GCA_007258455.2 Sequoia sempervirens
TCCTCCATCTACTCCTAGTCCTCCATCCAATCCCATTCATCCATCTACTCCTAGTCCTCCATCCAATCCTAATCCCCCGTCTACTCATAGTCCTACATTCAATCTCGTTTCTCCATCTAACCCTCGTCCACCAATCCATAATCCCTCATCCATTTCTGCCACCCTAGCCAAGCCAACCATATGCAAGTCTCTCATTTCAGAAGTTCTCCAAGGACTCATTACAAAGAAGCCACCCCCAACTCTGCATCTTGAAGTCATGGAACCATGCCATCCCAATCTATCTTCCATGGTAACTAGTGATGAGAGCCTTCTCCATACCACACCTATCATTGTTGTTACCAACCCTAGCACTGATCAAACCATTGAACCCACATCTCCTACCATCACACCCTCTAAATCCATTGAACCCAAATCTCCTACCATCACACCCTCTGAATCCATCGAGCCCCCATCTCCTACCATCACACCCTCTGAATCCACCAAGCCCCCATCTCCTACCATCACATCCTTTAAATCCGTTGAATCCATTGAACATCCACCTCCTACTCCAAGAGTCATTGAACCCATCGATGACGCCCAAATCCATTCTGATGACTGCATCGAATCCTCCATCCTTCCATCTCCCCAACTTGAAGAGTCTCTCCAACACTTTGTTATCCTTCCATCCACACAAGATGCATCATGCCAAGCGTCTAATCCAAAGCATGCCAACATATCCCCTTCTCTAGATCAAGATCCTACCATCCTATCTAGTTCACCTCAAGATTACAGTCCCCCATCCATTCCACCCCATGATCCCCTTTTCTCCACTGCTCCATCTCCATCTCCATCACATGAGCCTGCTACCACAAATCCAGATCCTATCATATCCCCTAATCCCTCTCCTGGTATCACCTATCCACATGCTGCTATCCCACCATCTCCCTCTCATGATCCCCCATCATCACCTAAAACTGCTATCCCCACACCACTGGCATATCCCCTTGGTACTCTCACATTCTTCCATGGTGGCCTCCTTGCAGAAGAAAAACACAATGTATTTACCACCCATCATCCTCCACCTAATAACAGACTTGCATCATGTTTTCAGAATAACACAAATCCTATCATGGATCGCATGCTCAAGAAAATGAACTATCAAGGAAAAGATCTAGGCCTTCATGAGCAAGGTATTTTAGAACCCATCCAAGTCAAAGAACAAGTCTGCATGCAAGGTCTTGGACCTATTTCCCAAGACTCACAATCTAAAGATGTTGGTACAACCTCTAGACGTCCTCAACGAACCTTTTCCAAAAGAAATGTCGGCTCTTCCCATCGCCCCACTAGATCATATGTTGCCATCCCTCCACCTCTATCATATCATCTCAAAACCACTGTCCATATTCCTCCTTCATCTTCTCCATCCATTTTAGGTCCTTACATCCCTCCATCTACCATCTCCAATCCTCCATCCACCATATCCCATCCTTCATCCGCTCCATCCATCTTGGGTCCATATATCCCAAGATCACCTCCTCCATCTCATCCTTTCATCCATTCATCACCTATCCATCTCATCCATCATAAACATCCCTCTCACATGTCCCCTAATCAGGATCAACAAAGGCACATACCCACACACCTCCGTCTACACATAATCCCCATATTCCTACCTTCATCGTTCCACATCATCCATCTCCTCACACTCATCCCATTGCTACTAAAAGCACTTTGGTTGTTAAAGAAAAAATGCATAAATCCAAACATCC
The DNA here is from genome assembly GCA_007258455.2 of Sequoia sempervirens. NCBI lineage: Eukaryota > Viridiplantae > Streptophyta > Pinopsida > Cupressales > Cupressaceae > Sequoia > Sequoia sempervirens. The sequence goes on from VDFB02000017.1 coordinate 550,961,705, forward strand.
ACATGAATCTAAGGCTCCCCATGTCCCCTCCAAAAGACATGGTGAAGAGAAGAAAAATTTAAATCTAAATCAAATCCATAAGCCACAAAGGCCCACCAAAGCAAAGATCACAACTATGTGGATCCCAAAGAAAAAAGATGCAATGCCATCACATGAAAAATCTGTAAGAACATCCAAAGTCGCTAATCCAAAAGCTAATCATACACCCCTTTCATCTCCTAAATCTGTTTTGGGTCCTTATTTCCCGCAAGTCACCATTCCATCTCCTCCATTATCCCCACATTCTCCATCCCTTAATCCTATTATCTTTTCACATCCATCACCACATGTGCCAATGTTGGTCTTGAACACATCTCCCCATCACATATCCACCCCATCATTCTATCCATACAATTTCCAACATCCCATCCATTATCCCATGTATCAACCCCATCAAATCCCTCTAATTCATCCTCATGCATAAGGTTGTACCAACATCCAACAGTCAATTCAAACATGGGCTCTTACTACCTCATATAGAATGGGATGCTTGAGTCCTTCATCCATATCATTATCATGTAAATTCCCTTATCCACATTCCCATCCCTCTCCATTTTCATCCCCCTACTATCCAAAGACCCGAAAAATTAAAAAAACGTCAAAAAATAAATAGTAAAGAGAAATAATTCGTCTAATGGTGAAAACTTGGCAAACAAGCGCCTTGGATAAGTACCATGATGAAAACCTGGCAAACAGGCGTCATGCATAAATCCCCATCTACACTCGGGGGCAACTTCCTAATATGCATTCCCATTATGCTTCCTGCTATGCACCCATCTTCCTGTTATCTGTCCTCTTCATAAAACCCCTCCATCCCACCTATCTTCCACATCCTACCATCATATTTCATTTATCTCCCATTCCCTCCATCCTTCTTGTGATCTTGATCAAAACAGGGGCACCTATCTATACATGCTTTGGCCACCTCTTGGTATACATTCCTTTCATCCATGCTCTGTCATACTCCTTAGTCACCCATCCTATCCTCATCTAGTTATCTCCTTTATCTTCCCATCCACTTGTCTTCTATCCCTCATGCCTCCTCATATATGAAATATCTAGAGTGGGGGCATCTGCTTCCTTTGTGACATAGTCCTTGGAGACATCATCTATCATAACATCCCTTCATCTCCCTATCCATCTATCATAACATCTCTTCATCCCCCTATCCATCTATCATAGCTTCCCTTCCATCTCTCCATTCGTATCTTCGTATCCATTTATACTAGTATCCCTTTCATCTCAATCCTTCTATCCCTATCCATCTATCATAGCATCCCTTCCATCTCCCCATCCTTGTCTCCATAACCATTTATACTAGCATCCCTTTCATCTCCCAATCCTTATATTCCTATCCATCCAAACAATCCCTCCCATCCTTCATCCATTCTTTCATCTCTATCCTCATCCCATCTCACAATCCCTTGTCATTGGTATCTGGCTATAGGCTTCCCCCCATGCAACCCAATGCCCTTTATCTCATCGCCCTCACTTTTGCTTCTCTTACACATCTTTCTAATCTCTTATCTTTTCTCCGTGTTCATCGCCCCATCCCTCTTTTCCCTTTTCTTTGTCGTAGTGGCTCCACTCCTCCCTGGGGCGTGTTCGCCCCATCGGGGCGTCTGCACCCTCCCGGAGCATCTCTGCCCCTCCGGGGCATCTCCGCCCTCCCGGGGCGTGTGCACCCCACCAGGGCGTCTCTGCCCTCCTGGGGCGTCTCCGCCCCATCGGGGCGTACACGCCCGGTCGGCCTTCCTGGGGCGTCTTCACCCCCGGGGCATACACACCCCGCCCGCCCCTTCGGGGCGTTTCCACCCTCCTGGGACGTACACACCCCGTCGGCCCTCCTAGGGCGTCTCCGCCCCTCCGAGGCGTATGCACCCCACCGGGGCGTGTGCGCCCTCCATCCTGGGGCGTGTGCGCCCTCCCTCCCGGGGCGTGTCCGTCCCGCGGCCCGAGGCGCATACGCCCCACTATGGTGTGCCCCTATTCCTACCAAAAATTCACATTTTTACTTTTTTTTTTGGAAAACTGATCCTAACCCAGTTGTTTAATTTTGCTCCCAAACAAAACCCATATCTTGAAATTTTCAAAATTGATTTTTGATTTTTACACCGACACTTCCGGAGGCCATAACTGTTGACTCGGGTGTCCGTTTGAGCTGAAATTTGACGGGTGGTTGCGTTTTGACCCATTTTTCGGGGCCTCAAACTTTCATCTTGACCCTCAAAATCCCAATTTAGTGTTTTTCCAGCATTTTGAAAAATTGTTTTTGCTCATAACTCGAAATGCATATCTCAAATTTGGGATGTTAGTTGGCAATTCATCCTATCTCAATAGTGGGTATTTCTTGGAAAAAATTGGGACTTTCAAACATATGACCATGAAGTTTCCTAAAATGGAAAAATTTGACAATTTTTGAAAACTGCCAAATCGAGAAAAATTTGCTTGTCAACACCTTACGCCCTTTAAGTCTCAGAACTCAGTGTAGAATCAATCCAATCATATCCTTAATCATTCTGGTCTTCAATCCAATCCTCATCTGAGCTTTAATCTTATCCCAATCTGAGCTTAACCAAACCCCTACTCTAAGCTTTCGTCCCTCTGTAGTCAAGATCTTTGGATATTGAACAAAGTCTTAAGACTCCTCCCTCCATCTTCTTCAATTTTGTCCTATTCATCCATTCTAATAAATCCATTCACTCATTCCATGTAACCATTCAACTACTTCGAACCTTCATCTATTATCTCAACACTTCATCGAACCTCCTATCATCTCAAACATTCATCAAACCTCTTTCTATCATTTCAAACTCTCCTTCCATAATCTTGATCAATCGTTTACTCATTCTGAGTAATCTTCCACCTATTCCCACCCTTCACCTTCTAGTTCCAAGAATCAGTCATCTATCCATCTGGTCACCTTTTCCTCATCCAAAATCCTTATCCCTCTATCCAATCCACCCAAACAATCTTTTTCCTCCCCCCATCCTCTCCCCTCATCCCATCTCATAATCCCTTGTCATTGGTATCTAGCGATAGGCTTTTCCCCACGCAATCCAATGTCATCTATCTTATCGTCATCACTTCTGCTTCTTTTGCACATCTTTTCTATCTCATTGTTCATCACTTCATCATTCATCTATATGGTAGGTCATTCGCCCACTTCATCTTTGATGATTTGGATAACTATCCCATCCCTGAGCTTTATATAGTCACTCTCCTCCAATCCAATCCAACAGGTCTATCTTGTTCTGTCGTGTCATTTCTGTCATTTTAACCCCTTATCTAGGGTTATCTCATCATCTTTAATCCATCACTTATCTATAGCCTTTTGTCGAACTACGTTGCCCCTGCGCTTTCACGTAGGCAAGGTCGATCATTTGATTCGCCCTCGGGGTTCCATCCATCATCGATCTATATTGTCCACTTTTCTCCTGTTCTCCATCCTATCTTGGTCATCCATCAAAATCTCCTCCATGGTCAGTCATCCGCCTTTTACTGAACTACGAGGGCTCTGCGCCTTCACGTAGGCAAGGCTAATCTTTGATCGGCCCTCGAGCCCCTAGGTCTTTAGGATGTGTCAATCTCATGTCTTGTCTCCCTTATGTCGTGTCGTTAAGTTATGCCCTTATCTAGCTAGTTCTTCAGAAACAAGATCCACTTGTATCAACAAATCCAATTAGTTTTGAATATCCTACAACATATCAATCTTTTAGCTTACTATCCATCATCGGTCTCAACAGGATGCATCCTTCCTAACAGACCTCATCAATCCCATCCATCCCCTTGATCCTATGGCAAAGGACGTTTGAAATTGATTGCGATCTTTTGATGCTTTTGGCTTTTGTTTATCATTTTGGCTCCTATCATCACTTGTCAAGACCGCCATAATCCATCATATTATGGTGTGTTTTGATTGGTCAACATAGGGGCATATCTTGATATTTTTATGTCTATTTGTGTCTTCTTGGTTGTCCCACATAGTACCCACCAAGATCCCCAAGGTCTTGTGTTATGCTAGGGCATCCTTTTATGCTTGTGGTTATCTCAATACCTGGCCCGACCAAGGTTTTTGTGACTTTGGGGTGTTGGGGTAGCCTTCTTGTCTGTTGTGTTTGTTTTATGTATTAGACACTAATTCGCCTTGGTTCTTCATACCCAAGTGTCTTGTGTCTTATGCTATAGCAAAAATCAGTGCTCCGAAGATGGCAAATTGCATTAGGATTGCATTTCATATTCCATTCTATCATCTTGCATGTATCCACCCATCCATTGAACCTTCATCCTTATCTCACATCTCCATCCAATCCCCATCCATTCCATTTAGCCCAAATCACCTAATCAAATCCTTGGTCTTGTCCCCAGTCTTGTTACCAGCCTTGACCCATCATCATCCATTAGTATCCTTCCCTATCCCTTTGGTGATTGTTTTGGGATGTATCCTTCCCTCATCAACAACACTTTCATCATCATCATCATCAGGAGGTCTTCTTCCCTATCCTTTAGTGGTGTTTTGGGATGTATCTTTCCCTCATCAATACCACTCAATGGGATATATCCTTCCCTATCCTCATGTTGTTTCAAGATCCTTCATTCCCTCATTGACAACACTCCATCCATCATCAACCCATTTTGGCTTGTACCTTGACTGGGGCAACATCACCTTTTGTCCTCAAATCCATTTGTGCTTCATCCATCTCCATATCACTTGCTCTCTTACCCATCACCTTGCATTATCTTCATCATCTCCCCTTGCATCACATCATCTATTTCGAGAGCACACATGTGTTCTCTTCAACCCGCATGTCCTCTCGAGGGGGCATCCTCAATCCCTACTCTTCATCTTGACCCCCATCATCTTTCTTCCTAGTCATCCCTTTGATGACTGGGGCATCTTTTCCAATCTAACCATCTCCTTCTGGGTTCTATATTTTAATATTCTTTGAAATGATGCTACTTCGTAACACCATCTCAAAGAGGGGCAAAATGTAGACATCCAAATTTGGACATTTAATTTATCCAAATTTATCACTTTATCCGGATTAATTAAGTAATATTACTATTATTTAATTAATATCTTTAACTCTGCCAAATCCCTAAGGTATTTAATTAATAATTAAATACCTTACCCTCCTTAATCCCCTTTTCATCAAATAAATTAAATAAATATTATTTAATTCCTCACATGCCATTTTCATCTAATCCTAATCCATCTCCTAATCTCTTCATTAAAGATGTGCACATGCCTAATCCTTGATTAGGATGTGTCACATCCTCCAACTTTTGCAAGTTGGCTTCTAATCCTAATTAGCCCCTAATTATCCTCTAATTACTAATTAGTTAAACCTAATTAGTACCTTAGTCAACTCTCCCCATCTCCCAAGGAATTTTTAATTCCTTTTTATTCACCCTAGGCTCCTCTCTTCCCCATGTGAATTTTTAATTCACATTTTATTCCTTCTAGAATCCCCTTTTCCCATACACCTTCTAGAATATTTGACTTGTCACATCAAGTCACATGTGACAAACTCCCACCTTTTGGGAACATTGTCTTATCCACCGGATTCTTCCAATCATTGTGAATTTTTAATTCACTTTTATTCACCCAAGATTCTTCCCATCTCCCAATGCACTTGGAAGGTACTTGTCCTTCCTCCACCTCATGTACCTTTTTGACACATCACCTACACATCATCTTACATTTATCCACTTCACAATCCACATGTCAAGATGTGAGGGCTTGTGAGTCCTCAACCCACCATAGCCCTTCATCTTGACCTTGTTAGATCAATCTTGACCGTTGAATTCTCTAGAGAATTCAAGTCTCTCTATAAATACCCCCTCCTCAAGGGCATTTTACAACACTTAGTCATTTTGCAACTACATGCTGCTATTTTGTGCACCCATCCAATTTTCAATTACATCCACTTGCATTTGCATCCAATCACATAGTAAAGATCCTCAATAGAGCCATCAAGGAGCACACACCCCATCTTAAGCAAGGGCCAATCAAAGGGGTATCAACAAAAAAGGAAGGTAAAACCATTTGTGTCTTATGTTGTCTATTTTCCTTATTGTTTTGTCACTCTCTTTTGGCTAATCTTGAGGTGTCCTTGGTTATTTTACCATTCATATTTTGAGTTATTTTATGCACTAGAATAGGGATAAATTCCAAGGTTCACAGTCATAATCGAAGAGTTGGGGATATACCAAGCAGATTTCATGGTCTTGGTTGTTTGGCTCAAAATATAAGGTACTGATCATGCAAAGGGTGGTGTCCTCAAATAACCTAGATAGATTAGTCATGGGGTCCTCATCATCACTACTATTATAGATATCGGTTATATCAAAGGTATAGTTGTCTAGGACACGGCCTGTAGATACTGGTAGTCATAGTTCTATTGCTGTCGGCTGACGAGGTTTATTAACCACTCTAACCGAAGGACTTCAGCCACGTATGGTTATACACAGAGGGGTACATCCAAGGCAGAGGTTTGTTATTGGTCGCAACTCTGGCATGATAGGTATTATAAGGCCATTGTCATTTTGTCCCAATCTTTGATTTCTATCGTAACCTATTCCGAGCATCATTTGGAGACCTTTGCTTCTTTCATCCATTGGTAAATTAGTTGTTGGTCTCTCATCTTGGTATAACATATGCGATGGATCTGTCTTAATTACCTCTTGGCCTAGATCTCCCCAGCTTGTGAATTCAGGATAATCTTTAGGAGACGTTTGAGATGTGGAAGCTTGATTTTTTTGTGGGCATCCTCATGATCTAGGAGATTGAGGTAACTCTCCTATCACAAAAGCATTGTTAGGGAGCCTGTAGCTTCCACAACCGTCCTCCTAGATGATGAGCTTGATATCAGAGATGGTAGGAATGGCGGGTTTCTCTGTCTCAAAAGTGGATGTGAGGGTGGTGAGATCAATGTATGATTTGGATGGGTCCTCATCATTTTTTGGTACTTGTGGGATTTTGTAATATTTTGCTTCAAGTTTTTTGCAGTATGAAAAAGGTTTGGGATCTCTGTGAATGGTAACTTCTTGTCTGTTATGTTTAAATTTAACAAATTGGTGGAAGGTTGATGCTAGTACTTTCATCGCATGGATCCATGGGCGTCCTAGGAGGGTGTTATATGGCAAGTCAAGGTCCAAACCTGACAAGTGGTTTCCATGAGAGTTGGTCCTACTTAGATAGGGAGTTTAATCATGCCTTGAGAAACTCTTTCTTGATCGTCATATGCTCTTATCGTGATGCCTTTCCCTTTATCAATGGAATCTTCTGATATTTTCAACTGCTTGATGAGGCCAAGAGAATAGATATTCAAACCCGCATCTCCATCCACTAGGACCCTTTTGATTTTTCTCTTATTTACGATGGCTTCCAAGTGAAGTGCATGGTTGTGAGATGGTTGGGTGGGGAAATCTTGATAAGAGAATGTAATGAGATTAGGTGTTATGATATTTCCAACCATAGCTTGGAATTGCTCTGCATCGAGATCTGCAGGGACAGTTGATGAGGCTAATGCTTCCTCAAGGATCTTTTTATGAGCTGATGATATTTTTAACAACTCCATGATGGAGATGTGTTTTGGCATTCTCTTAAGTTGGTCTACAACATTGTAACCATGCAAAACAGATCTAGATGAAGGGATTCTATTTGGTTGGCATGATCCTGCGATGGTGACTTTGTCGCCTCTTATGGTGACTCCACAATCTTTGGCATGGGTGCCCTTGATGGTGATGACCATGCAGTCTTCATTTAGGGAGGTAGTGACTGATTGATAAATATGATTTACACTTCCCTTCCCTTTATCATTTTTATTCCCTTTGTTGCCATGATTCAGCATCGGATTCGTGTATATCTTAAGATCCTAATTTCCCATAGGTTGTTCAACGTTTATAATTTTCTTATCGATGAGATCTTGGATGATGTTTTTGAGTCTCATGCAACTGTTTGTAGTGTGACCTTTGATTTTTTGGAATTCACAAAGTTGATTCTCGTTATACCAAGGAGATTTGACATCAGATTCTTGGTAATTTTCAAATGTAGGAGGCTTGATGAGTTTTTTGTCGATCAATTTTTTCATTATGTCCTCAAGGGGTTCCCCCAAAATGGTGTATTTTCATTTGGGATAACTTTTGTATTTGGGTGGTCCTCTTTGACCACTGAGATTATTGATGGTTGGATTGTTGTTTGGTTGGTATGGTATGTGTTGAGTGTTTTGGTGTTGTGATTGGATTTGTGATGTGGGTGTATTTTGGTGAGGACCACTAATGACCACCTTAGCATCGACGACACCATCATTAGTAACATTTTTGTACCTTTCCCACATGCGATGTTTATCATTGTAATTGGATGGTGGGCGGTTGTTTTTTGTTCAGGGTATGATGATGATCCTACAGGTTAAGTCATGAGGGCTCGTTTGATGCTAAGCACTTTAGGAATCAGTTGATCATATGTGGTGATTCCTTGGACCTTGAGATGGAAAGCCAAGAGGCCTTCAAGGTTGGAAATGATGGTGCAAACTTGTTGTTCTTCCAGCATGGTCCACTTGCTTCGATTAGCCTTTGATCACCATCGTTGTAAGAAGGAAGCGAATGATTTGTTATTTCCTTGCTTTAGAGTTGAGAATTCTTCTAGACTAACATCCATTGCAATGTTGCATGCGTAGTTTTTAATGAATGCATCTATGATTTCTTGAAATGTTCTAATGCCTGATGGTAGACAAGAGAAACATTCCATAGCGTGGCCCACCAGACTCCTAGGATGTAACGACCCGCCATGCAACCCTAGGGAAAGTTGCAAGTTACTAAACAAACGAAATAATTTTTTTTAAATAAGAACAATTAACATACAAGTTTACTTAACCATTGCCAACTAATCCCCTAAGGTTGCGAGACTATGTTACTTAACCAAACGCAGAACAAGAATTAAAACCATATCATATAAATGCTTAACAAATAAAGTTCACATACATTCCATTCATATTAAGTTTACATCCAGGAATATGAAGTACCACATGATTTCACAATATAATTTACAACATGATTACAATACTCATTCCCCGAATGAGGTGAATCCAACAAGTAAGATTACATATTACAAATTCCTCCTCGATAACAATTGAGGAGTAATAAATTACAATAGCAACTGAGAGAAAAAGGCATGAGAAGAAACTAATTCCCACGAGCTCTCCAACTGGAAATCACGACCACACAAACAAGAAGAAGAACCAACGGATTTAAGAAGCACGCCACCCAACCGCATGGAATCCCAAAGGTTCCACTCCCTTTGTGCTAGGAGATAGTAACAAGGAATTCCTACACAAGACCATCTACTACTAGACACAGGCGACACAAAACTAATACGAAATAAATACAAGTATACATCACATGAATAGAAAGGTCATACGCACAACTCAAGGTACGACTCTCACAACACCAACATAGGTTACATTGCTTCCAGACATAGAATAGATCAAGAGTGTCACAAATATCAAGTACAAATTGTTGACTTAGGAAGAGTGTCATTGCATAGCTCGTCATGGGTTATCCTCTAGGAATCTTCCTAGGCTTCGGCCCCCACTCCATGGGTTATCCTAGTGGCCTCTACCGAAATCCTGGCCCCCATGCTCACTCATGCGGAATCAAATACCTAGATCGTGAGGATGAGATAGATGATCTTGCCATTCTAGGCCTCCTCGTCTCATCCCAAGTCTAAAACAAGCCCTTGGGTCCATGAGTGAGGCATAACTTATCTTGTTTAATGTTTGATGCCACCTAAGCTTCTAAAAGTTTATTTAGTTATCACTGACTTAATCAACTTGCAAAGGGTTATCCCTGGCACCACTTTGTGCGTCGGCCCCCATTCCAAGCCACTCTTCTAAGACAACACACACGGTGAACCACAATAGGTAACAAGATAATACGACCTCTCCATTCAAGGAGGTAACAAATCAAGAAACTCACTCCAAACACTGGAGGAAACAAGGTCAAGACCCTCTCCAACACTAGAGGCAACAAGATCAAAACCCTCTCCAACCACTAGAGGTAAACAAGGTCACAAAACCCACTCCAAACACTGGAGGGAAAACAAGGTCACAACACCCCCTCCAAACACTGGAAGAAACCAAAATACATAAATCACTCCTTCCAAAGGAGGCACATAGTACATAACCCTCTCCTAATCCCAAGGAGGCACACACCATTCCCGTTCGTGAAAACTGGGTGAACAACATGGTGTAACTATGCACATTTTCCACAACTCATCAAAGGTTGACTCACATACCACAACCGATACCAATAAATGAACTCCTATTTGGAAGACTTTCAATACATTCACTCTAATTCCACAACATCGTAGATGAACCATTAGACACTGAAAACATTTCAGACATTAAGTACGCTAATGTTCGGATTTCCTAAATCCAGTCAAACACAGTTTTCATGACTTGCAATTATCCAATCAATTGATCCCATCTCTTTTCATGACATAGAAATATTCAAGGAACATATCTTTTTCTCTAAATTTCACAACCATATTCATAATCAAAACACTTTAATAATGTAGCCATTTGATTAAAATTTAAATCAATCATTCTCTCTAAGTTTCGCAATCATATGCTAAAAATAAAACTACTTGATTAATTAAATCATTTAGAATAAATAATAAGTCAGTTAATTACGTCGTACAAGAAATTAAGTAAATAACTAACATTAATCGCACAACTCAATAGTAGCTCAAAGCACGTTGACAACTTAAGGAGTTTAAACCAATAATTATATTTCGTTTCTCAATCACATTTCTTAATAAAATCAACCTTTGAAGTAAAATCATTTGACTATTAAAAATTCATCGTTCAAAATAAATCCTGTCTCAATTATCTGTAATAAACAAAACCCATTTATAATTAAATCAAACATTTGATAAATAAAATTGTCTGATTAAAATAAATCATGCATTAACTCTAAGCTCCTCAATTATGTTCCATAATCAAAATTTAATAATTAAAACCATTTGATTAAAATAAATCTTTCATTGTCTATTAGTTTCACAATTAAATTCCATATTCAAACGTTTTAATAAATAAGGTCATTTGATTGTAATAATTCAATCATTAACTCTCCATTTAACAATTATCTTCATAATTGGGATATTTTAATAAATAAACACTAGTCAAGTCACTTAATCTATATTTCAACATAAGATGAATAATTTAATCAAAATCAAAATCAATATTTTAATTAAAAACGTTTGATCATTCATCAATTTCATTTCCTCTATACCAATGCAATAATCATTTCCAATTAATTCCTATTTTTTTTATATTCAATTATCATTTAAAAGAACGCCTCCAAAATATCATTTAAAATTCCATAATTTCCCAATTAAGACAAAATTTAATTAAAATCGATTACATAAAAGAACTCAATTTATTTCATCTTTGACGATAAAATCAACTTCTTAAATGAATTATATTTAAAATAGAACATATCGTAAATACAATTTATTCTTAAATATTTCTATTTAAAAAAAAAACTTCCAATTTAAAATTCTCTTCTTTTTTTACTACTTAATGTGAAGACGAGAAAACATTAAATATAATATATATATACACATTATATATATTATATTTTTTAAAAACCATATTAAATATATATTCATTAAATATATATTAATATCCATATACATAATTTAAAATTAATAAATATAATATATATATATATATATTATAATAAATATATAATATATATATTATATAAATATTATAATAAATATATATTATAAATTAAAATTAAATAAAACTTAGAAATTTTAATGAATTTAATATTTTATAAAAAAAAGAAAGGCTAGGCTTGTGGCTGCACGCAGCTCCCAACAGGGACGCACTGTGGTGGCTGCTACGCAGCCTTCACACGCGGCCCTGTTGATGGTTGCTCTGCAACCTCCTCCCCATCCATGGGGAGCGCTACACAGCCAGCGCCCCCATGGATGGGGGGTGGCTGTGGGCAGCCCCCACATAAACAATAAAATTTTATTTTTTAAAATTTTTCCAATTTCGTTTAAAAACGAAAATCAAAAACCCTTCCCCAAATTTTGACGTATTTTACCAGTAAACAAAAATTTCAAAAATAAGAAACTTTCCAGAATTTAAAAGACATATATATATATATATATATATATATATATATCTTGATTTTTCATTATCACAGTCAGATTGGCAGATTTTTTTTTAGGATGAATTTTTTTTTAGGATGATTTTTTTTTAGGATGAATTTTTTTTGGGTTTTCCCCAAATTGACAAATAAGTTGAATCTTTTCATTTGAAACCTTCTCAGTTTTGTGTTGCTAGTTTTAAAATGAATTTTCATGGATTTAAATTGAATCCAAGCAAGATTTCAAGGATTATCACACAGCCAACATAGATTAAACTATTTTAAAAAAATGAACAAAACAAGGATAAGAGAAACCTAATTTTCCTCCAAACTTGAAGATTCCCATGAAGCTTTCAAATCTTCTTCAAATCTAGCTCAAGCAATCCTTCAATCTCCTTCACAAATCCAAATCAAAACCATAGCCCACAAAATTTCTCCCCAAATTGAAAGATTAAACTTAGATGAGATTTCATTCTCCCAAAATAGGGGTTTCCCCCCAAATTGGTTAAAAAACCCTAAAAAATTCCCACTCAAAAATATTTTTTAAAAATAACATGTGGGGAATCTTTCTAATTTTTAATTCTAAAACCCACTTCTAATTTTTAATTCAAAACCCATTTCTAATTTTAATTCAAAAACCCATTTCCTAATTTTTAATTCAAAAACCCATTTCCTATTTTTTGGTCAAAACTTATGCATTTTCCAAATTCATTAAAACAAAGGGCATTTCAAATTACAAAGAATATATTTCATCTTTAATTTTCAAAAGTGAAATTAAAACACATTATCCTTTAATTATTTATTTTAATTTAACTCTCACTATTCAAACGAGATTTCTTCTTTTATTTTAATTAAATCTTAATATCAAATTTAATTTCCATTTTCAATTTAAATTTGAATCTAGATATACAATAACGCCAAAACAACTATTTCATTTAATGTATCACTATTAATCTAATTAATTAATAAACTAAATCTAGTTTTATTAATTAATCAAATCAATCAATAACCCGATAATTATATTATTAATTAAATCAAACAAATCAATAAAGTAGATCGCATTTCAACATTGCAACTAAACACATTTAGTCATCAATTAAACTGCACCTAACATATAATAAACTTTAAACTTGAAATTAAATAAATACTTAAGGGGAAATTAGCCAAATTAAGACAACTAACCCCAACGACAACCCGACAACACGCTATGACTAGGGTGACAACTCGGCACGGAAAACCTAGTTACTATCTCCCAATCGATTACCGTTGGTAAATGGACACGCTCAAACCTGTGAAGCCAGGTGGAGTCAATGTCATGTATCTATCAACCTGCAACAAAGAGCATGTCGAACATGCAAAATATACATATAATATGATCAAACACACCGTGAAGAGGGAATCTCAAAATTATAGGGCGCTCGTGAGCGAGTGATACAATCCGTCCCTTTCACCAATACAATATCACTAACTGACGCATCTAACATCAAAGATATGATCAATAGCATAAAACATCATTTAATCAAATATCTTCTAAGTTACTCCAAAACATGTCATAAAGATAACATCAGAATAAAATAACATCACATCAGCATATAGCTTTCACATCGTTTAACACTCACGATTGCAAGTAATCAAGTTCCAAAGTCAAAGCATGTTTAGATACAATCAACACATTATAATATAACATACGCATCACTAATCAGTTCATGATCAAATGATCACCAAGTTCCACAGTCACATCATATGCATAATCAGACATACAAAGAACACTGCCGATCCAAATATCCACAATGGAGGGGTATTACATACGAAATAGCGGCATCAAATAAGTGTTGTCATATGCGACTTCCATGCAATGAACCTAGAATTCCCTGATGTGATCTCCAGGGTTTCCTGTCCCTCGATATTTGTCAAATTTGGGGACTTCAAGTCCCTTGGGGAATGGTTTCATCTCTAGGCTCCTATCAAATGGATAGGGACACAAATTGCTTGGTGTTTTCATTGTTTGCCCATATTGCAGATTAAGCACTTGTTGCAAAAACAACCTTATTTTTGTCATCACATCATTTTGTGGATCAGGGAGTGGGATGAAGGTGTTTTGGGGTGTTTCAATCATGGGTTGGATAGGTGGGTTGGTCGGTGTGTTGTTTGATGGTATTTGTATGTGCTACCGAGCGAGGTAGGCTTCCACCTGCTTTTGTATGAACAACGCTTGTTGTTGATCTTGTTGTTACTGTGTTAATATTTGTGCTTGTTGTTGTTTTAACAATGCTTGTTGTTGTGCTTGTTGTTGTTCCAACAACTCTTGTTGTTGGGCTGCCAACTATGTTGCTTCTTGCTGCTCTTGATATTGCTTTAATGCTTGTTGATATGCTTGCAATTGCGCTGCTTGTCTTTGTGCCAGGAGTTGTGCTTGATATTGGGCTTGTTGTTCCTGATATTGAGCTTGCGCTTGAGCTTGTGCTTGTGGTGCTTGTTGTTGCAATAAAAGTTGTGCTTGAGCGACCTTTTATGATTGTAATGCTTGCACGACTTCTTGTTGTTGTTGTTGTTGCAATAAAGTTTGAGCTTGTTGCACTTGTAATGCAACTTGTGTAGCTTGGACAGCTTGAGTAGCTTGCTGAGTAGCTAGGTGTACGACTTTTTGTTTCTGCACTTGTTGGTATCCTTGTTGGAAAGTAGCTTGCAATGCCATGTCATATTGGCTTGATGTTGTGGAAATTGATGATGGTGGGGGTGGTGGTGGATTTGGGATGGTATTTGTGAAGGTGGTGTTCATGATGGATGGTGTTGTTGATATGGTTGGTCCTTGAGAGATCATGTTTTGCGATGTTAAGGGAGTGTTTGATGATGTTACGATTTCTTACAGTGTGTTTTTCATTTGTTTTTGTGATATCAACGACAAATTTTGAGTGTTTAGTATGATGCTTTGATTGATATTTGGGATAGTGGTTTGATTGATATTCAATAGAGGGGGAAGCCCTAAACCAAGGAGTAATGTGGATGATGATGGTAATGGTGGAAGAGGTGGGAATGTGAGGGGTGCAAGTTCTTGTGAAAATGTTGTGATGTCAAAGATGCCCCCTAATGCGAACATGTCCCCTTCCTCCTGTGAATTTGTGAGGAGAGGAGTTTGAGGCGTTGCGCAAAAGTATGATGATGATGGATCATGATGGAAGGTGAGAGGAACATTCTTATGTAATGGGTTTTCAAGTATGTTTTTTTCCAAGGTGGTGTTTGCATCCAGGTTTTGATTATTAACAAAGGGGTGTGCTTGTAGAGCATTGAGAAATGTATTTCCCTTGTTAACGTTGGGTTGGGTTGGAGCAAAAGATGTCGTGATTTGCGGAATGTTTTGCATGATGTTTTGGGATGGGGGTGTAGATGAGATGGGAATGGTGGATGAGATTGGAGAAAAAGATGTCTCCACTATAGTACTCACATCAAAATCCGAAGGTAATTTGGCCCCTTGTTTTGCTAGCTCAAACATGTATAACGAAGGGTTGAGCCTCATCATTATGTTGATGATTCTATGATTGTCTGTATTTTGGAGCATCTCAGTCATTTCCTCGTGAGACATTCCAAAGGTAAGATCTTCTCCTTGGTTTTCTTCTTGTGGATTTTGTGATGATGAGAGGGTCAAAGGATTACTTGATTCAGTGGGATTCATTTTTGCGTTTGTTTGGCTAAGATCGCTTGAAGCGGGTGTTTCTTTGTTGGCTTCCATACTCTTCTTGTATTTAGATCTAGTTATAACCACAAAACAAGGATCAATTTTTGAGACTATGGGAGATGAATCTCTTAATTCTTTGGATTGATCTTTTATTTTATGGCCCAAAGTGAAAAATTTTAGGATATCTTGAGGATCAAAGGTGATGATATGGTGATGATGTGAGGGATGGATAATGTGGATGTTGTTGGATTTTGATATATCTTGAATGAAATACTAGGCTTTTAGGCTTTATTTGGGATTTTGTCCTTGATTTTTATTTTTATTTTGCTTTTGATTTTGAACAAAAAGACCCTAAGATGTTGGATGATGATCTAAGGGATAGCTTTGTTCAATGGATGATGATTTGAATATGTGTGAGGAGAAGGATACATCTACTCTCACCTATTCAAATATTATTGTTTCACTAAGTATATGAAGAAGGATTCATCTACATTCACTAAACTAGACAAGATGATTTTGATAACTTTGACTAAGCATATGCAAAAGGATGCATCTACACATACCTAGCCAAAGGTGTTTTTGATAATGTTTTCAAGGATTTAGTCTCAATGATTTTGATAATTTTGATTTTTCCACAAAGCCTAGTGTTAAGGATGACTTCAAGATTTTCCAAAAGGTGATTTGTGAGATGATGTTTTCTTTGATAGAGGATGGATGAAAAACATTTTGGTATGTTTTGATCCTAAGATGAACCTAAAAAAAAAGGTACACTTTGTTTGCCTAGACCTAGGTATTGAAGAGCATGCAAATGCTTCCTAAAGACCTTTGTAACAAAAGAATGATTTCATTTGAACATTCATTTTTAGATTTCCAACCAATGATTTTTTTGCTTTTGGGGTTATGAGTCTTCAACACATATGAAAGTTCATTTTGTTTAGCTTTGCTTAATGTCTTTATTTTACCAAAAACACTTTCTTTGATTGGGTTTTCAAACTAAGATGTCCAATGTCTTAATATCTTCAAACCCCACAAGATATGTTATGTGGAAATTCAATGAACTTAAGGCAAGGGTTTTCCTATTGTTTACTTAAGGAGACAAATCGAGATATAATCCAATGTTTAGAAACCTCAAAGGACATGAATCCCAAGGGAAAGTAGTAACATATAGATTGAGTCAATGGTATTTGTCTCTAAAAGGGTTTGAAATTTTGATGATGTTAAGTGTTTGTTTTTGAAACATTTTTGATCAAGCAATGCATTTTGTAACCCAAGAACAAGTACAATCCTATGGATGTGTAAGACAATATTTGTTGTATTCCCACTTGGACAAGTCCAACTACACTTATCTCTAGTGAATGGTTAGATGCTTGACCCCACTGGCTCCCCTCCACGACACTCACTTATACGGGTCAGCCAAGCATCAACACCCATAAAAATCCCATGGCATGTTTTCCATTTCTACTAGAAGACCGTAAAAGTGTGGGGCAGCTTCAGAACGACCATTCTTGCAC
The DNA here is from genome assembly GCA_007258455.2 of Sequoia sempervirens. Taxonomy (NCBI): domain Eukaryota; kingdom Viridiplantae; phylum Streptophyta; class Pinopsida; order Cupressales; family Cupressaceae; genus Sequoia; species Sequoia sempervirens. The sequence goes on from VDFB02000017.1 coordinate 550,979,093, forward strand.
CAACAAATAGATTAAGGATTTTGGAAAATTCTAGCACATGGGTTTTAATAAGGATTTTTCGTTCGTAGGAGTTGACCCAACATGGCAAGAGTCCCCTTTTGAATCCATCTTTTCGGAGTCAACCACGTGATATTGGCGTTTCTTCCAATATCCACATTTACATCCTGGTTGGAAATACTCTTGGCTTTAGAGTGTTACTAGTTGAGTCGTTCTCTTGGGTGAGTACTTTTTCCCCAAGGCAGGCCCTCTAGGATAAACAAAAGCGAGAAAAGACAATCTATAACTCGATCAATCTTTGATGGCAACAAAGAAAGAGAATATATGCGATAATGCCCCCACTCACACTCGCACAATATTTTGTTCAATTTTAAACCCAAATCAAAGTGTGGAGGTGATTGCTTTATCTCACCCTAAAGTCATGAAAAAGGCCTTTTGATTCTCAAGATCGCTATAAAGTGCGAGAGAAGCACATGCGTCCTTTTTCAATGCCTTTAGTTTAAGTAAGCTTTCACAAAAACAAAATTGCACTTGTTCTTTTTCAATCCACAAAGAAATTGTGATTTCTTTTTAGAGCACCCAAAGACACATGATAGACATTTTGTTCAATTGTTATCCAAAGAAACAAACTCTAGTAAGTTGTAGTCCTAATGTTCATTTTAAGCCTTTTGTATTGTTCTTTTTAGAGCCCAAATTGAAATCTATTGAGTCCTAAAAGCTTGAAGTGATACAATCCTTTAAACTTGGAATTATAATTACTTCCAAGATTGTCTAAAGACACTTGATACAATAGAAAAATGATGTCATAAGAATCTTTCCTTTTGTTTCCTCCTCCCCTTTTTGATTTCCTAACCTGCAAGAGGGCTAAAATAATCTGCAAGAGCGCTAAAATAACTATAAAAAACAACGAAATTTAAAAAAAAAATGTGTTAGATTTGTAATTCATGCCATCCTTCTAGCGCCAAATGTGTGAACCAAGATCCTAATACCTGCAAAACACAACAAACAAACATATTAGAAGATTGAAATGCAAGTTAAGACCAAGATTCCCCATAAAATCCATTTAACTATGCTCAAAATAGGAATAAAACAAGAACACAATGAAAGAAGATGAAAAACAAACTAAATCATATTAAGAACATGCAAACTCTTGATCTTATGGGGGAGTTGGTGCCAATTTGATGTGGAAATTGACCCTTTCCCAACTCCTATGAAATCTTTGTTGATTGATGATGAAGATTGATGAAAGCTCCAAGCCAAAAATCTGCATAACTTAGCTAAGAACTCAATGATGATGGATAGAATTTGCTAATGATTTGAGCATAGTAAGTTTACTCAAATTGTGGATGATCAAATGAAGGATGATCTCTTCATTTATAAATGAGATTGATTAGAGAAGAGGCAAAAGGGATGAATGTGGGACTAAACTTCAACAAATGAGAAGAAGCCACATGTCATCATGTGAATGGTTGAGGATGAACACATTTTGGTCAATGTGCCAAAAATTTTAAAAAAATTGAGTGGGGGGACATGTAAGACTTTTAGAATTTAAAATTATAAGTGGGGGACATGTAAGACTTTCAGAATTTAAAATTCTGAGTGGGGGACATGTTAGAATTTAAAATTCTGAAAATGTTGAGTGGGGGATATGTTAGAATTTAAAATTTTGAGTGGGGGACATGTCATAATTTAAAATTCTGAAAATGTTGAGTGGAGTATATGTCAAAATTTAAAATCCTGAGTGGGGGACATGTCATAATTTAAAATTCTAAAAATGTTGAGTGGAGGATATGCCAAAATTTAAAATTCTGAGTGGGGGACATGTCATAATTTAAAATTTTGAAAATGTTGAGTGGGGAATATTCCTCCAAAATGCCATATTGAAAGAAAATAAGGATTTTAATAAATCAATAAATTGATTTATTTGTGCAAGTGGATGGTTAGGTTAATTTAATTAGGATTAGATTAGCCTAATGATGATTAGGATGTTTTAACCCCTTTTGACTTGAATTTTTTATTTATTAAATGAATAACCTTAGAAATGAAATTAATGTTGATGAATGTACCTAATTAACTACATGATGTAGATTTTGCATGTCTACAGTTCCCATCACTGGTGCATACATTCTAGGTGTCCCCAAACTGAAGCTACATCCTCAAATCCTAGTTGCCAATTGTATGAGGGAGAGCATCACTCAAGTGCTTTTTTGCCAGCCATGGACTTACTATGGTCCCTCACACATCTACCTAACTAGTAAGATGGCCCTACCCTTTGACAAAGATATTGGCTTGGTAGCCCCATAATTCTGACCTTCCTGAGCATAGTGTTGTGTCCTACATATATAGGGCTACCATACATCGGTTTCTCTGCCTAGAATACAATCATGGATAACAATGAATTGACAGTGTAAACAATTGCTACTTACACTACTTTGGCCAAAGAATTCAACACCTAGTACTTCGAGTGAGAGTCATTTGTCCACCCACCCTTAAGCTTGATTTTTTGTTGATCATAAACATAACACACATTCAATCTAAGGTGATAACATAACAAAATGTTTCAACATGGTAATTCCTATAGCCATGGATTACCCTAACCCAAATAATATCCAAGTCTATAACAAACTGATTATCTAGGTTACACCCTTTCCCATGGATTACACTAACCCCATGTATAACCAAACTAATCATACATGCACACATACTAGTGTCTAGCTAGGCTACCCCCTTTCCCGTGGATTTCTCTAACCGAGCAAGAATAACCATGCTAACCTTTTAAGTTCAAATTGAAATTTTCATAAAAGTACTATAAGATAGCAACACATTCCACATCATACATTATCCATATAGACTTAACAAACTAAGTATAGTTATAATAGCATATAAGCCACACATACTTCACATAATATAAATGTATTCCCAAATAATAGGGTTTCACTAATTCAAGACTCAAACAAACAAGCTTATAATGCATTCCCAAAGATTATTCCAATTAAAGGACAAAGTTGTGTCACACTTTATAAAGGAAACGACCAATATTGATCCAACTTTTAAACTTGAATCACTAAAAAGTGGCATGTGTTTTGAATTTTGAAATGATGTAAACTAGTAAAATATGTATTTTTAGTATATTTTATGTTTGTATTTAAAAATAAAAATAAAAAATTATTTTAAACTAGTTTTTAATAAATTGAAACTATAATTTAGTTGTTGATAAAATGTTGAAAAATGAAGTTGCATGGTATGTCAAACTTTTTATAGTATTTTTTTTTTTCTTTCAAAATTTTTGTGTATTTATAACTTGAAATTTTAGTGCATGGATTTTTTTTTTTCAATTTTGATAAATATATATTTTTAAATAAATATTAAAATGTGTGTGAATAAAAAAATAGTTGTTTTCATTAGACATCAACTTTCATATTAAATATTTATCTGAAATGGAAAAAATTATACCATCTTAAAATAGATTCTTTTATCTAGTGCATCGATTTTTTTCTTAATTTTTAATAAGTTTTATTATTTTTCCTTGGCATAGTAATCAACCTAATATTTTGTGTTGATAACCTACTTTTAGTAAAAAATAAAAATAATTAAACTATTAAAATAAATATACTTTTGAAAACTACACTTATGGATCTACAAAAGGGTATTTTTATATTTTTTTTAAAATGTTATTTACATTAGCAGGAGTTATTGAAGCTTCAAGTTTTTCAAATAATTTTATTTTTTTGGTAAATTGGACTCAAAGTGGTGCTCTATATATTTTTAGCAAACAATTTTAGTTGAAAAAGTTGTGGAAGTATCTAGCTTAGCTAGAATAAATCTTACTAGATCATATTTTTGACCAAAATTGATTTTTAGTTAGAAATACTTAAATTTAGTTGTGTTGATAAGTTGGTTGAAATTGTGACACCACTTTGTGCTTTTACAGAGGTTCATATAAGAACAAGCATATCATGCATTCAAAAGGAAATATTTCCAAACAAAGGAATTATAATCAAATAACCTTTCAAACATAAATAATGGGGGAATAGAAATCAGCATGCCTAGATATAGAGTTCTAATCGATAATGTTGCTTTCTAATCTCAGCATCTACGATCACAAATGCTACTCCTTCTATGTTCAACTAGACTCCAAACTCTAGCCTCTTCTCAAGAATTCTCAACAAACTTAACTCACAAATAATTCTCTTTCAATAGAACTCACACAATAATGCTTGCACAAAAATATAGCAGAATAACAACAAAGAAATCAAATCGAATAGTGTTCTCTCTATATAAAATAAAATTTGAGCTTCCAAAGGATACAAACAAGCTAACAATTATGCCACCTTCCTATTAACTTGCAACAACTTAGCTAATTAAACTCTTAAATTGCAACACATGACAATCCTCATATTTCCAATGGCTAAATCGACTTCATTCTTTGAGACAACATGACTCTTTTATTGAGTCAAGGGACAACGACACAACTCTACATGTTTCCTATTTAGTTTGCAAGTCAACTACCCTCTCAAATCTCTATCATCTATGCTTTGACTAAGTTTTATGGTTATCATATTGCTTTTCTAGATTTTGGCACAAGTTTAAGACTTCTTATTGGTTTCACGCTCTATAGATTTTGTGCCACATATTTATACTTTAGTGCCCTCCAATTTAGCACAATCTAAGACTTATTCAACATTATGAAATCTGTATTCATTCCATTTGCAACATATAAACTGGACTCCCATTTCTATGCTCGATTTATAAGTCTTTATTGACTTATTCTAGTTTTCTTTAAGTGCAACACTTATGCTTTGGTTATTATTCACATATGTAGTGCTATATTAATGCTCTATCCTTTTGATATATGTAACATTGTAAAATGTGCTATGTTCAATATAATGCGCTTTCTTGATATATATCAAAAATTTAATATATAAAATATATAATATATATATATAATCATGTTCACATGATTATTAAATACATCAATTGTTGATCAATATATATATAAGCATATATTAAAATAATCATATATATACATACATATATATGTATATTAATATAAATGTAATCATATACGTATATATATATATATAACATTATTTGGATATCCATATTTAAACACATATTTGCATACTCATCGATCAATGTATATACATGAAGTGTATATATTTATACATATCACATTTGTCCAATCGACATTCCCATGCATATGGGTTATCTATTCATGAGCATGCATAGGTACATCTACTTACGTATACTCATGCATGCATATACGCATATGTATGAGTTATCATAAATATGTACATATATACATATATACACTCTATGTATATGATTCATCAATTAACATATGAATATTAATACATAAAGACTCATTCACACACCTTATCAAAACATTCATAGAACAAGATTATAACCCAATAAAGAACATTCACAAACCCTGACAAAAGGTTACTTACCATTTCTCAAACTATCCTAATCAACTAGATCAACTAAGAAGTGAGTGTGTGTATGCTCAATTATGTTCATTAGGGTTACTAGACCAATTTCCTCTCATGAGTGATACTCCCCCTCTCTTTTGAAGGTTTGAATATGTTCCTGCATCTAGCTTAGTACATCATAATAGTAGTTAGCTGATAACAATACATTCACATGCATCATATATTTTTATCTTCAGAACATTATAAAATATTAACTTGATTAGACATTCATTCATCATATTTCCATCAAGATTCATATAAAACACAATCATAAACATATATATTAAATCATTTTTAACCCAACAAGGTAAAAGTAAATAGGTAATAACACAACGGGGTGTAAAATATTCAACCCTTGTAAATCATCATCCCCGATGATTATTAAGAATAAAACATGACCATAACATAAAACATAAAACATCATTGTTTTTCAGGAGTTTAAAAATCTAGCATGACTTGAAGAAACTTTTTCTTCATCTCAGTGCATAGACTTCCCAAGTGGCAAAATATTTTGCATACTAATCCTATTGGACCTTGCATTGTAGAACCTCTTTCTTATGTAAGTGAAGGTTACGTGTTTCAAGCACCTTAAGAGGCTCAATCGTTACCACTCATGGGTCTTGTACCTATAAAGCATTCCAATCAATAACATGGTTATCCCTTGGCATGTAATTCTTAAGGTATGACACATGGAAAACATTGTGCATTTTGGAAAGAGTTGGCAACAAAGGACATGGAGCTAGTTTAGATGTCTTTCCAAAATTTATAGAACTCTTGTGAGGTTTAACTCTTAACAAAACCTTCTCCCCTACTGAGAAATATTTGGGTACATGCTTGGCATCTACATAACTCTTCTTCCTATCATTAGCTTCTACTAGCTTCTACAAGTAATGATGCCCAATTGCTCCATTTAAAATAGCATTCCTGGTCTAAGGCTTACCATATCTTCTATCTTATTCTAGCTTATAAGAGTTCAACACTTTCTACCATACGATGCTTCAAATGGAGCCATCTTTATTGCAGAATGATAAGAGTTGTTGTATGCAAATTCAACCAATGGTAGGTAATCCTCCCACTTGTATTGTTGATCCATGCAATACATCCTCAATAGATCCTCTAACACTTGGTTCACTCTTTCAGTTTGACCATCTGTTTTCGGATGATATGTTGAACTTATGTTCAATTGTGTTCCAAGCGAAGAAAAAATGGTTTTCCAAAACCTACATGTCACACGAGCATCCTTGTCAGAGATAATCTTCTCAAGAATTACATGCAACCTAAATACCTCTTGAATCAACTTTCAAGCTATAATAGGAGCTCCATCCATTACATTCCTTAGTATAAAGTGACCCACCTTTGTAAGCCTATCCACTACTACCAGAATGGCATTATGCTTATTTCTTGGCATTAGAAGACCTTGCACAAAATCCATACTAATGATTTTCCACTTACTTTTTGGAACTTCATGAGGAATACAAAAGACTTGCAGGGTCATGATGCTCTTCCTTCACCCTCTGACAGACTAGGAAACTCGCTACAAATCTTACAACATCCCTTTTCATTCCCTTCCAGAAATATAATGGCTTCATATCAGTCAACATCTTAGTCACTCCAGGATGTCCAAAATATGGTGTGATATGAACTTCTTTCCACACTAAATTCCTTAATTCCATAGAATTAGGAACATAAATTCTCCCTTTAAACCTTAGCAAACCATCAGACTCAAAGTGAAATGCCTCATACCTTGGGTCTTGCGGATTATTCACGAGTGATTTCTTGACTTGCTCATAATATTTGTCACCCTTGGACTCTTGCAACACTCAACCCTTGAAATTGGTTTGAATTGATATCATGGAGGAGATATACCTTCTACGACTTAAGGCATCTGCAACCTGATTCTCCTCCCCCTTGATAAAATTGATGTTGAAATCACAATTAGATATCAATTATAACCACCTTCTTTGTCTTGCATTCAGATTCAGTTGAGTAAACAAGTACTTTAGATCATGATGATTGGTCTTTAGTTTAAATGGTTTTCCCAACAAATAATGTCTCCACATCTATAACACATGAACAATAGTTGTTAATTCCAAATCATAAGAAGCATAATCTTGTTGATAAGGCTTTAACTTCCGTGATTCATAGGCTATGAATCGCCCATCCTGCATCAACACTCCACCCAAACCTTCTCCTGATGATCGGTGATGACTATTAAATTGCCCTCTGGATTTGGTACCTTCAATATTGGAATTGAGGTCAAATTCTCCTTGAGTTGATCAAATGTCACTTGACATTTCTCCATCCACTCAAACTTCTTCCCTTTTCTTTGTAAGGAGTTAATGAGAAAAGCTATCCTAGAAAAGTTTGCAACAAACTTTTAATAATAACTAGCCAGACCCATAAAACTTCTAACTTCCAACGCATTCTTAGGCATTGGCCACTCAAGCATTGCTTTTATTTTATCTAGATCAATCACAATCCCATTAGTTGAAATCACATGACCCAGATAGTGTACTTCCTTCTAAAAGAAGTGTTACAGCCCATGTGTTATTATCTAATTACAATTACCTAGTTTGGTAAATTGCTTCAATAAATGTGAATGTGTTTTATTTATGAATTTCGATGGGAATATGTTGAATGAATATTTGATTCAATTAAATGATTTATGATTAATTATGTGAAATATAAAATATGAATATGACATGCATGTGAGGTATATTATAAATTGATTCAGCTAACTATTGTTATGGTGAAATAAGTTGAATGCAGGAATAGGTTCAAGCCTCTAGAAGAGAGGGGAAGTATCACTTAGGAGAAGAACTTGGTCAAGTAACCTTTAAATTTGACCTTAATAAGTATTCACATACTCACATCCTAGTTGGTCTTAATTAAGTCAAGTCTGTTCAGGTAATGGGTAAGTGACCTTTTGTTTTGATTTTGAATGTTTGTATTGAATTGCAATCTTTTTTATGATCATTTGGAATGAGGGGTGTGATGAAGTCTTGAAGTTGTATTGAATTCCTTTCTTGAGTGTTCACTTGTATATCAATGAGATATGCATTTAATGTATATATATATATATGTATATATATGCATGTCTTAGGTAAACTCATACATGTGAGTAAATGCATGCATGAGTGTATGTAGGTAGACGTACCTACACATGCTCATGGACGGATTACCCATATGCATGGGAATACCAATTGACTAAAGTGACATATATGTGTGTCTGTATACATTCCAAGTATATATGACAATCGATAGAATTGTAGGTATGAGTGTTTTATAAAGATATTGAAATTGAATTATGTGTATATATATATATAGATAGATAGGTAGATAGATATATGTTATATATATATGTAAATAATATTATTTATATTTATATAATATATAAGTATGTTTGTTAATAAAATGTATTTGGTAAAACTTATGAAATGAATATATATATATATAGATATATAATATATGTATACATATATATACTTGGTTAAATAAATGTGTATATATATACATATATATAATACATGAATAAATTTATTGATATAATTCCCAAGTGCATAAGATAGCACTGATTATTATTGTTAATATTATGAATCAAAGCACATATTGTAACATATGGTGCATAAAGTAGGTGGCATAGCTTTTAGTGGAAAGAAGCCAGCACATAAAGTTTTTAAAGACCAATTCAAAATAGCGAGCAAGCACGTGTGAGTTAATATTGTTGTATAAACATTTTAGAATGTAGTAAATGTTGTTTAAGAAACCTATGGATTATGTCAAAGTCGCACTATGAAGGTGGTGCCAAAAGTAAAGAGGTGATGCCTAGTGGTTGGAATGTAAAAGGAGTCTTTGATGTTGCAAGGTGTTGCCCTTGGTCTCCTCGGCATGGGCCAGCGCAGCACTTGGGCTTTGTGACATGGTTTAACCACCTCCCATGGATCTTGGATCTTGTATATATCCAACGGTTGTATCAAGAATTAATAAGTTGATCTTTTGGTGCAACGACAACCACCAATGTAATAATTGGTTTTAAAGTCAAGGTCACAAGTTTGAACCCCTCACTTGTGCTAGGGGGATTGTTGCAAAGTGTCACCTTTGGTCTCCTTGGTGTGGGCCAACACGACACTTGGGCTTCGTGACATGGTTTAATTGCCTCCTAAGGATCTTGGATCTTTTGTAAATCCATCAACTGTATCGGGCATTAACATGCCAATCTTTTGGTGCAACAACAACCACCAATGTAACATTTCAATTGTGCATAAACTTGCATATAGTATTTATACTTAGTCAAGTGCAAACTTGGCAGCTTTTTATAAAGTAATTTGAATTAGGAAAGTTGTTTTGAGCTTGTTGTATCAAATATCAAGTCGACTCAACCATTTAAATGGTAAGGACTTTCATGTGTTGTAAACCTGTGAGTTAACTTGGTGAGTCATTGCATGAAGTAGAAAGGTGGAAAAAATATTGACTTGTTTGTAGCCTTCGATTGCTCACAAATTAGTATAAATAGGGGTTCCCATTCTACCAATTGTTACACTTATAATTTTGATTATCTTTGTGTTATTCTACTACAAATTTAATGAGAGTGAATTGAGAATTGTGAGATAGAGAGAGTTTATTTTTATTTTGTATTGTTTTGTTGAGAGATCTAGAGAGAATCTAGTAGAGGTATTTGGGTTGTTCATTGTGGAAGTTGCAAGCAATCTTGAGCCATTAAGCTAGGAGGGAAGATTATTCAAATTTGGGAGCTTTAAAAAGGCATGTTGATTTCTACTCCCTTGTTATTATGTTGAAAAGTTTGTTTATTATGATGTCATGTTGAAAAGATTGTCTTTTAAGTATGTTTGATGTTTGCAAGTATTTTGAAAGATCTTTGATTGTCTCTTGTTTTGGGAAACCTTTCTTTTGGATTTAAATGTATATAGATATTATACTATAGAAGGGGGTTTATACATTTGTGTACTATTTATACATTTATATACTATTTATACTATTTGTAGAATGTCAGAACTATATATAGTTTGGCAATGCTCTAGGTGTGTAGCATAAGATAGAGTTGTGTTGTGAAACTTTTTAGCATGTCATTAGATATAAGTTAACAAGAAGGTTATTCCTAGGGTTAGGATAAATCCATGTGAAAGGGGATAACCTTAGAATGGAATACTAATGGTCAATACAAATCAAGCAATTAAATGTGGTGGTATAGAAGACCTCACTTAAAGTTACTGAATGATGAATCTTTGGCCAAAGTAGTGTAGGTAGCCACTTTCTACACTATCAGTTCATTGTGTGATCCAATTTACATTCTAGGCTGGGAAAATCATATATGAGGTAGTAGACATTGGTAGCTCTAGATTTAAAGGACACATCACTGTGCTCAAAAATGACTATTTGAAGGATGAGGTTACCAAACCAATCTCTTCATCAAAGGGTAGGGCATCCATCTACCAGTTTGGTAGATGTGTGGGGACTGCAGTTAGTCCATGGTTGGTGGAAAATCACTTGAGTGATGCTTCTCCTCATGCAGTTGGCAACCAAGATTTCAGAGGACATTCTAGACCATTTGTATTTCTAGTTCTTGTAAGCTTGTTGAAGCAATCTATGTAATCATGAGTCCATATATATGAAAATTGTAATATGAAACATTATCTTGAATATATTTATGTAAAGTTAAATCATACTTATATTATTGGAATGATTCTTTGATTATCCAATGAAAAAGTTTGGATAGTTATATTTCAAATGATGTATTTATTATTTAATAGAAAAGAAAAAAAAAATTCCTTTACATTTGACACATAGGCAATTACATGTGGGTAAAACTTAGTTGATTACTAGGAAGAACAATGGGCATGTTACAAGAAGGTACACTTAGAGAGTTTCCCATACAACTTATGCTTTCTTAATCGTTGGAGAACAATCTCTAGATGCTTGAGATGCTTCTCTTCATTCTTGGAATAGATAAGAATATCATCCAAAAAGATCAACAAAAACTTATCGAAGCAGTCTCTAAATATATTATTCATTTAAGTTCGTGAATGTTGCAGGTGCATTCGTCAGTCCAAAAGGTAGGACTGTGAACTAATAATGACCATACCTTGTCCTAAAAGTTGTTTTATATATATCTTCATTCTTGATCCTTAGTTGATGATAACCTGATCATAGATCAATTTTCACAAATAATTTCTCTCCTTGCATTTGATCAAAGAGATCATTGATACGTGGCAATGGATACTTATTCTTTATCATTTCCTTATTAAGAAAATGATAATCAATGCACAAGTGTAGTGTGTCATCCTTCTTAAAAAAGATTATAGGTTCCCCCCACGGTGAAACACTGGGTCTAATTGGTCCCTTGGATAATAATTCCTCCAATTGAGCTTTTAACTCCATTAATTTTTTCGTGGTCATCCTATATGGTACTTTGGATATTGGCTCCGACCCTAGAACTATATCGATGGAGATATCAAACACTCTCTTAGCAATGGTAGCATATAGTTAGATCTATCACTCAAATTGCCTTAAGTGAAGTGGCAGTATTTGTAATCACACACTTAGAAATTTGATTAATAATATGATGGATATTCTTTATGTATTGGTAATTGTATTTCTTGAGTCAACCTTGATTATGTAAAGTCAAAATAATTGATGACATATTATGGATCATAGTGGTGATCTCTTTGTCCTTTTTGGATAAATAATATTGACATGTCCCAACATATTTAGCTCTACAATTGAATAGTAGATGCATATTTGGAAATATCATTTATAGGGTATCCTAAGAAATGTGGGTGATGTTCAGGTTATAAAAACTAAGGTTGGAGCAAAGTGGGAGATAAAAAGGAGGTAGGTTCATCAAAAGGGATATTTAGTGTTAGGTTTTCTTAGCAAAGAGGAAAAACCAAAAACATGTTTGAGAGTCTCTTTCCTTTTGTAAAATAGAAAAGGATGGGTTAGGATGAATGAAGTATACCAAGCTACCAATGGGGAGTATAGAATGGAGCAAATTTCAAGCTATAATATAAGCTTGGCATTTTTCTTTACATTTTCACAAGGATAATTTAACTTTGTACCATTTATATTTAAATAAGGACCACTTCCAAATGTCATTTAATATTATGTCATCTACTAGATGGGGGAGTGTGTGTATGTATAGAGAGAGAGGAAGGTGGCGAGTTTAATCCCATTCAACCACTTCTAGATGTTGGAAAATAAAATCTATAAAGGGTAAACATCTTGAGCAAGAGGTAACAAAGAAATAATTTAAATGGTGACTCTTCAACGAGACAAAGTAATATAAAATTTAATATGGAATTGTCTTATATTTTTTATTGGAGATTGGAGAGTTTACATGGATATTTAAAATTTAGGTATTCCTTTCATGGAAAGAAAAATTTCTTTGAATTGTTTTCAAGGAGAAAGTGTTACATAATTCACTTGAATAAGAAAACTCCACTAGATGGAAGAGGTTGGAAATATTAATCCATGCCTGAAGGACTTTTCATACCAAATCAATTAAGGTGATCAAATTTGTCAAGCCTTCCAAATGCTATTAAATTGGATCTAGGCATGTGTGTTGAAATGAGGTGCTAGAATGACCTTATCTTTCTAACTAATTGAAGTGCATGATCCTAGAGTAGATTTTGTAGTAATGTGGTGTATGACAATCACTTTTTATGGGCCATAACCATGAAGGAACCTAAGGAACTATTTATCAAAAAGTTAAGTACCTTGAGTGATAGGATCAATGAAACCCAATCCTTTGTGGTCTTAAGGTTGTATGCAATGCAACCAAGATAAGATTGACATGCCTCTTTTGTTGCCCCATTTAGACCATATAAAATTATTTGTATCACATTTTAGAGGATATACAACAAGAAGAAACACAAACATGACCAGTGAGGAGAATCTTGTAGGCCTATAAAATGCATCCACCCTAGATAAAAATATGTTGGTCAAGGAGAGCAATTTGATCTGCATCTTATTGATTATTATTTTCCAAATGCCAGAGATCAACCCCCATACTAAAGGAGATGCTAATATATTTGAATATTTCACCATGATTTAGAAGAATTCATTCACTAGGGATCAATTCGGGGCATAAGAGATGGCATGAAGGATTTTTTTTTTTGCATTGAAAACTATAAATCAAGTACAACAAATGGTGGATCAACCATGCCTAGGGAATTGAAACTTATTTAGTGAAATTCGATATGAATAATAATATATTATCAAACAAGTATAACCTCAAGGCATGGGAATTGTAGAGGGGGATAATGCCCTAAATTAGATGTGAGTGGGCATGTTAAAGAAGGTAATTGAGGGTGTCACCTAAGAGGACATGTACAGGAATGGGGTTAGGTGGCATCCTTGTCTCGTGGATCCTTAGAGGAGGGATTGAGGTGAAAGATATCCACTATCGAGGTGAGTAATTCCATTATTAAAGGATGTTGTACATGATAGGTTAGTTTAGGACCAAAATGAAGCTAGCCTAGCATAATTTTACAAATGAAACATCATCTAAAAATAGATCTAAAAATTTCAAGGTTTTAGGGCTCCTAGGTTCTTGAGCTCAAGAGAAGATATAAGGATTAAAAAAAATTGAGTGATTTTTTTCTAGGCATTAGGCAATTTCAACCAACATTCTAATCGATTTTCAATGACATCAAGATGGTTAAATGGGGAAATAAAACTTGTTTCGTTGCTCGTGGAATATAATCGCATTTTTAAACCCACAACTTCAGTATTGCTGGCCAGAATGAAAATTTGTTTTCGGTTAAGAAAAGCGTAATGCAAAGCCTTTCACATCAAACCCAAATTTAGTAAAAATATTGAATGGGCCTAACAGTTATGTGAAAATTCTTTCAAAAATTAGGCCAGAAATTTAGTAAATAAGTTATTCTAGTGTCATTAGAAATAGTCTTATTGTGCTTTTGAAAAATGATAATCTCTTATGATATTTTGCACCACTACAAATATAACCAATCAGAATGGAGGAAAAATAGTTTGTATTTATTTGACATAAAAAATGTCCATATTCAAAAACTAAAACAAGAAAATAAATTATATGAAAAGAAAATAAAAATTTTGATTAGCTAAAATTAAAATATTTAATCACTAATTAAGATCTACTCATCCACTATAATTCCATGACAAAAACTAACAAGTGCCACATAATGGCTAATACTTATCTTTATAGTATTTTAGTATTATTAATTAATTCTATATAAGCTAACCCTAACCCTAACTCTAACCCTTACTTATAATTCCATGAGAGAAACCAATAATAATTTTCGTACAATAATATTCGCTAAACAAAATTACTAAAATTACTAATAATAAATGAGTGATAAACTATTAACGTGGGTCCCATTGTTCCACACTTAACAGCCAATATCAATATATATGTATATACAGAGGGGCAAAAACATGCGGAAAGAAAGGGTCCACATCTTGGACTTTTATGGGGGGCGGAAATTAGACGCTTGTCCATTTTATCTTCACGTCGCTCCAAAACGATGACGCCGCACACACTGCACTCTGCCTCAAAGCTCCACGTGGGCCCGCACTCAGATGACCATAATTATGATATCAAAAAATAATTGATCTTGGAAGTAGGGGACCATAAGATTCGTGCTCATGACTTAATAAGATTTGATTTTTTTATTAAAAAAAAAATGATTTAAAAATATATATATATATTATAAGTATGATATTATTTAATGTATTTTGAAAAAGATACTTACTTTATTTTATAAATAAGTTTATTAAATATAAGTTTTTTATTTAATGCAAATTTAAATTAATATATAATTAAGTTTGATGTGATATTATTGAAAAAAATTGATGTTTCCACTAATAATATTTTCAAATCACTTTTTTTACACAATTGACAAAATAATGGATATAAAGAATTTTACATATTTATTATAATTATATAGAAAATGTAAAATAGTAGGTGCTTATATATGATATTGATAGTCATATATTGAGGTTGGAAATATTAATCCATGCTTTAAGGACTTTTCATACAAAATCAATTAAGGTGATCAAATTTGTCAAGCCTTCCAAATGCTATTAAATTAGATCTAGGCATGTGTGTTGAAATGAGGTGCTAGAATGACCTTATATTTCTAACTAATTGAAGTGCATGATCCTAGAGTAGAGTTTGTAGTAATGTGGTGTATGGAAATCACTTTTTATGGGCCATAACCATGAAGGGACCTAAGGAACTATTTATCAAAAAGTTAATTACCTTGAGTGATAGGATTAATGAAACCCAATCCTATGTGGTCTTAAGGTTGTATGCAATGCGACCAAGATAAGATCAACATGCCTCTTTTGTTGCCCCATTTGGACCATATAAATGTTATCATAAGTTGAATGAATTATTTGTATCCTGTTTTAGAGGATATACAACAAAAAGAAACATAAATATGACTAGTGAGGAGAATCTTGTAGGCCAATAAAATGCATCCACCCTAGATAAAATTATGTTGCTCGAGGAGAGCAATTTGATCTTCATCTTATTGATTATTATTTTCCAAATTTCAAACAGAGAGACCCATGTTGTAAAGGGGATGTTAATATATTTGGATATTTCACCATGATTTAGAAGATTTCATACACGAGGGATTCATTGGGGGGCATAATAGATGACATGAAGGATTTGTTTTTTGCATTGACAATTAGAGATCAAGTACAACACATGGTAGATCAACCATGCATAGGGAATTGAGACCTATTTAGTGAAATTCTAGACAAATAATAATATATTATTAAACAAGTATAACCTCAAGGCATGAGAATTGTAGAGGAGGATAATGCCCTAAATTATATGTTGTGAGTGGGCATGTTAAAGAAGGTAATTGAGGGTGTCACCTAAGACGATGTATAGGAGTGGGGTTAGGGGGCATCCTTGTCTTTTGGATCCTTAGAGGGGGGATTGAGGTGAAAGATATCCACTATTGAGGTGAGTAATTCCACTATTAAAGGATGGTGTACGTGATAGGTTAGTTTAGGACAAAAATGAAGCTAGCTTAACATAATTTTAGAAATGAAACACCATCTAATTTAGTGATAAGCTTTGTCAAAGTCTAGTTTCAATAAGAGTGTGTCTTATGAAATTTACTAAGACCATTCATATGCCTCTCAAGCCAAGATAAATCTATCCAAGATGAATCTATCACCAAGCAAGGTAGTTTGTTCAAGTTGAATAATGCCTTTGATGATGGGTTTGATCTAGATGGCTATTTATTTGGAAATGGGTTTGATCTAGATGGCTATATCTTTGGAAATAATCTAGTAGGAGGTATTCATAAGGGTGATGGGTCCACATCTATCTACCATGAATTTATTATTTTCCTTATGGGGAAATTTTATGAATTATTGTTTAATAAAGGAACCCAAATATATATTCTCTATAACTTTAAAGTAGAGAGACTAGTAGCACTCTCTAATTTATTGTTGCATAGCTTTGAATAAATCTACTAGGAGACCAACCATGTCTTGTATTTTATAATTAGCCACAACCTCAAGAGTTGCATCAAATTATTCAATAGTGAACAATTGATTAAGATGATTTTAATAATCTTAATCAATTTTGGTGGGGATGTAGTTACCAACTACTATATCTATTTTTTATTAAAGGGGCTAGATCTAGAGCTATTACAGAATACTTGATATTATGCATACAATTTGTATATAATTATTGCATTGTTTATAATAAGCTCATCATCTTTTTCTAGAAGACAAGACATCTTATCATGTTTATGTTTATTATATATATATATATATAAGAAGAAAAAAGCAGTGCCTTTGTCTCACTTTCTAATACAATTGAGTCTCACTCTAACTTGAGCATGATTACCTTTATACACTTCAAATTATCAAAGTGAATATTTTGGAAGTGCTAAAACCTATTGAATAGTTTCATAAGTGGTAAAGGATGATAATAGGGGTTTTACTTTTCCAAGTCAATCATAAAGGGCTCTTTCAATTATTTTCTTTTTGTAGGAAACTTTTCAACTATTGGGTCTGAGAAAGGTAGTGCATTGAGTAATTACATGTTCCCACCAAGCAATCTGACTTTCTTAAATGATAGGTCTAGGATTTGAAATCCATGCATACATGAGGGAAGTTAATAGTCATGCTAAATAATGTGATATGTATTAATATTAAGGGGAGATTACTCAGGGCTTCAAGTTGGTTATTTAGGTGGTTGAAGAGTAGCAACTTGTGTAGAGTCTAAACTAGTGTCTTGTAAACTTGATAGAAACCATGCAATTTAGAGGGATGACTAGTTGAATAGTCCACTCAACATTGTAAAGATTTCATTAAATTATCAAGCAAGGTTTGTAAACTTGCGATGGTGTTGCACTGTACGTGTCTTTAGAGACCTAAGGTTACCTAGGGTATCTAATTAAAGGTATTCTACTTGTTGGAAAATCACAAAAACACGTAACAATGAGAGGATTAAACTAGCGCTAATGGCTATGGGTGCCTACAACATCACCTATAGTTGGACTATTGCTAGCAAAAAATTACTGAAACTGACTCAAAACTATTCAAAACTAGTAACTAAACTTATTCTAACCTCTGAAGTACTACAAGTCAATTGAATGCATTCATGCACATGAAGAATCATTACTGATAATCAAAATGTGAGAATCTATTCTAACTTCCAAGCAATTCATGAAGTAATGATAAATGGAAATAACTACTAACAGAAATATAAAAAAAACTATAAATGTAGTGAAGAACAGTTACCTTGAGTGGCATGCTCAAGTGGTTGTCTTCACTTAACTAGAACCAAATCTAAATCTTTAGATCTTATGCATTCATATGGACTTGAACTTCATTCATTAGATATTCCAGAATATTACATAAAATATTCCTCATAGATTGTATTCAAGGAAATCATTTTTGAATAATCAATATGTTTGTAGATGATAACTAAAAACTAAGAATTAATTGATAAAAAAATACTGAATCAAATAACTATCTAAAGACTCAACTACCAACTATATACAAGCATTCGGGAGTTTATTCTAAACATAACTCCTAACTAAAATAATTAACTACAACTCCCTTGATATCAAAGCATGCAATTAAGATTGAATTATTTAAACTACAATTGAAAAGAAATAAGAGTTCTAATAGGACTAAAACTTTGCAAAATAGATCTGCATGTGGAATACACAAACAGTTATCCAAGATCCTATCAACAAAGGAAATGTTTTGCTTCAATACCTTATTAACTACCATAATGATGCACGGCTAATTAGAATAAAGATTCCATTACAATAACTTCACAAGTTATAAAAATATAAGAATGCATACACTTACATACATAGCTCTAATGAGCTTTAGAACAAATAGTTGTAAGATGGTATAGGATCCTTCCTTTCAAATCTTGGTTCTTCTATCACCTACTATGGAGGAGAATCATCACTCAAGCACTTTTCCGCCAACCACAGACTCATAATGTGGTCCCCTGCACATCTATCATTCAATAGATGGCCCTTTCCTTCAACAAAGAGATTAGTAGACTAATCAATAATGACAACCAACTGAGAATAGTGTTGTGTCCTACATAACTAGAACTTATAATCCCACAATCTCAGGCTAGCATGTAATACTAGATCACAGTGAGCTGACAGTGGAGTCTCAGACATTCCCACTACTTTGATCAAAGTGTTAAATTCAGTATTCCTACTGAGAGTCATCTATCACATACACTACTCAGGGTCGATTTGACTTAAGGCTATCTTAAGCTACGCATAGGTATTTCCTTCAATGGATAGTCTATCATCCCAAAGATAAGCTATCACCATATTAATCTACTTGGAATAAACCTACTTAACAAGTAAGTACAAAATCTACCTCCCATATTGGATTAACTATCCTAGGAGTAAACACAAGCTTTCCTAGTTAAATCAATAACTTAGCTAAGTGTATCACAAGTGCCTCTCATTTTCAATCATACCTAGTATATAATACCTACGATAAACACCAAACTCCTATTATGGAGTACTTACAAGCACAATATGAAAATAACATAAAAGCTTCAGTTCCCTTTACAAAGACATTCTAATTTCTCTAATGCACACACTTTAAAACACAACTCAAGCATTCATGAAAGACATATCATTCATAAGTAAATAGCAAAGAAGAAGAGATCCTCATTCTTGTTATCACTTATCCAAATAGATGACAACAATGCAACCCTCTCCGACAGCAACAAGCTTGATAATTAGCATCTCAAGAATGCCACAAAGAACTCTATCTCACAAGTTTATAGTTCACTTCTCTCAAACAACAATTTTCCTCTCAACAAAATAGAACTCTCAATCTTTCTCACTCACAATATAAAAAAGAGTATGGCTAGAAATAATGCAGAAATAAGGAATTGCAAGGATGCATAATCTTGGAAAAGAATGTGTCCCTTCTAATGAAATGGCTCAGCTATTTATACAATAGCCTAGTAAAATCATAGCCTATAGTTTAGGCATGTTAATGGAAAACAAGCTCCATGCAAAGAAACACATGAAACTCGGCAAGGTGGCAACTTCCTAAGTTCATACTCAACAAAATCACCTATAGGTCAACTTGCAATATTGACAACAATTACAAGACAGATTCAATCTGCATATGCTCAATTCAAATTGTCTCAAGAAATAGACATCTACAACAACTGGGTTTTAGAGGTGGCCCCAAATCCATCCTCTCTCTTTCTTGTTTGGCGTGGTTTCCTTGCCAAAAGAAATAGTCAATTACCAATTTGTAACAGCAATAATCCATCGCCTTATTTTGAGGATGAGTCACCTAAGGCATTACATACATTTGAAAAAGTCAAGGTTAATCTTATCAAAGGCGTCAACCAAGCCCATGCTTTAATATTGACACAAGAAAACATCAAATGCAATACAAATGTCCTATATCGTGTGATAGTTTGAGTGATAATTGGTTTCACAAAACAGTCATAAGCAACTTTCATATGGCTTCTAACATCATAGTCATTACTACCTCATAGTTCAGCCACCAATGTGCTTGTGTATGCAACATACAAACTATCCCTCATGTTGCACCTTGCTAGCCACCGTAGCACTTAAATACATTGCATATTAGATACATGTTATGTATTAACCCCCTCATTCTACGTTTGAGTTTAATGCCTCTTTCCTACGGGGTTAATGGACTTGGTCCAAGCTTTATCTTATGCGCCCATCTCATTATATGGATGTAATGTTATAAGTTTTCCATATGCATTTCTAATATGACATTGCATATATTTCAATCAACATTTATATGTATCAATAAGACAGTATTTCCGAGTCATCACCGCACGCATATATTTGTATAAGTACAAATACATTTGATATACAAATGAATACAAATTAGCTAACATTCACATAATAATTATAATATATTTATATATATTTACATACATATATACACTTCTTTATACAAGCATAAATGCTCATGTGTATATATGTATATATATCCAGGCACATGAAACTCATATCTTACAAAGCCATATCCCATTTGATAATCATATTATTACGTTAGAGCGACTTCATATATATGCAAGATAATAATATTGTACACAATATCAACTATATATATGTAAATATATGCATACTCCTCTATGCTCATGTATACATATGTATACATGTATTTATGTATATATATATATATATATATATATATATATATATATATATACGTTTGATTGCACCATTAAGCACATACACCTACATTCCAACACACACTTATACACATATATGTACATATACATAATTAATATGTTCACCCATATATTAGGTTATCATATTCTCCTTGATACACATATTTGTTAAGTGTGTATATATTCACATATACATAATTGATCCCTCGTGTGAGAATGTTTGTAAGTATTTCTACTTACACATACTTGCATATGATTATGCTCTCAGACATGGCTCAATGTATGTATATACTCATGTACATGCATACTTTCGATGTAAATATGTATCAAAAGAAAGATCAAAGACACATAAACCTCAAACACATAACAACATCATATGGTTATAAATATATATATTTATATATGCACTTATACATGTATATATATGTGTGTGTGCATGTGTGTGTGTGTCTGTGCATGCTTGATAAATAACATTAATGCTATCCCTCATATATATATGTATATGTATATATACTAATAAATATATTTATATCCTATGCCAATCAAGTATGTATACATTCGATATACAAATGAATACAAATGAGTAACCATTCATGCATAATAATAATATTATATATATATATATACAAATATATATATGTATATACACACTCACTCTATTAATATTTTACGCTTATGTGTGTATTTGTACATATATTCAAACATACATATATTATATAGCAATCTTGTTAGTCAAATGATCCACACAATCAAGCCAAAAAGGTAAGAATGAAACTCACAAGTTCAAGCAGATAACATCGCCCTATATTATGTTCAATAGTAAACAAGACCCTTATGAATGCATACACATCAAACTAAGGATAACTTAACTACTCCCCACAAACTGGCTCAACTCAATCATTCTACTATGGTGTGTGTATGCTCAGATAGTTTACATTACCAATTACCCGACCAAGATCTTCTCTTGAGTGATACTTCCCCTCCACCTGGAGGAATGAACATTTACCTGCAACCACTAACTCATGCTCATAGTAGTCAGTTGTTCACAAAATATGCAGTATATGTAATACATCTCCAAAGTTAGAATATCAATTCAATAACCATCCATTTTACATATATGTATTTCTTCATATGACATTAGATGAGATAACATTTACTCATAATGCATTGATAACAAAGTGCAAGCACAATTAACTCATCCACGGAATTAACATTACATTTGCATTCTACCCTACATAGTAATAGTAAATAGTAATTACGTAATTGGGGTGTAACATCAAGCTTGGTGATAAAGTCGTATATTGAATGAGGTTCTTTCCTCTACAACTCTAGGGTCAATTTGTTCCATATGTCCTGCATATAACTATAACACTGCTGACCCAATTCCAAAACTAATGTTTTCATTCTTTTATAATCCTATGTTCTTAGGTTCATAATCTTCCTTCCTACATCTTTATGAGCCAGGAGTTTCAACCATTCATCTATAAGTGCATCAAGGTCTTGAGAATCTTTCCTTATTGGGAGAGCAAATGATTTCTCCCTCTCATCATATTCTTCCATTAGTTCTCCCCTGAATTGTTCATTCCTATAATAAGATGCTAGTTCCCTAACATGGAGATCCCCTACAAACATCAGAGGATTCCACTCTGTTTCTTTCAACACCACATAGTTGTGCAAATAGTACTCACATAGTTGATCTTTCTCTTCTGGTGTAGAATCAACAAAAACATTAAGAAAATCAAATTTCCTGCGCATCCCAATTGATTGGTTACTAATTGACCTACTAAACTAAAAAATAAAAAAAATTATTACAAAAATAGTGCATATGTTCTTGTTGGAGGTATGCATCTTATAATTTGGGCAGCTTTATCTACCACTTCCAATCTGACTGCTAATTTCATTAGCTCAATCTCTTTTCCTTCTAGCACCTTGACATGTTTTGCAATCAAAGTTTCTCTTTCCCTTGTCCATTTTTCTTTTTCTTGTGAGAATTCATCAGTCACCTTCCATAGTTGATATCCAAGAGACAAAGTTGTGTGGTGAATTGGGTTTTTTATGGGAGGAGGTTTCTGATTTTCTATTGCAAGTTCCCCATCCCCTATTTTTGGTAATGGCCAATTGTGCCAATAGATCTAGCTTTGCACCATGGCCATATGTCTACAATTTTTCCTCTAATTTTTGTATTTTTGTCTCCCTTTTTTTGTCTTCCCTTTCATAACTTTGCACTAGTTCTTCCAAATGTTTAATTATGTCCAAAGATTTTTGAAGCTCTGTCTTGACATTTCTATCTTCTATAAACATTTCCTTTGTTTCTAGCAATTGTTCATTACCAACCCCTATACAATCATAGTCTTCATAAGTAGGACTATCTGGGGTTTTATTTTGTGTTTTACTAGCAATAAATGCATCTTCTAAGTCTAAATCAAAAGTGGTGGACACATACCTCTTCCTCTTTATAGGTGTATACACATTTCTAAGGGTATTTCCCTTCCCTTCCAAGTTTGTTTCAACCAACATCACGTCTTCTTCCTATTGTTCCTTTCCCTTTGTATCTTCTTCAAGTTTTTCCATACCCACCTCATAACACCTTGTTTTTTCAAGAAGCTTGACCACCTTGGGGTAGACTCCTTCTGAATATCCTTCTTTCTCTTCTAAACATCTTTCTTTTTCTTCTGAACATCCTTCTTTTTCTTCTATGATTTAGAAGGTGTGAATGTTGTGGATGTACTACCTCTTCTTTTTTTGGGTTCAGGTGGTTTTCAGGAATATGGGCTTTCTTCCAGTGCTAGTGACTAGACTCTAGCACATTGTGATCCTTAGGCTCACCTTGGCTATAGGTAGGTGAAGTTGTAGGTGAGACAAGAGAACTTCCTCTTGTAGGTTCAACTTGTGGCTCTAAGGTTTCAGGTACTTCATGTGCCTCAAGTAGACTATTGATATCTTGACAAATCACAAAGTCTTCCTAGGAGATTTGGGGATATTGAATTTTCAAGCTCCTTTTTACTAAAAGGGCAATCAAACAGTGATGTGATAAAGTTGTGTTACTATATTTCCTTTGGTACTCAGATGCCATTGTTTTTAACATATTATAGAGAAAATTTGGCACCTTTACTAGCCTATGATGGCGAAGATGACTAAGTAATTTGAAATGTACAATATATAGTAGATTTTGTCTACCATCACAAGGTATCTAATAACATAGGAAGCATTGTTGGCCCAAAACCATGGAAGAGAAATTCTCTTTGTACCTTGGGATGACGAATCCAAATTTTCTCCTTGCTCACAAAATTATTCTCTTGTAGCCACTGCATCTACTCGTACTAGAAACTTTTCTCCAATCCTAGGAAAACCTGATACTTGTGCTATTGCTACTTCAGATGCATCTACTGACAACCCTTTTACCATTTCTTCGTCATGCTCCAGTGTGGCTACAAATCTCCTTGTTATGTCATTGTCAAATTCTACCAGCTTTAGAAATTAATCAAGCCAACCAACTCTTGTGAAGATAGGCAATACCATTGCATCTTCTAGTATCTGCTTGTGTGTCGACAAATCTCTCCTAATAACATCACCTCCCATTATGAATCTCTTTACCTCTGCTCAATATCTTAACCTTCAAAATTTAGCTCAATTTCACTTCACCACCCTGAGACCCTTCTCTCATTCTACTATTTTCTCATGCACTTTCACTACAATTATACTGTAACTGCAACTTTCCTTCTTCATATTAGCTTAATTGAGCTTAAAAATGGGTTCTGGGTTCGACTTGGCTAAGATCATTGGATTAGGGAATTGGCAATTGAAACTAACAAATAAAAGTAGGTGCAATTTTTGGATAAAAAGGGTTTGCATGTCATATTTGTTTGTTTGTATTTGGTTTTAGGTGGCAAAAAATAAAAAAAACTGGATGATATTGTACCCTCCCCCCAACTTAAGGTTTGAAGTGACCTCACTTCAACTCATGAT
The DNA here is from genome assembly GCA_007258455.2 of Sequoia sempervirens. Classification (NCBI taxonomy): domain Eukaryota; kingdom Viridiplantae; phylum Streptophyta; class Pinopsida; order Cupressales; family Cupressaceae; genus Sequoia; species Sequoia sempervirens. The sequence goes on from VDFB02000017.1 coordinate 551,004,218, forward strand.
AGGTGAAGGTATCATTATAGATTATGGAAAATAATAGAATGAATATATCACATGCTTAATTTAATATGAAAATACATAATGAAAGCATTAAGAAATCCATGACAATTATGGTAATGTACTTTGTATACCTATTAGAGGTGATTAACTGAATGCCACGTGTGTAAGCTCAATAAAATGTATCCATAATATGATTTGATGTGATAGGAAGTAATATTAGGTGAATGGATGATGAGGTGGCGGGTGTAATGTAATGAAACAAAATAGTCAGATGATGGTTAGTGATGGATAGTTCAAATGATTAAAGTTTGAATTGGCAGCATGAAAGGAGATAAGCATGTCGTGGGTACTTATTATGATAAGATGGGTATTGCATATGTGTGAAATGCGAGGTGAAAAAGGTGTGAACTACAATTAATGTGGCGCTAATTTTTAAATTTCTTGGTAAGTGGTGTTGTGAGTACCTTCGACATCAGTTGTCGTCTGAATTGTGACAACTTTGTGCTATAGGTCCCTATTGCAATAGGGCCCTATTTGAATGGTAATAATTGTATGTATAAGACAGGTCCCTCTAGAAAAAGTATGTACATCATTGTAACTATGTTGTGTGTGCGAGTGAGGTGGAATAAGAGATTAAACTTGAGTGATCTCAGGGGTTGAGTTGTGAGCTCAACCATTGAGTCACCTGAAGAACTTGGTATAAATGTTGTTGTTGTGTCATCATTCTGTGTGTCCAAATTTGTATCTAGTTCACTATAAGGACCATACTGCTGAAATAGAGAAAGAATGAAATCTTCCTTTTGTACAGGTTTCCTTTAAAGTTTCATCCTATGACCATTGACCAAGAGAGAGAACCTTACATCTATGGTATGCAACTTTATTGCTCCATTAGGAAAGACTTGGCTAATCTCATAAGGTCCCAACCATGTAGATTGGAGTTTCCCTTTGAAATCCTTGTATCTTGAATCTTATAATAAGGCCCAATCTCCTACATTGAATTCTTTTGTCTTGATATATTGGTCATGCCACTTTGTCCTCTACTTTTGTACTATCTCAGTGTGATGGATGGCCTCCATCCTGATTTCATCTAGCCCATTTAAGTGGTGTAACCTCTCCTTTTGAGTTGTGAGATTCATGTCCAACTCTACTATTGTTCTTAATGTATTATACTTGTATACATCTAAAAATGGTCACATCACAATAGTTTGGTAATTAATTAAATATTTTTAATATTTAATTAAATTTTTGAATTCAATCTGTGTATAAATAAATTTAAATAATTTATTTATATTGTTCATTCTTTCATTTGGATTAAATAAATAAGTTTATTTAATCACTATCTTAGTCATTTCTTAATTAATTAAATAAACATTACGATTTATTTATATTAATTATCACATGATCTTGGCTTGAATATTTTATTCAAATAAAGATTAAGTATTCTTCTATTTACAATTAAATATTCCAAATATTTAATTAATTCCTCTAAATTCCATTTACAATTAAATATTCCAAATATTTAATTAATTCTTCTAAATTCCATTTACAATTAAATATTCTAAATATTTAATTAAATTCTTCTAAAGTCCTATTTGCAATTAAAAATCTCAAATATTTAATCTTCTATAGTCCGAAAATCAAAAATCAAACTCACACAAAATTAAATAAATCTATTTATTTAATATTGGATAATCTTCAACAACCGTGAAACAAACTTCCAAAACAAAAAATTAAATTTCTCTGTTCCTGTGCAAGCTTGTTCCCGTGGGTTGAAGACAATCCTCCATTTTTCTCTCCAACCTCCCAACATCCTCCATCTTCCTCTCAACCTCTTCATCTCTCACCATTCAAACTTACCAGACAACCTCATAGCTGTTGATCCTTGCCAGCCAGGCTCTTTCCTGTAAAAAGCTATAAAAGGGACTGTCGGGTCTTTGAAAAGGATAGAAGCTTTCATATAGGAAAACTATACCAAAACTGCAATAGCATAGTCTTATAGCATCCATAGCTTTTAGAATCATAGCATATCATGGCCAATCATCCTCATAGCTTAGTTTCAATAACATCCATAATCCACAGCCCCTGTGCATAATTTACAGCCCCTGTGCATATCCGTATCAGTATTTTACTCCATCAGCATATAGGATAGAGTAGTATTCCCCTTTTGCATACTTGTTCTGCAGGTTGCCATTCTGAGAAGCTTTGCTTATACAATCTAAGAGCAACAGCTTCAAGAGAATCACTGGAGATAGAGAAGAATGGAACAGTTCTGAAAAAGTATTGTTTGTTTGATTTCATTTCAAATTTTCTCACTTTCTTCAATTTAATGTTTCATTTATGTGTTTTTGTTATTTTATTTTAATACTAACATTTTCACAACACATTTTTGGCACCCACCGTGGGGCTCTTGCCCCAATTTTAACATCTTATTGCAGCTTTTTCTGACAGGTTACGGCTAAAAATAGCGTATTAGCACATTTAACACGTTTCAGCGCAATTCACACCCAGTTCAGCACCCGTGATAGATTATGCAATGCACTTGACTGATTCTACAGTGCCCTTAAGGGATTACTCAATGCCCTTGACTGATTCTGCAGCACTCTTAAGGGATTCCTCAACGCCCTTGACTGATTCTGCAACGCCCTTCAGGTATTCCTCAATGCCCTTGATTGATTCTGCAGTGCCCTTCAGGGATTCCTCAGCGCCCTTGATTGATTCTTCAGCGCCCTAGAGAGATTCCTTAGTGCCTTTGAATCATTTCATAGCTCCCTTGAATCATTCTACAGCACCCTTGACTGATTTCATAGCACCCTTGAGTTGTTTCATAGCGCCTTTGACCTATTTCATAGCGCCCATCAACTTTGTTTTAGCGCCCTTAATGTCTGTTTTAGTGCATTTTCAAAAAGGCTGCAATTGTAATTTGTAACTTAAATAAGGTTTGACTGGATCTGATGCGTTCGTGGCCAGTAAAGGTTTTAAAAGAATGAAGCAATCCTAGGATAGTCACTTCATTTTTATTTTGGACTAAAAAGAACTCCATGTTTTTTGTGAAGCAACATCTCCACTTAGAGTAAATCATTGTGATTTGGGTTTTAAAAAAGAATAATTTGTTTGCTTTGTCTGTGGCAATAGGTCTATGCTCTCCCCTTAACTGGGTTATCAAAATACCAAACTTTCCTTTTCAATTCTATGCAAAATTATTGTTTTCATTACATCCTTTAGAGAGCCTGCTCTTGTGGGAAAAAGTACTCACCCAAGAGGAACGACTCAAGTGGGTTCAAGCCAAAGCTAGGCTATTCCACCCCACTATAAAATTTAAAGCAAATCTAGGGAAACCTTCTTTTGCCGGTAGTGTGCAAAATAACCATCCCCCAAGCCTTTGTTCTAAAGGTTGGGAGGTCTCTCGAGGGAGTATATCATTTTCCGCACCGAACGGAAATCCTTATTATGAACTTAGTATAGTATCCAACCAAAGTGAATTTCCAAACATCATAATAATCACAGTGCAGGGGAGGGAAGAATCTACCCCCAAGATACTCACCATATAACTGCCAAGGACCGTTTGCTCAGGGGATCTGGTATCCACTTCCATCACTCTGAGTACGCACCTGGAAAAGACAAAAACACGGGCGCCCTTTCGGGGGTGACACGGCTGTGTGAGTCGACGCAGTTCTAAGATGTGGGTTGTTGATTACTATGATGACCTACTTGAGTACTAAGAGTGAGTCTGTTTGATCTATCTATCATGTGTAAAACCTGTGAAAACAATTTTTGAAAAACATTTTGATCATACACTTGATGTTTAGTATAGGGACTTAAACACAACTATTCTATAACTTGCTTGATGTGTTTTCAATACATTAATTCAGTAAAGATCATCCAAAACTTGTGATTACTTTGATTACTCTCATGTTAAGAGATTGGAAATCCACAATCTTTGTCAAGAAATCCATTCTCAAATGAGTCAAAAAGCCAAAGAAACCACTTAGTTACAAGAAACTATTGAAGAAAAGACGATTCTTGTACCAAAGCCGAAAAGTCTTGCTAAAATATAGAACCTTTCTCCATCGATATCATGATTGTGTTAGAGGTTTTTCTGATGATTATGCTATAGAACCATTATACTCACGAGCTTTCTTTCAAAGGAGAGCCCTTTCTCAAAGGCACAACCATAGTCAGCGTATTCATTTTTGTTATATTCCCCAACCTGCAATTGAATATTCTACTCGTCCAAATCAATTTCTCCAATAGAGACTCAATCACATTAGGCATTTATCACAATTCCATTTTTTTACGAACCTACGATCAAAATTCTCCTTTTCTTGATCTTTTGCTTACATTCCCGCCAACAGGATTTTCATCCTTTCATTTAGGGAAAAGTACAAGCTAAAGATTAGAAATCTTTCAAGTCATAGAATTTTCATTCTATCCTGACTTTCATCACACATTGCACTATTCATTCTTTTGATAAAAAATTAGTAAAACTTTGGACAAAGCTTATGCCTGTTGTTATGAGATCTAAGAAGCACATAGAAAAAGATGAAGCAGAAAGTTCCATAAACAAAATGGGTGATAATAGTGAGAAAGAAGAGAATCCATTTCGTATTGAAGAGATAACAGAAGAAAAACTTCAAGAAGCAGAACAGGATCCCCAACTTCAAACTTTAGTCGAAAAGATTCTAGAACGAAACAAGGAAAGATATTTCCTTTCATTATCAAATCAAGGAGCTAAGTTACCTTCTGATTTTGATATAGAAGGAATCAAATGTAATCCTGAAACTCCTCCTACTGATTTTAGTGCCCTTACTCAACAGATAAAATAATTACAAGGTCAAATAAAAGAAATGCAAGGTGGCGTATCAAAGAAGTATGTTTTGGATGACATATCTCCTTATCCATTTGATAGGAGTCTTCAAATGATCCCTTTTCCAAAACATTGTGAAATCCCTAAATTTGATAGGTACAATGGCAAAACTGATCCCATTGAACATGTGAGAGATTTCTGAAATATGAGTTTAGAATTCGCTTATGAGGATACCTACTTAATGCATTTGTTTCCACGAAGTTTGGGGGCACAATCCATGGAGTGGCTTTCAAAAATTACCCCTCCCATAAAAACCTTTAAAGAATTGATCAATCAGTTTATATCACAATATGCCTACAATATCCAACATCAGATAACCATGCTTGATCTTTGTAAAGTGAAACAAAAAGTAGAACCTTTTACTACATTTATGCAAAGATGGAGAAGATTATTTGCACGATATTCTCGTCCTATTCCTAAAAAGGAGAACATGGATATTTTTATCAATAGCTTAGATCAAGAATTAAGCTATAGGCTTAATCTTCATTGTCCTCCTAACTTTGAAAAATTGATTGAAAATGCAATCACCATTGAAGGAGCGTTGGTTAAAAGAGACTTGATAAAACTTGATAATCCAAGTTCATCCAATGATAAAACAAGGTTTTGGAATAGAAACAAAATTTTTGTTAATGATGGTATAGTGGATGCGAATAATCTACGAACAAGATCATCTATCTTCAACTTATCAAGTGCTCCACGAAACAATCAACAAAGAAACAATCAACAAGGAAATAATCAACAAGGAAATACCAATCGACAAGGAAATAACACCCAACAACCACAAAATTCCAATCAAGAAAGCATGATCAATCAAAACAACAAGGATAATCATGGTAATTTCAATAATAATCTTGGAAATACCCAAACATCAAATCCATCAAGACCTCCTTTCTTTTCAAATCGACGGAATTTTACCGCTTTGGGTCAATCTCTTGAGTCTGCTCTCAAAGAGCTTCTCGGTAATAAGGTCATCACCTTACCACCACAAATAGATTATGAGCCACGAATCAATACACTATCATGGAATGACTCGTATTATTGTAATTATCATCGATGTAAAGGTCATAGAACAAATAATTGTCAAGCTTTGCGAAATCTAGTACAAGATTTAATTGACAATGGCACTATCACAATTGAAGGACATCGTACTAATGACGATCATCAAGCATTCAAAGATCCTTTACCAAATTATCAAAATGGGGAAACATTAGATATCAAAGAAAAGGCCATAAATAATGTTTTAGACAACGTAATGCACCATATCTATGTAGATGATCAATGAGTTAATGTTATCAAAATCAAGGAAAAACAAGAATATCAACAAGTTAATGTGACTACGAGAGGACAAGAAAAGGTTGTTTTAAAAGGAAGTTCATCTAAGGCAGCTATCCCTCCTCCACCTCAGTATGATCTAGTTGACCAATTGAGAAAAACATCGGCTCAAATCTCAATCCTTGAACTTCTTAAAATTTCCCCCATACACAAGAATATTTTGGAAGAAGCTCTTGTAAACACAACTATCGACACTGATCTAGATGTAAATAAATTCCAAGCCATGGTGGGACACTTATCTTCCCCCACTTGTCTTTCATTTTCTGAAAAAGATGATGCTTCCATGAAACACCCTCATAATTCATCGCTTTATCTTGAAGTCATGATACATAAACATCGAATCAGACGTATCTTAATAGATGGAGGAGCCAGTTTAAACATTTGTACTTTAAAGTTAATACATGCCTTAGGAATATCAGAAAATTGCATTGATCCACGAAGGAAAATAACTATCAAGGCATATGATGATGAAGAAAGAGCTTCCAAAGGATTAATAATGCTACCTATCAAAGTGGGATCTGTTGTGAAGAATACCTTTTGTCAGGTTCTAGATCGTGATCTTTCTTATAATATACTTTTGGGTCGTCCATGGATCCATGATATGTAGGCAGTACCATCAACATACCATCAATGCCTTAAATTTCCATATGATGGACAAGAAATAACTATACAAGCTGACTATAACAGTATCCAAACTTGTTCAAATCTTCGAGCAACTCAGGATGTCTTTGTGCCACACAATAGAGAGGCTCTTACTACTTCTAATCTGCAAGGTCAAGGCAAGAATTAACAAATAATTTTGATGCCAAGCTAAATCTAAAAGACAAAGGAGTAGGCAAATATTCAATATGTCTTACTAATTTACCTCCCTCTCCGAGGACATATGGTCACCCAACCCTATCAAATCAAAAGATTGCCACAGCCTCTACATCTCAAAATTTTGTGCCAATCACAAAGTTCGATGGACAATTCATTAAAGCTAACACTACTGAGGAGGAAGCTAAAAATAGGGACATCTTAAGTTGGTTATACAAAGATGAAGATGAAACGATTATTCACATCAAGTTGCCTACTGAACAATATGGGAAAGGGTATACTATCATGCAAAGAATGGGCTATGAAGGAAATGGACCTATAGGAAAAAGAAAAGAAGGAATCATTGAGCCAATTCAACTGATTTCAATACATCCAAATGATAAAATAGGGCTTGGATATGGTAAAGATATAAAAGAGTCAACTTCACAACAAGAACAACAAACTCATGAAGTAGAATCAAATTTAGATAAACACCATAAAGATGTCACTCTTCAGAAATTTTATGACTCAGTTTTTCAATTGCAGAACAATTCAGATACTGATTCTAATGAATATGAATGGGACACCATTTATAACGATGAATTTTGGAGAGACAAAGAAGTTGATGCTATACACAAATATGTACCTATTCTTATACAAGGAGAAAGCTCGGGAACACAATCACTTGAATTTGAACCACGATACGATGATGACTCAAGTGAGGATGATTCAGATTTTAACGAGATTGATAATTGACAGGAGAATCCCATCATAGACCTTTTCCATCATGAAGGTGATAACCACATCATGACTTTGATAGCTCAAGACTTTACCCAACCTAATGATCCCATGCCTTTAGTTTATCCAGAACTTATTGATTGGGACAATGACACACCTATCCATATCCCTATGTTTCATGATGATGAAGATATTATAAACTTCCTTTGTTCATCTAATCAAGAAAACAATTGTTCCATCAAAGAATCTCATACTCAAAATTTTGATAGGGATGGTGTCAAGTCTCTTAGCTGCAAAATAAATGAAATAAACGAGGGATCTATCGGTGAAAACCAAAAAACGGCAGTGATAGATCACAACAAGAGAAAAATAAAGAGCGAATCCAATGGTGAAAACCTTTTTGAGGCACTGAAGGATGAGAAAATTGAAACTCTTCCTAAACATTATCAGGAAAGATCTTCTGTTTTGATTGAGCCAACAAAATCTATCAATATAGGTACAAAAGAGCAACTATAATTTTTGCAACTTGCAACATCATTAACAGCAGAAGAAGTACTGAAATTCATAGAGTTCTTGAAGGAGAATCAAATCAATTTTGCTTGGTCATATGCTGATATGCCAAGGTTGGATCCTAATCTGATAATGCATCATTTATCTATACACACAGGAGCAAAACCTGTGAAGAAAAAGCTAAGAAAAATGCATCCACATGTTGCATTATTGGTTAAAGAAGAGTTAAAGAAACTCATAGATGTCGGATTCATTCGGTCTATTGATTATGCAGAATGGATCTCCAATATTGTACATGTTTCAAAGCTAGACGGAAGGATTAGAATTTGTATAGATTTCAGAGATCTGAACAAAGCATGTCCCAAAGATGACTTTCCTTTACCAAACATTGATATGATCGTCGATTTGACTACTGGGCATGCAATGTATTCATTAATGGATGGATTTTTAGGATATAACCATATAAAGATTGCACCAGAAGATCAAGTTAAAACAGCTTTCACATGCCCTTGGGGTACCTATTGCTGGAACGTAATGCCATTTGGCTTAAAGAATGCAGGAGCGACTTATCAACGAGCAATGACAACAATTTTTCATGATATGATGCATATATTTATGGAAGATTATGTTGATGATCCTCTTGCAAAATCTCATACAAGAGAAGAACATCTTGAAATCTTGTCAAAAAAATTTATCAGAATGGAGAAGTTCAATGTTCAACTCAATCCAAAGAAATGTGTCTTCAGTGTTAAATCTGGAAAGCTCCTAGGATACATTATTTCAGAAAAGGGCATAGAGGTTGATCCAGAAAAGGTACAAGCTATAATGAACATGCCGCCACCACGAAATATCAGTCAACTTCGATCACTACAAGGACGCCTACAATCCATCAGGAGGTTTATAGCTCAATTGGTAGACAAAAGCTTACCATTTACACATCTATTGCATAAAAATGTTCCATTCAAATGGGAAGAAAAGTGTGAAGCAACATTTAATTAGATCAAGCAATATCTCATAAATCCACCAGTTTTAATCCCACCAGTTCCAGGAAAGCCACTCATACTTTATATTTTGGCAATAGAAGTATCTTTGGGAGCATTGTTAGCACAAGAAGATTCTGCAGGCAAAGAGCGAGCCATATACTATATCAGCAGAACTTTGACAAGCCATGAATTGAACTACACTTTCATTGAAAAAGCTTGCCTGGCAATAGTGTTTGCTTCCCAAAAATTGTGACATTACATGTTGGCTCATACAGTTAATTTGGTAACTAAGATTGATCCACTGAAATACCTTTTAAGCAAATCCACTTTAACAGGGAGACTTGCAAAATGGGTAATGATCTTAAGTGAGTTTGATATTCACTATGTAGATCGCAGAGCTATAAAAGGATAGGTCATCGCAGATCAATTGGCCGAGGCACCTTTACAAGAAGAGAAACCAATGCACATTGATTTTCCTGACACAGATGTCTTTACGACAACAATTAAGCAATCATGGACATTGTATTTTGATGGATCCTATACGCAACATGGTTCGGGGGCAGGAATTCTTTTTGTTACACCCGAAGGACATACTATTCCAAAGTCATATTGGCTAATGTTTCCTTGCACGAATAACACAGCTGAATATGAGGCATTGCTCATAGGACTGAAGATAGCATTGGAATGGTGCATTACAGAACTGCAAGTTTATGGTGATTCACAACTTATCATTAATCAGATTAACGATGATTATCAAACTAAAGATGATAAGCTACTGCTTTACAAGAACATGGTGGATGACTTTAAAATGTATTTTGTGGAAATCAAATTTTCACAAATCTCAAGAAGTGACAATAAAGTTGCGGATGCTATGGCTACAATTGCTTCTATGTTACAATTAACAGAAGATCAAGAACGGTATGAATTCCTGGTGGAACAATTATTTTCTCTTGCCTATGACAATCCTGAAACCCAAGTTATATATCATTTAACCAGTTCTGATTCACCTTTGTATGGCCAAATTTATACTTATCTGAAGGATAACATCTTACCTCTGGATTTATCCAGAAATCAAAAAAGAAATTTCATACATCAATCATCTCGTTATACCTTGATTGCTCATATCCTTTATCGACGTGGTCTTGATGGTATCCTCCTTCGATGTCTCGAACGTGATGAATCTGAAAAGGCCTTACAAGAGGTTCATGCCGGTATTTTTGGAACTCATTCCAACGGTTTAACCCTAGCTAAGAAACTTATTAGAATGGGGTATTATTGGCCTACCATGGAGAAAGACTCTTTTTCTTTTGTCAAAAAGTGTCCTAAGTGCCAGATCCATGGTAATCTTATTCATGCACCTGCATAAGGATTGAGGCCTTTTACTCCAACATGGCCTTTTTCTCAGTGGGGACTAGATCTTGTTGGAAAATTTTATCCTTCATCATCCAACGGGCATAAATTCATTATCATAGCTATGGAATATTTTACAAAATGGATTAAAGTTGTTCCCTTGACGACAGTGACCAGAAAACAAATTTCTTCATTTATCTTAAATTACATCATCTATCGGTATGAAATTCCTAGTTCTATCATTACTGATAATGGGAGGCCTTTTAAGAATCAAGATATTGATGAACTTTGTGAAAGGTTTCACATCCAACATAGGTTCTCTACACCTTATTATCCACAGGGCAATGGTCAAGCTGAAGCTTCAAACAAAACAATCTTGAAGATCTTAAAGAAGACGGTAAATGATGTTGGTCGTGATTGGCATGTTCAGTTAAATCTAGCATTGTAGGCATACAAAACCATCATTCGTACACCAACAGGAGCTACCCCATATGCCTTGGTATATGGAACCGAAGCGGTCTTACCATTAGAGGTTGAAATACCTTCACTAAGGGTCTCACTCAAGGGATTGATAAATGATGAAGACTATCGAGTATCTCATCTCCAAGAGCTTGAATTGTTAGATGAAAGATGTCAACATGTAGCAGATCATTTAAAGGGTTATCAACAAGTCATGTCCCGTAGCTACAATCATAGAGTTAAACCACAGACATTTCAAGTAGGTGATTTAGTTCTGAGGGAAAATCCACGAAACCAACAAGACAGGGAAAAGAAAGGTAAATTTGAACCAAATTGGCTTGGTCCATTTGTTATCATTGTAGCATACGGTTCTGGAGCATATCAGTTATCTACGATAGAAGGGGACCTATTTGAAGAACCAATCAACAACATTCATCTAAAGAAGTTCTACGTCTAAAAATCAGAAAAAGTCCTGAAAAAATCCATAAAAATCATAAAAAGTCTTGAAAAAAATCCATAAAAATAAAAAAGGTCTTCAAAAAAGTGCAATAAAAACAAGTGGTGAAAACTTGGCAAACATGCGCTATTTGTCCTCAAAATGGGCTCCTCCATCTATTAGCTTATGTCTTGCATTTGCAGTTACGATATCATCTATCCATATCTATCATCTGTACATACCTATCGTATCCATATCATACAACGAGAATCCTTGCATTTCATCATGGCTTGATGAAATTTGTACATGTCCATAATAACCAGGTTGTGTTTACACTGGGGGCAGAACAAAAACTCAACAAGAGAGGGGCCAAAGGCTTTCAGACATTCACAACAAACATCTGACAGTTTAACGCATGCAACATATATTGACCCAACGAATCAACTACAACACCAACATGATCACTCAATGACAAGCAAGCCACTTAACATGATCAAAACAAATACTAATCAAATCAACCAAAACGATCAAACACAGCTACAACAAAATCAAAATAGACATGGTTACATCACTGTTGATAACAAAAGTTGGATGATCTTAATCTGAATAATGTTTGGAATACCTTAAGCAAAATTTGAATTGTTGGTTGATTTTTCTATCATATCTCTGGAGCAATTTGATGATGTACTAAACTAGAAAAGCAAGGAAGGAATATGATTTTCTTTGTTTATTGTTTGTGAGAAAATCATTAGTACTATGCAAATTAGTCGCGAGACATGCTCTACTAAGTATCATTGATGACATTTCAGAATTTGCATGGGAAAAGGATTAACTCTTGTTTGTTTATGCAAGCAATACTCAGGTAATCTCAGTTTAATTATACCTAGATGCTTGTATTCTCTTGCTATATTAAAATTTATGAAAGCAATACTCAGGTCATCACTGGTGCTAACATACCCTTTGATGCTTGTATTAACTTTCAACATTTCAATGCTCTATGAAGACAAAAAAAGCACAAATAAGCTCTCAGAATGGCAATGATTGTACAAATACCGTGCATGGTTCATATAGATCACATTCATTCTAGGATTTGCATTTTGCATTTATCGATTTTTTTCCAAAAGTTGGCAAAGTACCAAATGTTTCATATCTTTTGAATAAATGACAGTACATTTTGACATTCACAAAAAAATCATTTCATACATTTTTCATGCATATTTACATCAGGAAAGTAATAACTCATCTATCATAAATTTTCACATGATTGCATATCATTTTTCATGTCATATATCACATCATAAATCATACATCATGAAACCCTCACATAAAATTACATCCATATATAAAATAGAAGCATTCATCATCACAAATCATCGCTGCATATCATATATCTCAAAATGAATGTCAAACATATACAAAGATGTCACCTCTGCATGACATAATATCATAAAAAATGAGACCATGTTAATCCATATACAAATGTTACAACAGGATATCAATACAACATCATGCAAACCGCACTATGAAGTGCTATCCTCTTATGGTGCTGGCCTAGGACCTCTCCCACCTACACCAGATGTACCTGCTCTGCGTATCCCTGATGGACCCCCTGGAGGTAATGGCTGTGATACTCCTTTGCTGGTAGTCCGAGAGTGGCTACGGGTAGATCGAGACTCTGTAAAGCTCGCTCGCTGCTCAAGAGGCACTGCATCATGATATCTAATCCAATAGAACTCTGCCTCTTGGATGGCTCTAGTCAGCTCTCTAACCATACCACCTCTGAATGCTCTCTGCAGACTGTCTGCTAGAGCCATGGCCTCCTGACCCTGCCATCTAGTTGTATCTCTCTCAGCTGTCACTGCTGTCAACTATCCCTGTAGTTGTGTAGCTAAGGCATGTTCCTATGCTAACTGATCCTATAAACTCTGCACTCTACTCTGCAAAGCAACTATCTGACTCGATGCTACAGGATCTGCAGATGATGATGGAGCTAACACCGCTAGATCTCTTGACGATGATGGTACCAAATGCCTCATCTGTGGTCCACCCCTGTCGCCGCCTCTACCAAACCTGTTGCCGCCTCTACCACCTCTACCACCTACTCTACCTCTATCACCCTCATCCCCACTGCTATCATCTCCATCACTATCTGACTCACCATCATCCTCCTCAAAGTCATCACTCTCTGTAGCTGCCTCTCGTGGTCGCCTATGACCGAATATCTGTGGTCCCTGCTCTGTAATGGGGTCAGGCTCATCAGGATCAAATAGTTGTGGTGCAGGATGATCTAGCATATACTGCCCATACTCTGTCGTCATCCCTCTGTCAAGAATATCGGGTCTATAGTCCCACATCTGGGCTCCCAAACTGATAAACTCTACCACTGCTGTGTCATATGAAATATGTGGACCCCACACTATAATCTCCTGCTGTCGGGGCACATATATAGCGGAACCCGTAGGCATGCCCTGAGGCCGACCATACTGTCGATATACCCGACCAACCAAAAACTTCTCAATAATCCAAGGAGTCCGACCAATCAAATATCTGGCAATAAAAACATAGGGCATCTCCCTAGCATCCTCTGGCCATCCCTCACAAGCTACATAGGGTCGCCAGCACACTGTATCCAGATCATCTAGTAGACGCTGCCAATGATCTAATTTACCCAGCCTCGACTGAGTAATAATATCTGCATATCTGAATCTATATGGCCGACCGGCCAGCCGTTGTCCTCGAGTCAATGGTCGCATGACAACAAAATGCTCCCATGCCCATATCTATAACAATGAACAACCAACTGCAAAACTGCAACCTCCGCCATATACAATATGATGTAGCTCATCATACAAATGTGCTAACATACACGATCCCCATGCATAACGTGTGCCCTACATCACCATCCTCTTGAGGACACGACCCCATCCGACTGCCAAGCCCTTCGACCTATGGCCGGGGCACAACACACCTCCAATGAATCCTGCAAGTATAGAAGGTAATGGTGCATATGAATCTGCAATCACACCCCATGGAATAAAATATCTTGCAATCTGATCATCTGCGAATATCTGTCTCAATGCGTCGGTGCCTCTTGCCTCCTGGCTATCAAATCTCACAATCTCACCCATCACCGAAATCCTCATGATACGATATACATCCTCTGGAGTCACTATAATCTCTCCAGTCGACAAATGAAAGGTGTTCGTATCACTATGCCACCTCTCTACAAGTGTTGTCAACAAGCCTCTGTTGAGGCACACCTCCGGCATGTCAAGTAATGAGGTCAATCCACATGCCTCAATCACATCTCTATCCACCTGTACAAGCTGCGGAATCAGACTCCATGTCCTCAGGAATGTCTCCCGTAGTTGTAAAACTCCCAATCTCTCCTGTTGAGAATCATCAAATCAAAATAACATCAATATCAAATCATCAAATCATTCAAATCTGAATATCAGCCTATTTATTTTTCATCATCATGAAAGCAAATCTATCAACATCCTATTTGTTTTTAACAACTTTAGAAATAAATTTATCAACTACTATTTGTTTTCCAACAACTTTGAGAACAAATTCATCACATCATCAAATCGGAACATCGTCATTCACAAACACTCACTCCACGGTCATTTGTTATCAAAATCATCAATGGGCGCTATAAGAATTATTAAGGGCGCTATGGAAACTCTCATCGGCACTACATAATCATCGGCGCTACAAAAATCATCAAAAGCGCTACAAGACTTCTCATGAGCGCTATACTATCAAATGCGCTATAGGAATTCTTAAAGGCACTACAAAACTTCTTATGAGCGCTATACTATCATATGCGCTATAGGAATTCTCAAGGGCACTATGAAAAGCATCAAAGGCGCTAAAACACAATTTTAAGCTATAAAAAGGTTGAAAAATGAACCCTAAATGGAAAATTTTCAAATTACAAACGTTTAACGGGGTACATACCGCAGTTCCATAGTGTGTTGGTCACTGATATCGTCAGATGCGCTCGAAACAGTGCTGGTGGACAGGAAGTGCCATATTTTTCACTCTAGAGCTCAAAATTTCACTTTTTACTAGGTTAAAATGGAAAATGACATGGAAAATGACATTTTTAACCTATTTAAAAGCAAAATTGGGGCATTTTATTACATTTTAACATAGCAGGGGTAATTTTAGTCATCAATTTTCATCTTATATATTTTCATGTCCATTTCTTCACATCATAATTTTCAAACGATGAATCAACATCATAAAAAATCATAAAAATAAAAAATATCAAAAATTTTAGAAAAATTCAAAAATTCGAGAAAAAAATCAAATTTTATTGATTCATCATTCGAGGGGCCATATACCTAGCAAACATTCAACAGTTAGCATTTGGGGAAAATTTCTAAAATTCTTTGAAGCAATGCGTAAAACACATCACTTCAAAGAGGGGCAAAATGTATACATCTAAAAATGGTCACATCACAATAGTCTGGTAATTAATTAAATATTTTTAATATTTAATTAAATTTCTAAATTCAATCTGTGTATAAATAAATTTAAATAATTTATTTATATTGTTCATTCTTTCATTTGGATTAAATAAATAAGTTTATTTAATCACTTTTTTAGTCATTTCTTAATTAATTAAATAAACATTACGATTTATTTATATTAATTATCACATGATCTTGGCTTGAATATTTTATTCAAATAAAGATTAAGTATTCTTCTATTTACAATTAAATATTCCAAATATTTAATTAATTCCTCTAAATTCCATTTACAATTAAATATTCCAAATATTTCATTAATTCCTCTAAATTCCATTTACAATTAAATATTTCAAATATTTAATTAATTCCTCTAAATTCCATTTACAATTAAATATTCTAAATATTTAATTAAATTCTTCTAAAGTCCTATTTGCAATTAAAAATCTCAAATATTTAATCTTCTATAGTCCAAAAATAAAAATTCAAACTCACACAAAATTAAATAAATCTATTTATTTAATATTGGATAATGTTCAACAACTGTGAAACAAACTTCCAAAACAGAAAATTAAATTTCTCTGTTCCTGTGCAAGCTTGTTCCCGTGGGTTGAAGACAATCCTCCATTCTTCTCTCCAACCTCCCAACATCCTCCATCTTCCTCTCAACCTCTTCATCTCTCACCATTCAAACTTACCAGACAACCTCACAGCCGTTGATCCTTGCCAGCCAGGCTCTTGCCTGCAAAAAGCTATAAAAGGGACTGCTGGGTCTCTGAAAAGGACAAAAGCTTTCATATAGGAAAACTATACCAAAATTGCAATAGCATAGTCTTATAGCATCCATAGCTTTTAGAATCATAGCATATCATGGCCAATCATCCTCATAGCTTAGTTTCAATAACATCCATAATCCACAGCCCCTGTGCATAATTTACAGCCCCTGTGCATATCCGTATCAGTATTTTACTCCATCAGCATATAGGATAGAGTAGTATTCCCCTTTTCCATACTCGTTCTGCAGGTTGCCATTCTGAGAAGCTTTGCTTATACAATCTGAAAGCAACAGCTTCAAGAGAATCACTGGAGATAGAGAACAATGGAACGGTTCTGAAAAAGTCTTGTTTGTTTGATTTCATTTCAAATTATCTCACTTTCTTCAGTTTAATGTTTCATTTATGTGTTTTTGTTATTTCATTTTAATACTAACATTTTCACAACACAATACTCAAACTCAATTGGGAGGACTACTATTTTTCCATATACCAGCTCATAGGGTGTCAAACTAATTGTTGTTTTCTAGGTTGTTCTATATGCCCATACTGCTTCTGGTAATCTAGCAACCCAATCTTTCCTGTGTAATTGTATTTTCTTAGAATACTTTCAATTTCTTTGTTGGTAACCTCCACCTAACCATTGGCTTAAGGATAGTAAGGTGTTGAATTTTTGTGCCTTATTTGATATTCTTCAACCAATTTAGTAATGAGGTCTAAATTAAATTGTGGACGCTAATCAGTTACTATCTCCCTAGGTACTCCATACCTAGTAAAGATGTCCTCATACAAGAATTTAGCCACATTTCCATCTCTGGAAAATTGTACTGCCTTCACTTCTACAAACTTAGTAAGATAACTAGTGCAAACTATAATGTACTCCTTGTTGTTATAAGTAGGTGAGATTTGTCTAATAAATTCTAGAGCCCATTTTTCAAAGGGAGCTAGTGTTAACTAAGGTTGTAATGGAATTTCATCACTCCTTATTGGTTTACCCATTCTTTGAAATCTATCACAAATCCTTGTATATTTGATAGAATTCTTATGTAAAGTTGGCCCATAACAACTGGTTGAGAGGATCTTGAATGTTTTTATTTTTGCTGCAAAGTGACCCTCACATGGTTCATCATGACACGCCTTCATGTTATCCAAAATTTCATCTTCCCTTATGCACCTTCTCATGATGTTGTCTAGGCCAGTATAGAACAGGTAATGAAATATCTAAGAGTATGAAAAACACTTATGTACTAGTTGTCTCTTTTCTCTTGGAGAAAAGTGTGGTGGAATATGCCCTATCACTAAATAGTTTGCAATGTCAGCATATCAGGGTATATGAATATTAAGAGCAAACAAGTGCTCATTTGGAAATGAGTCATCCACTACTCCCTCTGTTGATTGTGTTGGCAACCTTGATAGAAAATATGATACTACATTAACCTTACCAGGTTTTTCCACTATTGTAATATCAAATTATTATAAAAATAGTAGTCATCTATCTAGTCAACCCTCTACTACAAGCTTGATCATCAAATATCTAATAGTATGGTCTATGTGGACAAAAGATGCATAACCAATACTATAATGCTTTAGTTTATTTATTGCATACACTACTACTAGCATCTCCTTCTTTGTAACAGTATAATTTAGCTCCGCTCCCTAAAGATTCTTGCTAATGTAGTAAATAGCATATTTTTTAGTACCTTCTTTCTGACCCAAAACTGCTCCAATAACAAAATATGAAGCATCTATATGTATGTGGAAGGGTAAGGTCCAATTTGTCCCCCTCAAAATAAGTGCTTGTGTTAAGGCCTTCTTCAATTCTTCAAAGGAATGCTGACACTTTTATGTCCAGTCAAATTCTATGTCCTTAGTCAATAGTACAAACAATGGTGCAACAATCTTGTTCAGGTTTTGAATGAACCTCCTATAATAGCCTGCATGACCTAGGAAGTTTCTGACATCTTTTTGCCTCTATGGAATAGGTAATGTGGATATGATCCCTATCTTATGTGGATCAACTTGGATCCCTACAGATCATAGAGATCATATCCACATTACCTATTCCACAAAGGAAAAAAGATGCCAGAAGCTTCCTAGGTCATGCAGGCTATTATAGGAGGTTCATTCAAAACTTCAACAAGATTGTTGCACCATTGTTTGTACTATTGACTAAGGACATATAATTTGACTAGACATCAGAGTGTCAACATTCCTTTGAAGAATTGAAGAAGGCCTTAACACAAGCACCTATTTTGAGGGGGGCAAATTGGACCTTACCCTTCCACATACATACAGATGCTTCATATTTTTCTATTGGAGCAGTTTTGGGTCAGAAAGAAGGTACCAAAGAATATGCTATTTACTACATTAGTAAGAATCTTCAGGGAGTAGAGCTAAATTATACTGTTGCAAAGAAGGAGATGCTAGCAGTAGTGCATGTAATCAATAAATTCAAGCATTACATTACTGGTTATGCAAATTTTGTCCACATAGATCATATTATCACATATTTGATGAACAAGCCTATAGTAGAGGGTAGAGTAGACAGATGGCTACCCCTTTTACAATAATTTGATATTACAATAGTGGAAAAACTTGGTAAGGTTAATGTAGTAGCATATTTTCTATCACGGTTGCCAACACAATCAACAGAGGGAGTAGTGGCTGACTCATTTCCATATAAGCACTTGTTTGCTCTTAATATTCATATTGTGTGGTCGATTTTGTGCATGTTAAATATGTAAAAAAAAATGAATCAAACATACCAATAAGACATTATATAAAAAAAAATGAAAATAATAGAGATTGCAAACTCAGTATCCTGTTACCAACATCGTCCTATCGTCCTCTATCTCCAGTATTTTCATTGATTCCAGCTAGCTCTCAGATTGTATGCTAGGCTCAACAAATAGTCTTCCTAGAGAACGAGATTGAATATGAAATGCAAGTAATGCTAAGATATGATTATTCTAATGCTAAACATGATTGCTAAAATGGAAGATTATGATGATGCTATGAATAATAAAACTATAATGATAATGCTAGAATGCTATAATGCTAGAATGCAATTAATCTCTAATTCATTTGTTGTGTGTTGTGTGTGTAACCCTTGCTTGGATTAACAGTGCTATTTATAGAGTTTTTGAAAGCTTTTGATTAGTTGATATGATCAACGATTGTGAAAATTCCTGGCAGATTGAACGGTTGAAGATGGATAAGACTAAAGAAAAACAAAAGAAAATAGAAAGCAAGATTTTGTTTTCTTTTCTATAAAAGAGGTAAGATAAGATGATAAAGATGATTTATAAAAATCATCTTTTTGTGAGATTATGGAAATATTTTGAAGAAGATAAATAATGAATTATTAAATTCAATTTTTCATTTAAGGGTGGCATGGAGATTTTTCTTAAAATAGAATATTTACCCCAAATTTGAAGAATAATGGAAGATTTCATAATTAAATAGAATATTTAATTATGATTTTGAAAAGATATGGAAGATATTCAATTAAATAAAGATATTTAATTAAACTTTTAAGAAATGGTATGTAAATGAAATTAATTAAATAAGATATTTAATTAACTAGAAGAATCTGAAAAGAAATATTTAAATTTAATTAAATAAAAAAGACTTAATTAAATTCAAAAAATGATAATTAATTAAAATAAATAAAGTGTATTTATTTAATTAATCAAGTGGACATATGAATGTGAAATAATTAAATAAAAATTAATTTATTTAATCATGATAGAAGAATAAATTGAATGAACAATATAATTAACTTAATTAAATTTAATCATATGTAGAAGACTTTAGAGAAATTAAAAATAAATATTTAATTAAATGCCAGGATTAATCAGATATGACCAATTTTATGCATCTACATTTTTCCCCCTTTGAAGTGATGTGTGAAACGCATTGCTTCAAAGAAAATATTCCTGCTTTCTAAATTTGTTGTGTTTGACTTTGCCCCTTTCTAAAAAATATGCCCCTAATTTGATTTTGATATGTTTCCGATTAAAAGATGTTGTTGGTGTTAAAGATGCCCCCTCGTGGAGGTAAATCACTGATGACTATGAGTGTTTGATAGTATTTGAAAAATTTGAGTTGATGTTGAGATTTTGATGTTGATGTGAAGTCAGTGATTTAGCTCTCAAAAAATGATGTATAAGGATGCCCCAGTGTGAAAATAAATTCAAAGTTAGATAAAAAGATTAAAATGTCACAAAACTCACCTTTAGTTGACCTTTAAAAGGTAAAAAGGGAGAAAAGGAAAAATCATTTGCACTTTTTGACTTTTAGAATCCTGTTGCTCTGATAGTGACCTGGTGAGATGGAGATTATGTACCACCGACATAGCTTCGAGTGGGCCTACCAATACCAAAGACCAGCTGTGTATGGACCACCGATGAGTCAATCCAACCTCTTTTGCTGTCAAATTTTTCCATTTTGAATCGATTTTTACTATTTTTCGCATGGATTTAGGTTTTAAAAATCCGTTTTAGCACTTTTAGAAAAATTTTAGCACTTTTGATAGCTATTTGAGCACTTTCGATGAGTGTTGTAGCGCATATAGGATTTATTTTGCAATGTTTAGTGTAGAAACCAGTTTAGCGCATTCGATAAAAAGAGTAGAGCTTCTAGGATGCCATAAGAAAATTAGGGTTTTAGTGCTTCTAGGAAAAACATTAGCACATTTAGGGTTGTCGCACATCCAGGAAACAAAGTGGCACTTAGGTTTAGAGTTTTAGTGCTTAGAGGGAAAGAGCACATAGAGGAAATGTTTGAGCACATCCAGGGCAAAGAACGGTGCATTTGAGTTTTAGCGCATCTAGGATACAGAATAGCGCATATGAGTTTTAGCGCATAGAGACTGCAGATTAGCGCATCTGGTAAAAAGAGACAGAATGTGTGATTTGATTAAAATAATGTAAAAATGATGATGTATATTGCTTCCTTGGTCAATAGATAGAGAAATTTTCTTATCATCATGTTGATATGGATAGAAAATTTGATAAATAATTGATAACTTTGTTTCTAAAATAGAAATCAAAGAGTAGATAGCTGATAACTTTGTTTCTAAAATAGAAATCAAAGAGTAGATCACTGATAACTTTGTTTCCCCTGTACAAAAAACAAAGAGTAGATGATTGATAGGATTGCTAATAAATTTTCTCTCTGCGATAGAAAACAAATAGTAGATTATTGATTGAAAACATATTTTCATTCGTGACTGAAATATAAATAAGATGATGTTTTGATTGTTGATAAATTTTCATTCTTGAAAAAGAAAACAAATAGTAATTGATGGTAGAACATATTGATATGATATCCAAATAGATAGATTGTGCATTGATTGTATGATATGAATTGCCTAGATAGGACACTTGATATGGGACATTGATATGGGTCATAGATAGATAGACATAAGTAAGATTGATTTTGTTTGGTTGAGATTGGAGCATTGATATGATATTGATTAATTGTCTTTGTGATAACCAAAAATAGAAGGTTTTCAAAAACCTCCAAAATAGGGAGTGTCACTCAGCGGGATGGGATAGGATACCTAAGTTGATGCCAGATGATGTAGCATTGATAGGGGCATGTGGATTGAGATCTTTGTTGGCCATGCTTCCGACTCAGGTCAACAGGGGACTGTTGACTGCACTAGCAGAGAGGTGGCATTTGGAGCACAACACCTTTCATTTGCCGACTAGTGAGGTGACTGTGACTCTAGAGGATGTGTATAGGATTATTGGTATCCTAATGGTAGGCGCCCTTGTGTTCTATGATCACAAGGAGCTCGATGGTACAGATGCTCTGAGGAGAGTATATGGTGATGCGCAGGTAGCAGGATACTGGGTGCCATGGGTTGATTTCAGGGGGCATTCGACCTTGCATGCAATTTTGGGTGCATTCATTGGAGGTCTCCTTTGTCCGAATTTCTGGTCAAAGGGAATATTAGTGGGATGAGGGAGGATCCTAGAGCAGATGTTGTTACAGCCACAAAGATATGCCTGGGGGGTTGTATGTTGGCTCACCTATATCATGATTTACATCAAGTGGTATACAGGGGTGCATCCAGTTTGTCGTGCGGTGTGACACTACTTCAGGTCTAGGCATGGGAGTATCTTGTTGTGACAAGATCAGCTTGTCCCAGAGTGAGGCCACTAGGCAGACCCTATGTGTATGCATATGCTATGTTCCTTGTCCAGCCTAAGTTGGGCAAGGTGGAGTACTAGAGACGATGCCTAGATGATATTGATGTGGTGATATGGCGGCCATACCTAGATTGCTAGCCATGGGATACATATCACCTTGAGATTCCATTCATAGGTATAGCTTTATTTTTGATAGGTCGTACACCCTTCATTTTAGAGAGGTTCTTGGCATTGCGAGTGCAGCGACAGTTCGGTTTTACATAGGGGATGTTGCAGAGGGTTGCACACTATGCACAGAGTAGGGATGAGGTGGGATGGGGGCCGTGTATTTCATATCAGATAGCATATACATAGTATATGGCTTTAGCGCCTAGGGAATGGGATGATAGATGGGATATTGTTGATGCTGGTATGTCTGATGAGTACTCAGTTTATTATCATACACATCCCTTTCCACGGTTTACCTGTCCTGATGAGCCGACACCCATTTTGGTGGTACCGCAGCCAGGGGTAGGGAGATAGGAGGATGTGGCAAGTGGTGAGCAGGCATCCATTGGGGGAGATGATGAGGAGAGTAAAGAGGAGGAGGAGAGCTCAGATGGGGATGATGGGGATGATGATAGAGATGAGGGGCAGGTGCCAATGAGACCAAGGTCAGATATTTTGAGCACTATCCAAATCATATGGAGGTCGAGGACTGGGATTGGGTGGAGGACAGTGATCAGGTTTGGTTCCTCGTCACAATAGGGATAGATAGATACTCTATAGGCCCAGGTGCAGACATTGTAGGGACAACAGGTGCAGTTGCAGAGTCAGTTGGTGCAGGCGTAGGGATTGGTTGCACAACTACAGGTACAGTTTGCACAGTCATAGGCACAGGCATAGAGTATGGCACATGAACAGGCATAGGCACGTCCTCTTACCCTAGACCCACAGGTATCCCAGTTGATTATACAAAGAGATGCATTGAGACAGAGGGTGGTAGAGGCCGATGGGAACCATGGAGAGTGCATAATTGTGAGAGGCCATTACAGAGGGCTTCGAGATGGCTAGAGAGGCAGAGTATTATAGAGTCTGATATGAGGAGTTATGTCCTCCTGAGCAAAGAGAGCCTTTCCCAAAGTCCCATAGTAGGACTAGGAGTAGGACATGGACAGGCACATAGAGTCTGGGGGTTATTGGGCCTCGATGAGATCCAAATATAGGGACCAGTGGTAAGCCATCATCTGTGAGACCAACTCCATCTAGGGGGTCCACCAGCCAGTCGTGATTGATGTATGCAGGATTTTATGTGATATATCTCATATTCTTGGGGCATGTATATTAATTTTTTACCATATCTCATGTATCTTTCTATACTTTTTTGTGTCATTAGACTGTTGGAAATTTGTATGTGTTTTTGATGAGCGATGATATGCAACAGTGATGAGTTTTGATGATGTGTTGCATTTGATATGATGATATGAGATGGATATGAATTTATTTCCTTGTTTATGTGATATGGATTTTGGGATATGATCTACTGACTAACATGATTTGTAGGATGATGTGATAGGATAATGAAATGATGATATGCAATATTATATGTACTAATGATCTTATGCAGGTGGATGATAATAAAAATGCCATATGTGGAAAGGATGTGATATATGTATGTTTTGGTAATGATGTGGAAAGACAATGTTTGGATGAAATTTTTGTGTTTTTGGTTTTCCAAAATGTTATAAATGATGATAATTTATGTTTATGAAATGCATCATGAATTTGTAATATGATATGTAATATGAATCAAATGTTGTATGAAAAATGATGAATAAAATGGTATTGAAAATGAGAAAAGATGTGATTGAGAAGTGATGAAATGTATGCTATGAAATGCAATGAATACGAAAAAGATTGATGAGATGAAATGAAATATAATGATATGACAGGATATGATAAAATTTAAGGAAATGAAATGGAAAACTAAAATGAACTATGAAATGATAAAATGATATGATCTGATGAAATGATAAATGATAATGATAATGATTATGATGAATATAAAAAAATGATGAAATAATGATATGATATATAATGTACTAAGATGGAAGGATAAGATTGAAATGATATGAAATGAAATGGAATGATAAAATGAAATGAAATGGAATGATAAAATGAAATGATATGGAATGATAAAATGAAATGATATTAAATGATAAAATGACAGGGAATGGAATGATACAATTGAAATGATATGAAATACTAAATGGAATGATAAAACTGAAGTGATATGAAATACTAAATGGAATGATAAAATTGAAGTGATATCAAATGAAATGAGAGGAAATTAAATGTAATGATATGTAATGTAAACGAAAATGATATGAAATGGTAAAATGAAAGGAAATATGAAATGAGAATGTATCATGAAGGATAGAAGAATGATGAATGTTAAACTATATGATATGAACAAGATAAAATGATAATGAAATGAGGATGAAACAAATGTCCAAATGTCCTCCACATATAGTCCAAAGAGACATGACAACCATTGATTTATCTATTCAGCTTTGATTAGAACTCTAGTGCGAATCCAGTGTGCAAATATATACATTAATCTAAATGAAATGCAACTAAATAAAACCAACTATTTGTTGAGCCTTCGGGTATCTTTCTTGAATCATCATAGAGCCTTATAAAATGTTGGAAGTATGTACAAGCATTAGAGGGGAGATTAGCACCAATGATGACATGAGTACAACTTTCATGATTTTTGATATAGCAAGTGAACACAAGCATCGAGGTATAATTGAACCAAGATGACCTGAGCATTTCATGCATAAACAAGAAAAGACTAACCACCTTCTGATGCAAATGTGGAACTGTCGGAAATGATATGCTTTGGAAATCATGTTTCACGACATATTTGCATCAAATCGATAGTTAACCTCAAGACAACAGACAAAGAAAAATCATCCTCCTTCCATTGACACTCTAGTTCAGTACATCATTGAGTGTGCTCTAGATAGATGATATCAAAAAATCAAACAACCATTGTTCAAAATGTAAAACTGATATTCCAATCATTATTCAGAGTTTAGATCATCCAAATATGAGTCATGATATGGTAAAATGTTGAAAAACCATTGTGATATGGATCAATGGTTGGATATTTGTTCATGTGTTTTGATTGTTTGTTCGCATTACTGAGTTTTATATCTTTGTCGAGTTGTTTTGGTAGAACCTAAAATTTGGTTGCCCCGAAGTATGTCAATGTTTACCCCCAGTATTTGACACAACCTGCTGAAATGGATATGTACAATAATCAAGCCATGGTAAGATGTTATCACTTTAGGAAAAGGATGGTAACATGATGCTGGTGTGACTCTAAGATGATGGAAAGATGCATGAAATGAAAGCTAAGAAGCCAAGTGCAAAACATGAACTAATAGATGAAGGGCTACAAATAGCGTCTATTTGCCAGATTTTCACTATCTGTTTTTATTGCATTTTTCTGATTTATTTTTATTTTTTTCGCTACCGAGATGCCTATTTGCCAAGTTTTCACCAAGGTAACCATTTTTTTAGGACTTTTTCTGCTATTTTTGTATTTCTTTCATACTTTTTCTAATGTTTTTGTATTTCCTCAGGAACTTTTATGATGTTTTTGTATTTTTTTAGGACTTTTTCTGATGCTTTTGTATTGTTTCAGGACTTTTTTTGATGGTTTTGTATTTTTCAGGACCTTTTTTGATGTTTTTGTATTTTTTCAGGACCTTTTCTGATGTTTTTGTACTTTTTCAGGACTTTTTCTAATGTTTTTGTATTTTTTCATGACCTATAGAGATAATGGTAACTGCTTCAGACATAATACTTTTTCAGGTGCATGCTATTGATGGGTTCATCAAACATGTCCCCTTCTAGCATTGACAGCTTGTATGCTCCTGAACTGTATACTGTTATGACCACCTATGAACCCAACCAATTAGGTTCAAACTTTCCTTTCTTCTCTCTATCTTGTTGATTGTGTGGGTTCTCTTTTAAAACAAGGCCACCAACTTGAAAGGTATGTAGTTTGACTCTGTGATTATAGCTGTGAGACATCATTTGTTGATAGGCTTTCAAATGATCAGCTACTCATTATCTCTTTTCATCAAGAAGTCCCAGTTCTTGCAGTTGGGAAACCCTGTATTCATCATCTATTATGATACCTTTCAATGATACTCTAAGTGATGGGATCTCAACTTCTAGTGGCAAAATGGCTTCTTCTCCATAGACAAGACCAAATGGTGTTGCTCCTATTGGTGTGCGGACTCTAGTTCGGTAGGCCCATAATGCAGGATTAAGTTGAACGTGCCAATCTTTCCCTGCATCATTCACAGTTTTCTTCAAAATTTTCAATATTGTTTTATTTGAGGCCTCTACTTGGCCATTCCCTTGTGGATAATAAGGTGTTGAGTATCTATGTTGAATATGGAATCTCTCACAAAGTTTGTCAACATCCTGATTCTTGAATGGCCGTCCATTATCTGTGATGATGGAGTTGGGAATGTCATACTGACAAATGAGATAGTTGCGTATGAATGATGAGATTTGTTTGCCAGTGACCTTAGTGAGAGGGACTACCTTAATCCACTTGGTAAAATATTTTTTCGTTGTGATGATGAACTTGTGTCCTTTCGAAGATGAAGGATGAATCTTTCCAACTAAATCCAACCCCCATTGAGAGAATGGCCAGGTTGGTACAAACGGTTGTAGTTCTTGTGCTAGTGCATGAATGAGATTTCCATGTATCTAACATTTAGAGCACTTCATTACAAAAGTGAATGATTCCCTCTCCATTGTAGGCCAGTAATAACCCATTCTAATCAATTTCTTGGATAAAGTTAGTCCACTTGAATGAGTACCACAAATGCCACCATGAATTTCTTATAAAGCCTTATCAGATTCGTCACATTAAAGACATCAAAGTAAAGTACCATCAAGACCATGGCGATAGAGTGTTAGCGATAAGGGTATAGCGAGAAGATTGGCAGATAAAGTTGCGCTTTTGGTTACGAGATAAGTCGGGTGGTAAGATGTCATCTTTTTGGTAGGCATAAATCTTTCCATACTAAGATGAATTAGATCCTACTAAGTCGCAAATGATTTGGCTTTTAGGTGTGTCATAGGTAGGCATAAATGATTGTTCCACCAGAAATTCGTAGCAGGCTTGAGTTTCTGGGAGTTGTAACAATGAAGCGATTGTGGCTATATCGTCAGCTACCTTGTTATCAAGACTTGGAATTTGAATGAACTTGATGTCTACAAAATATTTCTTTAAATCATCAACCATTTTCTTATATGGCAACAATTTGTCATCTTTGGTCTGATAGTCATCATTGATTTGGTTAATGACTAACTGTGAGTCACCATAGACTTGTAATTCTGTGATTCTCCATTCCAATGCTATTTTGAGTCCAGTGATTAAAGCTTCATATTCGGCTATGTTGTTAGTGCACAGGAACATTAGCCAATATGACCGAGGAATGGTATTTCCTTGAGGGTGACAAAGAGTATGCCTTCCCCCGATCCATGTTGAGTAAAGGAACCATCAAAATATAATGACCAAGGTTGTTTTGATTCTGTCGTGAAGACATCAACATCTGGAAATTCAATGTGCATGGGATGTTCTGCATGTAGAGATGCTTCGGCCAGTTGGTCTGCAATAACTTGTCCTTTGATTGCTTTGCGATCAATATAATGAATATCGAACTTGCTTAAGATCATGACCCATTTTTCTAATCTTTTTGTTAAGTTGGATTTGCTTAACAGATATTTAAGTGGATCAATCTTTACAACAAGATTTATTGTATGAGTTAACATGTAGTGTTGAAACTTCTATGAGGAAAAGACCACAGCTAGGCAAGCCTTCTTGATGAAAGTGTAGTTGAGTTCATGACCTGTTAATGTTCAGATGATATAATAGATTGCATGCTCTTTTCCTATAGAGTCTTCTTGTGCTAACAATGCCCCCAAAGATGTCTTTGTGGCAGCAATGTATAAGATGAGTGGTTTGTTCGGATTTGGTGGTATCAGAACTGGTGGGTTCATTAAATACTGCTTGATTTGTTGAAAGGCCATTTAACACTTATCATCCCATTTGAAAGGAACATTCTTATGTAGTAGATGTGTGAAAGGTAGACATTTATCTTCTAGTTGTGCAATGAATCTTTGTATAGATTGAAGTCGTCCTTGTAGGGATCTCAATTGACTAATATTCCTTGGTGGAGGAATTTCCATGATTGCTTGTACCTTGACGGGATCTACTTCAATTCCTTTTGCTGAAACTATATATCCCAAGAGTTTTCTAGATGTGACTCCGAAAACCCATTTCTTAGGGTTGAGAAAAACTATGAATGTTTCCAACATTGCAAATATTTTGGATAATATCTCAAGATGTCATCTTGTGTATAATTTTTCCAGTATGTCATCGACATAATCTTCCATGAATGTGTGCATCATGTCATGAAAATTTGTAGTTATAGCTCTTTGATATGTAGCCCCAACATTCTTTAAACCGAATGGCATGACCTTCCAATAGTAAGTCCCCCAGGGACATGTGAAAGTTGTTTTGTCTTGGTCTTCTGGTGCAATCTTGATTTGGTTATAACCAGAAAAACCATCCATTAGTGAATACATGGAATGGCCAGCTGTTAGATCAACTATAGTATCAATGATTGGAAGAGGAAAATCATCCTTAGGACATGCCTTATTAAGATCTCTTAAATTTGTGCATACTTGAACACTCTTGTCAAGTTTGGATACATGAACAATGTTGGAGATCCATTATGCATAGTCAATTGATCTTATAAATTCCACATCAAGGAGTTTCTTAAGTTCTTTTTTAACTAGTAGTGCCACATGAGGATGCATCTTTCTAGGTTTTTGTTTCATAGGCTTTACTCCTGGTTTAATGGATAAGTGATGCATTATAAGATCTAGATCAAGATCTGGCATGTCGGCATAAGACCAGACAAAGTTGACTTGATTTGCTCTAAGAAATTCCATGAACTCGGGTAATTCTTTATCTGTCATTGATGCAGCCAATTGTAGAATCCTTGGTTTGTTGTTAGTTTCAAGATTAACTGCTTTTGTAGGCTCAATTAGGATAGGTGATCACTCACGATAGTGCTCCAGGAGAGTGTCAAGCATCCCATCATCTAGTGCCTTAAAAATGTTTTCACCGTCTGATACACTCTTTGTTTTATCTTTTGTTTGATCTAATACTGCTAGATTCTGGTTTTCACCATTAGATCTTTCTTTTTTATTTTTATTTTTGCAGCTAGGAAACTTGACACTCTCCTGACTAAGGATCTCGTGCCAAAAATTTCCAATGGAACAATCATTTACATCATCTACAGAAAGGAAGTTTACGATAGATTTGTCGGTTGGGAACATAGGTATATCGGGAGGTTCAGATAGATCCCAGTCAATGAGATCGATATGTATTAGTGGTAGCGAGTCATTAGGTTGTGTGAAATCAGCTATGGTTATGGTCATAACGGAGGTGTCTATAGGATTTGAGGTATGAGGTAGATCAATGATGGTACTATCCTCACAATAGTCTTGTTTGATTAAATCTGACTCAGTATCACTAGAATCATAGTCGTGTTGTAGTTCAGATTCTCATGGTTGGGTCCTCGAACCTTCTCCTTTGAATAGAGTAGGTGTATACGTGTCTATTACATCAACTTGTTTGTCCCTCCAGAATTCATCATTATGGATGGTATCCCATTCGTATTCTCTAGAGTCTGTGTTAGAGTTATTATCGATGAAATTATGAATTGTTGTCAAGCATGCTTCCCTTGAATCAAAACTTTCTTGCAATGTGAGTATAGTATCATTCAATTGTTTGGATGTTGTTTCCTTCGAGCTAGTATCATAGCCTAGTCATGTTTTATCTTTTGCAGCAAGTCCTGGAGGATCAATAGGCTCAACTACTCTTTCTTTTCTTTTTCCTATAGGACCATTACCCTCATAGCCCATCTTTTGCATGATTGAATATCCCTTACCATATTTATCAGTTGGTAACTTGATATTAAGAACTGTTTCATCTACATCTTCATCTCTATAGAGCCATTTTAGCATTTTTCTATCCTCAGGATCTTCCATCAGGAATTTCTCTTTGATAAATTATCCATTGAACTTTGTGATTGGTTCTGCTGTTGATTGTGTTGATGTTGATGCTACAGATATCTGATGGTGCGCGATAGAAGTTTGTCCATGTGACTGAGGTGATGTAGGAAGATTAGCCAGACACAGAGAATATTCTCCTACTCCATTATCCTTAAACCGTAATTGCTTGTCAAAGGTTTTGGTTAGTTGACTTATTTGTGTATCAACTCTTGGAGAAGTGCTAATAGTCACTGATTGATTGTTAGGAACCAAAGTGTCTTGACTAGCTTTGATGGTAGCACAAGTTTGACTGTGAGAATTATCAGTTGATATCATGATCTCATGTCTGTCATAAGGAAACTTAAGACACTAATGATATGTAGACGGTACAACTTGCATTTCATGGATCCAAGGACAACCCAACAAGATGTTGTATGCGAGATCATGGTCTAATACTTGATAGAAAATATTTTTGATAACCAACCCCACTATGATTGGTAACATGATTAAACCCTTGGATGCTCTTTCCTCATCATCATAGGATGTAATAGTAATCTTCCTTCTAGGATCAATGGAATCCTCATAAAATCCTAAAGCCCGAATTAATTTCATGGTACATATATTCAAACCAACACCTCCATCTATTAGTACACGTCTGACACAAAACTTGTGGACCATGACTTCTAAGTATAATGATGAATTATGGGGATGTCATGGAAATATCATCTTTTTCAAAGAATGAAAGGCATGTGGATGAGGAAAAATGTCCCACCATGGCTTGAAATTGATCCACATTTAGGCATTGTCTAGAATTTCCTTATGCACTGGGGAAATCTTCAGCAGTTCCAAAATAGAGATCTGAGCAGAAGTTTTCCCAATTTGATTGATTAAATCATATCAATGTTGAGGCGGTGGTATAATGGATTTTGAAGGAGCACCTTTTAGGAAAACTTTAGCTTGTGCCCTTGTTGTTACATTAACTTCTCGATACTCCGCTTTCTCCTTGACTTTTATAAAATTAACCTGCTCGTCATCAGTGTAGATATGATTGATTGTATCCTCATCGATATGATTCACATTCTTTCTAGAAGACTCACCTTTTTGATAGTTGGGCAAAGGATTTTGAAATGCTTGGTGGTATTCTTTTGATTGTTTGTTCCCTTCTATTGTGACAATGTCTTTGTCGATTAAATCTTGAATAGAGTTCTTCAAGGCTTGGAAATTATTCGTACGATGACCTTTACATCTATGATATTCACAATAGTATGCATCATTCCATGATGGAAAATTTACACTGGGTTAAAAGTTACATTGAGGCGGTAGGGTAATGACGTTCTTTGCCATCAAGTCTTTAAGGGTGGATTCCAGAGATTTCCCTAATGGAGTAAAAGTTCTTTTGTTGGAGAAAAATGAAGATGGTTGTGGATTCATTTTCGATGTATTTCCTAAGGTTTTATTGTCGTTGTTTCCATAATACCCTTGGTTGTTGGTATTACTTTGATTTGAACAAAATTTGTATTGTGGTTATTCCTCAGAGGAGGAGGAGGATTGTTTCCCTGATTTGTAATTGAGTTGACATTGTTGTAGTTGTTGTTGTGAGGAACACTAAGAATAACTGGCATAGCTGAGACATGATGTGCATCCACAACACCATCATTCACCATGTTTTTGTTGCGAGTCCAAAATCTAGATTTGTCATTATGGTGATTTGAGGGGCTAGGATTGTCTTTATCAAGTTTGATTATCCCCCTCTAGATTAATGCATTTTCAATTGTGATTGCATTTTCGATCATTTTCTAAAAAGAGGGAGGACAATGAAGATTTAGACAATAACCCATCTCTTGATCCAAGTTTTTTATGAATGTAGTGATCTTTTCCTTTTCAGGAACATGACGTGGATATCTAGTGAACAATCTTCTCCATCTCTAAAGAAATGTGATGAACGATTCACCAGGTTTTTGCCTAGCCTTGCATAGATCAATCATGGTTATTTGGTTTTGTATGTTATAGGAATATTGTGAGATGAACTCGTTGATCAATTCCTCAAATGTTTTGACCGGCGGTGTGATTTTTGATAACCATTCCATAGATTAGCCTCCAAGACTTCATGGGAACAAATGCATTAAGTATGTTTCCTCATGAGCGAATTCTAAAGTCATGTTTCGAAAGTCTCTAATATGGTCAATGGGATCCAATCTTCTGTTATAACGATCAAACTTTGGAATTTCACAATGCTTAGGAAATAGAATCATATTGAGACGTCGATCAAAAGGATATGGACATATATCATCAAGAGTGTATGTCTTTGTTGTGGCTCCCCCTTATATATCTTTAATTTTCCCTTCTAATGTTTTAACATGTTGAGTCAAGGCACTAAGATCAGATAAGGGTGTATCATCGAGTTTACTCTTTATGTTCTCAGTATCAAAATCATGAGGCAGCTTAGCCCCTTTGTTAGCCAGATATAGGAAATATTTTTGTTTGTCATGTGTTATGATCTTTTCTACTACTCTGAGAAATTTAGGATCTTGTTCGACTTCTTTAAGATGATGTTCTTCTTCTTTTTCATCCTCGCTATCCTCAATGGTTTTTCTCAAATCTTTGTCGGAAGTAAACAGATTCTTTTCTCCTTCAGTCATGTTGTCTTCAAAAAGGGGATTTCAACTCACAATATAAAGGGGATCACTATTTTCACCTTTTGCTTGAGTTCTCAAGGTATGATCTTCTTGTTGAATATCTTCCTTTAGTTTATTGTATTGTGACCTAAAAATAGGCATATGTTCTCAAGATGTTCTTCTAAACTTAGATCATAGTTTGATGAGTGCAACCAATGATGATGTTTTAATTTGATAAGATTGAAAAATCTTATGATATGACCAAAACTATGTTCCTAATCCGTGGTTGTGGCTTCCAATGATAAAGGATGTCAGAATCCTGTTGGGAGAAGTTGAACCAAGAATTTAGAAGTTTGTGATAAAAAGTGCACTTGTAAGATTTGATCTTTGTTTTCGAAGAGTGATCAGTATATCAAATAGCCTATTTCAACTTACTGAAGTATTTGACTAGGATGTGTCGAATATTCAATAGAAGGTTGTGGTATATAGTTGAAATCAAGAGCCTGATTGTGATTATGTCATTGAGAGAGTGCTCTTCTTTGAAAATATGCTCGTGAATCTAGAGGATCCATAGCATATAATTCGTCAGTAAATCCTCTAACAAAATCTTGGTATCTATGGAGAAATTTGCAATAATGAAGCAAGACGTTTTGACTCTTATATAAAAACTTCCTTCGTTGTAAGGTTTTCTTGTAACTTAGAGGTTTATTCGGTTTCCTAATCCTATTGGCAATTGAATTCTTGAAAAACTTGGTAGATTTCCACTCCCTAAGCATGAGAGAAAATGTTGATACATTACTGGACCAATAATGCTATAAACTCAGATCTGTCAAAAACAATGATTCGGGAAAAATGATAGATGCGCTTTTCTATTGCTTATATGTGCTTCAAAAATAGGGATATGCACCAAAGAAATGGTCAAATGCACTTCAATATGTCCCAGATGCGCTTCTTTGCATCCTATATGCGCTTTACAAAATATTTTGACAGTGAGCCAAAAATTGTTTACAGAATACTCAACCTATGCGCTAAAACATACTCCAAATGCGCTAAACTAACCAGTGAATGTGCTAGAACAGACCTTATATGCGCCAAGATACTTCCTAGATGCGTTAAAACAATTTTTTCCAAATAATTTTTTGAATAGTTTTGTGAGCAGTTTCAGCTAAAATTTGATATGTTCATTTCGAATGATGTTTTATCTGAATTAGTGTGATTGGAAACATAGCAAACACTCTGAAAATAGTTGTTTTAACTCCTATACTAAGCATCAAGTGTATGATCAAAATGTTTTTCAAAAATTATTTTCACAGGTTTTACACATGACAGACAATTCAAATAGACTCACTCTTAGTACTCAAGCCCTAGGTCATCACAACAATCAACAACCCACATCTTAGAACTGTGTCGACTCACACAGCCGTGTCACCCCAGAAGGGGCGCCCATGTTTTTTTTCTTTTCTAGGTACGTACTTAGAGTGACAGAAATGGATACCAAATCCCCTAAGCAAACGATCCTTGGCAGTTATATGGTGAGTATCTTAGGGGTAGATTCTTCACTCCCTTGCATTGTGATTATTATGATGTTCAGAATCTGACTTTGGCTGGATACTACACTAGGTTCATAGTAAGGGTTTTCGTTTGGTGCGGCAATAATAAACTCCCTCAGGAGACCTCCCAATCTTTAGAACAAAGGCTTTGGGGATGGTTATCTTGCACACTACCGACAAAAGAGGATTTCTCCTGATTTGCTTTAAATTTTATAGTGGGGTGGAATAGCCTAGCTTTGGCCTGAACCCACTTGAGTCATTCCTCTTGGGTGAGTACTTTTTCCCACAAGAGAAGGCCATCTATTGGATGTAATAAAGTAGTAAAATTACATGAATGTAAAAGGAAATTCTGGTATTTTGGTCACCCAGTTAAGGGGAGAGCATAGACCTATTGCCACAAGCATAGTAGACACTGTTCTTTTTAAAACCTAAATCACAATGATCTAAACTATGTGAAGATGTTGCTTCACTGAAAATATGGGATTCATTTTAACCACAAAATCAGTGTGTGGTGACTATCCTAGATTGCTTCATTTCAAATCCATATCTATCCTAGCGTTGCTCCTTTTTAAAACGACCTGTGACTATCCTAGATTGGTTCTTTTTAAGCCATAAAAAGGTTTTGTCTGTGGAAGGCGTCAGACTCAGTAACTTTTTTAATTACAACTTGTATGTGCTAGAAGATCACCTGTATGCTCAACAAGAACAAGTTAATGCGCGAAAATAGATCCTAAATGCGCTACAGAAAGTCCCAAATGCGCTACAAAAACTCCTAGATGCACTAAAATAAAATGCACCTAATTTTTTTTTGTTTTTAGAAAATTTTAACAAACTAAGTCAAGCATATGCACCGAAATAGTTCTTGGATGCGCCGCAACAGTCCCTGGATGTGCTGCAACAGTCCCTGGATGCACCAAAGTACCTTCAAAAGCGCTGGAAGAAGCCACGAATGCGCTTTAGGAAGTTGTGTATGCACTTTAGAAATTCATGGATGCGCTAAAATAGAAAATTTTGTCAAAAATCTGAATTCCAAAACATGAGATCCTGTCAACAAACCTGCAAGTAGATGTTAAAAATAGGGAAAGGCCCCACGGTGGGCACCAATTTAATGTGTGGTCGATTTTGTGAATGTTAAGTATGTAAAGAAAAATGAATCAAACACACCAATAAGACATTATATCAAAAAAAAAAATATGAAAATAATAGAGATTGCAAACTCAGTATCCTATTATCGACGTCGTCCTATCGTCCTCTATCTCTAGTATTTTCATTGATTCCAGTTGGCTCTCAGATTGTATGCTAGGCTCAACGAACAGTCTTCCTAGAGAACGAGATTGAATATGAAATGCAAGTAATGCTAAGACATGATTATTCTGATGCTAAACATGATTGCTAAAATGGAAGATTATGATGATGCTATAAATAATAAAATTATAATGATAATGCTAGAATGCTATAATGCTAGAATGAAATTAATCTCTAATTCATCTGTTGTGGGTTGTGTGTGTAACCCTTGCTTAGATTGATAGTGCTATTTATAGAGTTTTTGAAAGCTTTTGATTGGTTGATATGATCAACAATTGTGAAAATTCTTGGCAGATTGAACGGTTAAATATGGATAAGACTAAAGAAAAACAAACGAAAACATAAAGCAAGATTTTGTTTTCTTTTCTGTAAAAGAGGTAAGATAAGATGATAAAGATGATTTGTAAAAATCATCTTTTTGTGAGATTATGGAAAGATTTTGAAAAAGATAAATAATTAATTATTAAATTCAATTATTCATTTAAGGGTGACATGGAGATTTTTCTTAAAATAGAATATTTACCCTAGATTTGAAGAATAATGGAAGATTTCATAATTAAATAGAATATTTAATTATGATTTTGAAAAGATATGGAAGATATTCAATTAAATAAAGATATTTAATTAAACTTTTAAGAAATGGTATGTAAATGAAATTAATTAAATAAGATATTTAATTAACTAGAAGAAGAATTTAAAAGAAATATTTAAATTTAATTAAATAAAAAGACTTAATTAAATTCAAAAGTGATAATTAATTAAAATAAATAAAGTGTATTTATTTAATTAATCAAGTGGACATATGAATGTGAAATAATTAAATAAAAATTGATTTATTTAATCATGATAGAAGAATAAATTGAATGAACAATATAATTAAATTAATTAAATTTAATCATATGTAGAAGACTTTAGAGAAATTAATTAAATAATAAATATTTAATTAAATGTCAGGATTAATCAGATATGACCAATTTTATGCATCTACACATATACCTTGGTATGTTGACATTGCAAACTATTTAGTGATAGGGCAGATTCCATCACACTTTCTCCAAGAGAAAAGAGACAGCTAGTTAAGCTGAAATACTTCTTACACTCACATCAATGAGTATGTGTACATTTTTATTCTCCCCATTAAAATTGATGTCTACTAAACGGTCACAAAATAAAATATTAATCAATAGATTTATGCTTTTAAATAATATTTTGAAGCATTTTACATACTGCGAGTGTGTGTACATTTTTATTCTCCCCATTAAAATTGATGTCTACTAACCCATCACAAACTAAAATATTAATCAATAGATTTATACTTTTAAATCAGATTTTAAAGCAATTTACATACTGCAAAAATTTCCTTGTTTTAGACAAGATAATTTTGAATATTTTATTAATATCAAATTAGAATTTTTATTTAATTGAAATATTATATTTAAGATTTTTTTTATATGTAAGCTTTAAAAGCATGCATTATCATATTTTTATAGTTCTACTATATATGAATTTTTTAAGAAAATATAATATAGTATTCTAATTTCTAATAGTAATATATATAATTTTATAATATTTATTATGGAAATAGATATTAATTTAGAATATTTTCAAAAAACTAAAATATACATTTTTAGAAAAGAAAATATAATATAGTATTCTAATTTCTAATAGTAATATATATCATTTTATAATATTTGTTATGGAAATACATATTAATTTATAATATTTTCAAAAAACTAAAATATACATTTTTATAACATACATTATTTTTAATTTATAATATTTGTTATGGAAATACATATTAATTTTTTACAATATTTTTAAGCTGAGAGGATTCCTTTAGAGTTATCTTCGTTGGCGTTTGATCTTTGTAACAACAATGCCTATTAAATTTTGCATGGCAACAAAGTTTCAAGATTATCAAATTACTCTTCAAAATGTGCTCTTGCCTCTCTACGCATGTATTGCTTTCTATAGGTCTTAGATGGAGAACTATATGGAGATGTTGGATCTGGGTGTAAGGATCATCCCAATGGCAGCGGTGGCATGGTTTTTTCACTTTGCATTTTTTTTTTAGACTGCAGGAATCGGGTAGCATGACCCCCTATAAACTGCAGTGCGCCTGGTAAAATTTTTAACTTGACCGACAGTGCTGGCGTGACACACCCTTCGGTACAACAGGGGTGGGGGAGACTAGACCTCGTGACCAACCTCCTGCAACAGGAAAGATTTAGCCAACCGAGCTAGGGCCCCCACTCCCTCACTTTGCATTTTGTTATTGTCTTTATTGTTTGTTTTTCTAAGCTTGGCTTCTATAAAATCCCTATATCATTAAATCTTCAATTTGAGTGTTTTTAAGTTGTATCAAATGGCCTGTGAACAAGGTTTTAAGCTTATGAATGGTAATAATGGCGTAAATTTTAGGCTTCTTTCTTTCAATGGAATCTGATTTTTAGAGTCATTTCGCTTTGTAAAGATTTTTACTTTCAATACGATTGCTTTGATAAAGAAAATTGTGCATGGTCAGGCTTCCAGTTAACATTTGAAAGAAAACGCATTTAATCCTTCTCTAGCCCATGGACATTTTGCATCTACTTTCCTTTCCTATCTTCTACTACATTTATGACCATTTTTTGCATAATCTAGTATTGGCAGACCTCCAAGGAATCCTCCACAAGAGGAGTGCAAACAAAGAGCAATGGACATTCGGGTTGGAGGAAGTGAAGCAGATAGATGGATTATTTTCACACAACACTACCACAAAGCCTTTGGATGTACCCACCCATCGTCAACTATTTTTCTTATTGTATTTCATAAAATGGTTTTGACATGTATATTGGGTTTCAGGCATAGGCCATTATGTTTACTCATCAATAGTGGGAATAAATAATTTCGTCTAACAAAATCACTTCTAGTAATGATTCACAACCAGCCCAATCGAATGGGTTCAAGTAAGCAGCAAAAATTTTGTTTTTTGCCTTTGAAATTCAAATAAATTTAGAATATTCAGGCTATTATAAGTTCAAAGTTGGGCCGGTATTGGCATGGTGTGATGGTTTATAGGTGGCATTGTTGTTCTTGCCACCAAGGTTCAAACCCCATTGGGGTGGTATTGTTGAATGGTTGTATCCGGTTCATAGCTCCGGTCAAAAGCGTTTACCCCTTGAATAAATAAAAAAATAATTTCAAAGTTGGATTTTGCAAAACCAAAGGAAATCCAATCGAACTCTCAGCTCATAATATTTGTTGTTAGAGATCATAATATAACCTACACATTCATTTTTCTTCTTGGGGTAAAGCTATTGTTAGTGCTTAAATAATATTTACTTTAAATTGATTATCAAATATTTCGCTAGTGAGAAAGCATTCTCTACAAAACTTTCTAGAGAAGCGCAAGAATAGGTACTTATTATTTTATATGAAATTTTGTATTTTAATTTGAATTTTCTTTAATTTGAAAAATATTTTCTAAATTGATAAACAATGTTTCTACAGGTGGATCTCCAAAGCTCCACATGCAAAAGAAGAAAAGCCAAAGCCAAATTCATGTCCCATAGCTTTCTATATTTAAACTTGATGGTTGTATGGTTGTATTTAGTGATTATTTTTTAAAATCAAGCTTTAAGTGAATCAGTTGTTAATTAAAAAGCTTCTTAATACTGTTCAAGTTCTAAGTTCCTAGATTTGATTTTATATTTATGTTTGACAATGTATTTTTTGTTGCTCTTATTGTCCTTTTTTCCAACTTGTTGTTGTTACAATGTAATTATTGTTTTTTTTGTAAATATTGTTGCTATGTAAATTTTTCTATAGCTGGAGTCTGTTTATTGTTTTTTTTTTTGATCATTTTGTTTTGATGATCAACTTTTCTCTACAATTTATAATAGCATTCTATTATATGTAACTTGCATTTATTCAATATAATAAAAAGTTAGAAAGATTATATTACATGCTTTTGAATATTATGTTCAAAACTTTATGAAATTATAATAAGATATGTATTTTTGAAATCAACTTTGAACTTCACCCTCAAATCAATATATAATATTTTTTTAGATAAAAAATAATTGACTAGCAACATTCAACAAAGATATTAAATGATGACTATTATGACCAATTTTACTTCAAAATATTCAAAATTTTATTTACAATACTAGAAAATATTTTATATAAATCATCAACATTCTCAACAATAAATTGATATATTTCTGCATTAGTTTTTGCATTGCTCTACCCATTCATTCTAACATCAACAATATTACAATGTAATTGTGAAAAATACATTTGCCATATGAAATGTCCCATATTTATTCTAAATAGAAAGGTCTTGTATGAACTTCTAAATATTTGAATAAATTACAAAGAAACAATAAATTATCAATTTTATTAGTTTAATATTAATTTATTATCTTTTTTAATGCAAAATGTTTATTAGAATATCATTCTCATAATACAAGCTATTGGTATTATAAGTGTTTGACAATTGGAGGTTGTATCTTATGTACATATCTAGGGATCACAAAGAGCAACATTCTAGCCTTTTAATATTGTTTGATAAGACCCTCTAGAATTTTTTGTATTAATTTTGTCTTTAGAGTGGATTAATGCTTTAAATATGGCTCTCTCCTTACATTCTACAAATCTTGAAATATTATTGTCAATGGAAATCACAATATCCAAGTAGTGAGGAAATTTCTTCCCAAATATTATGATGAGGTGTAAACTATTAGTACCTATCACTACCCAAGTTTTTAAAGGAGACTAATAGGTCATTTATTTGTATCCCATAAATCCATTTTAATTGTGTAAATCATGATTGAAAAAATGATTTGTTATATTTTTTGTTGGTTTATCTTCTATTTAATCTCTTTAAATTGGTCGTAGTTTAAAAGTGGGAAGAAGTTTACTTGAGTTAGTTATATGCACACTTATTTATTGGGCATAACATCCTTGTTAACTAGGTTTTATAAAAGTATATCGTCTAGGCTCTTGTTATATATCAAGAAAAAATTTGTGATCAAATATAGCTATGATGTCATTGGGGATCCGAGTCCAAGGCCTATCTTATGTCTCATACACCTGGTTTGAAGATATGTACTTCGATCATGGTCATTATGGCCTACAGCGGTCAACAAGGTTTTATTTATTATTATTTCTATTTCAATTTCTAATCAGGCACCACGATATTAACAAAGGATTGGCAATACAAATAAACCAATTTTTTTATTGCATAGAATAATTTGAAAGAGTTAGTGCAATTGATAAAGAAAAAGCAATGATTTTGTATTATATATTTGAGATTATTTTCAATATTAGATAAAAATATGTGTTATATCTCTTTTTAAAATTTATTTCCAACAGATTATCTTTCTTGTTTTTCAAAATATTCTTTTGATTTAAATAATTAATTATTCAAATTTACAAGTAGAAATTTATTTCCCCTAACAATCTGACTTTTGTATTTAGAATTTTGTTTACTTTTAGTTAATATAAGATTTGTAAATCATTATTTTTTTAAAAGAACAAAAGAAATAAAATAAAAATCATCTCTTCTTTCTTTTTTGTTGTAAGTTGTAACTGTGAAAAAAATCTTTCATTTTTATGACATTTTGCTTTTGGAGCTCTGGAGTTTGGATAATGAAGATTAAAAAATGAAATATTTTGCACTCATAAAACAAAAAAATAGTTTGAAAAGAGAAGATTGTAGTTTTTATCAAAAAATTCTATTAAAGAAAATCAAAAAGTATTTAGAATAAAAGAAACTCAAAAAATTTAGAATCTTTAAAAAAATCTATGTTTCTATTAAAAAATTTAAAAATAAAAGTATATACTCAAATTTTCATATTTACTGTTCCTTTTACGGTTAAATATGTATTTTACAACGGTTAAATATATATTTTTATGTATTTTACAGTTAAAATCTTCCATCAAATTTAAGCCCTGAAATTTACACGTGACACATAACCCCAGATTCGAATATTTTTCAAAACGTTAAACCTCGGCTGACGTAGGCGTGACGGTCAATTAGGTCTAATGCGCATTCAAATATATATATATATATATATATATTATAATGCTCACGCATTCCACGCGACTTTCCGTCAAATGACGGAGAAGGAAACCTTCTCGCCTACGTACCTTAACTACCTATAAACCTACAAACAAACAAACAGAAGGCTACAATTACAGAGACCATTCGCAACTTAATTTAATTTTTTTTATTTCATTTTATCGCCAATATCAGATTGCAATGATTTTGGATATTTTCTTTTCAGATTTAAGATTAACAGCTTAAATTTTGAATAATCATGCATTAAACTCCTGCCAATTCCATCGTCAACATAATCCACACCCTATAAATCTACTTGCATTGCTTTGATTCAACCAAGAGCAAATGCAGCCAAGAGGAAGAAATTCCAACCGTAGATCACGAACGTTTTCTCGTGCTCGTATAGCCATTGACGGCCACTAGCATCATTTTTCAGTGGCTTCTGGCTTTTGAGATCTTTTTTCATTTCTGGGGATATTCAGCATGGCTGCTGACGGTGAGATGAAACTGCATTTTGATTTTGGATTGTTTTGCTTTTATATTGGCTTTTGGGCGTCATTAATTCAACAGATTGTCATGATTTCAATGCCATATTGCATGCTGGGAAATTTTACAAGCTGAATTGGGGGCTTAGTTTGGCTATAATGGAAGTTGTTTGCGATTATTCGGACCAATGCGATGTTGTATATTTGTATTTGTTTGGCTGATTGTTTGGGCTTTGTTTGATATTATGAATGTGGGATGTAATAATCATACTCAATCCTATATTGTATATTTGGATTTTTTTTTCTTATACTCTCTGCTTAGTTTCTTGATTATGGAGGTGGGCTTTGATTATTTGGACAATTCTATATGTATACTTGGATTTGTTTGGCTGATTGCTTGGTGATTATGGATGTATGTTGTGATTATCTGGTCGATGCTATGTTTTAAATTTGGATTTCTTCAGCTGATCGTTTGGGCTTAGTTTGATGATTATGGATGCGGGTAGTGATTATTTGGGTTGATTGTATGCTTGAACAGGTGAGAGGGCTGTTCAATTGAGCTACTGGAAGGAGCATTCCTTAGTGCTCAATGTGGAAGCAATGATGCTCGACAGCCAGGCTTCCAAGCTGGATGAGGAAGAAAGGCCGAGGTGACTGTCTGTAACATTTAGCATGTTTTGGATTCATTGTAGTCAGTCTTGACTTACTGAGGCACATTGTGGCATAAACAGGATCCGTTTCTGATATTATTGGCTTTCTGTTATTCATTGAAAGACATTTTGTTATTGGATCTTGTACTGGTGCTTTAGTGTGGTTTAGGAATGGTAGATCTGGGTCATAATTTAATTGGCTCACAGATATCAATCCCAATGCTTCTTTTTGTAACAATGGGAGGGTGGGTATATGATGTTATGGTGGTGCGTGAAAACATTGAGATAGATGCCTCTCTACAATTTCAGGTCTGGATCTAAAGCTCTGTTAATAATTTCTAGTACAAAACATCATCGTCTGAAAATATTAATGTATGATGTTAATTCTCTACAACCTCCTGATCACATCACTTGCTCTGTTTGGTAATGAGTTCCCTGATCAAATGTACCTCTTTTTGCACCCATGGGAAGTGGGTAAATGATGTTTAAGTTAAAGCGAAAAACTAACATTGATGCCTCTATGTGAATTGTAGCCAGGGGTTTATATAGCTTTAAGCTAGTTCTACAATTATTTTTCTTGATTGAAGATATTATTGTTTTCTGTTAGTTTTTTGGACTGCCAAGATTCATCTTCGACAATGCGTCAAAGGCATGGTTTGCTCAATGTGTTAATGGATTCCTTGATCTAATGTCTATGCTTTGTCTGAGATACGACTGTTAGGCATTAGTCCCAATGTTTTTTACCAGTTGGAAATGGTTAAATGACAGTTTTAGTTATTGCTAAAACACTTCGATAAATGCTATCTGCAAATTTAAGGTGTGTGTTTGTTTGGGTCTGATATTGTTTTAGGAATTTCGCTAGTATGCTGAGATTATTGTTTGCTATCAGTTGCTTGAATTTTGAACGACTATGACATCTTGATAATGTGATCTTCATCTCCATAATGGCGAGTACACACTTAGCTCTTTTTGGTAAAAGTTCCTTGATCTATTATGGACTGGGGATATTAATCAGTAAAGCAAGAAAGGCTTTCTACTAGTGTTTTATGAAAGACACTGACAACTTGGTTATAGTATACTTCACTCCTTCAGAACAGGATTTCAAAACTAGTGTATGCTTATCTGTTTATTTGAATTTAAGTAGCTGAATAGATGTCACTGTTGAGACAGCACTACAAATTGCATAGATCAGGATTACAAATCTAGTGTATGTATATCTGTTTATTTGAATTTAAGTAGCAGAATAGATTTCACTGTTGAGTCATAGCACTAGAAATTGTAT
The DNA here is from genome assembly GCA_007258455.2 of Sequoia sempervirens. Lineage (NCBI taxonomy): Eukaryota > Viridiplantae > Streptophyta > Pinopsida > Cupressales > Cupressaceae > Sequoia > Sequoia sempervirens. Next base: position 551,049,166 of record VDFB02000017.1, read on the forward strand.
GAAATCTTTGTCATGGTCACAGGTACGTTTGTCAACAAGTACTGTGACTAATTCGACTATTGAAGCTTTTATATTATAGAACTTATGCTTGAGAGAGTTCTTAGCTGTGCATTTTATATGTACGAATTGCCATGAGTAATATGTGCTATAGTAGGGGACTGTAAGTTCATATGAAGGACAGGGTGGTTAATCAGGAAAGAAGCTTGACCTCCCTTGGTGGTTTTCATGGTATTTGTGTCTTTATAAGTCTCGTGAATATCCATCATATTATATGTAAGGCTTAGCTGATTAAACTAAATATAATGGTTTTGGATGGAAACCTTTTTAACTGGATCTTCCTGAGTTAATCCACTACACCGACACTTGATTGTAAAATCTTAAGCCAAGCAAACAAAATACTAAAACATAAAACATAGAGAAAGACAATTCTTTTACACACAAACACACAGGAGCTTCTTATTTCCCTCATAAATTAATTCATTACATATGGCCTCTCTTTATAGAGGTTTTGCATAACCAATTCTAAATATAGTTCATGCATGCACATGACTGTTACAGTCAACATGCAGATACAAACATTTATTAAACAATTACATGACACATGACTGTTACATGACAGTTACAATTGCATGGAATCTTTGGTGAGACTCATGCATCATTTTCCAACATACTCTCCTTTGATGCTGAGACTCACAATACAGTACCGAAGTTTTGAAAATTGAATCCGAACAACTCAATGTGCAAACTTTCATAGATTCTTTCTCTAATATAGAGAAGACTCACTATCTCTCAGATCATATGACACCTTATTGCTTTTAACATGCCAACATTTAGATTTATAGAACCTTTTGAACATACCTATAATTTTTCTCCAACTGGATCCATCAATCCATCCATAATCAATTTTCATACAAACTTTCTTAGATTGTCCATTCCATTCTCTATTCCAACATGATTTTTCTGAATGATTCTTCAACCCACAAATTGTACACGGATGAAGATCCCAACATTTCTCTTTTTTATGTCCTCCCCTGTGACAATGAGAACATTCCATAAACTCCATACTTTTAGCTGATTTGCACAAACTTGTAACACTTGTTACATCACTTCTTTCTCTTTCACCATATCCAAGGCCTTCATTCTTTGGCCTCACAACTGGCTGAATGGGCTCTCTCATTCTTTGCCCATGTTTTCCCAAACTTTTTCTCTTTTCAGACCAATCTTTGTTATCAGCTTCACATGTTGCAAAAACATTATTTTTAGACACATCTTTATCTTCAACGTCACATTCTTTATCTAAAGAAACTTTGGCTACATCACCCATACATGTAGCATCACACACTAGTGACTTTAATCTCAAACATTCAATTTCTTTCTCCAGCAACTTTAGCTTTCCTTCTAGATCTTCATTCTTTTTCTTGACCTCATCAATCAACTTCAATCTTCCTTCTAGCTCTTCATTTTTCTTTTTCACTTTTTCTAATTCTTTTTCAAGATTTTCATTCTCACACAAATAATCACACCTTTCTTTTGAAAACTCCTTTATCTTTTCTATCAGTTCTGAATTGCACTTTTTGAGCTTTACTAATTCTTCCATCAAACTATCTTTCTCACACTTTAAATTTACAGATTCTTTCTTCAACTTTTTACCAGTCTTTCCCATTGAAACAAAAAATAAATAAATTTAAAATCTGCTCACCTTTTATACTTAACTGTGATTTTCTCCCCTGGCTATGATCCCTTTGGTTTCATGAGGTGAGGACAAAACCCCTTTGCTAGTTGCTTGATTTCACTGAAGGTCATGATCTCCTATGGTCATGGACTGTAGTTGTATCAATTTCATGTGGTCTATTGGTTCTTAAGGAATGATCGATCACAAAGGTATATGTTGTGTACTTTTTATAGTTGCCACTTCTTTTGAGGGTACGACCCAATTTATTTATATTATTATTGCAGATCTTGTATTGTACTCATGAACCATTTAATTTAGGGTTTGTGTGCACTATACTTCTAGTTATGGTTGTTGTTGTTGTAGCATTTGTTAGGTATTCTAAAGCCACTTAAAATAAGGAATGTTTAGCTCATTTTAATATTTTCATTGTACCATTCAGATCATTATTGTGGCAATTGTAATAGTTATTCCCACTGTTGTTATAATATATTTTGATGAATTTCAAACTTTAATATAAATAGAAAATGTCATGCAAGTTATTTTACATTATTGAGGATCCATTTGATAATCTAGGTGTTTAATATAAAAGTATAAATGTGAAGGAAAATTATGAATCAATGTATTACAGACCAATTTATACAATAGATGTTCTACAACTTATTTCACACTCTTGTAAACTTGATTTGAATTAGGGTATCAATTAATGCAAAGATAATGAAGTAGAGACTTTTTTTTTTAGATTAGGGATTTCATATTAGTTTGTAAGGGAAAAATGGTAAACTCTAGGTTTTTGGCTAATTTTGTTTTAAATATTTAAACCAAAAATTTATAAACCTTGAAATAATTTCACCAAGTTATTATAGTGGTATCAATTCAATACTAAGAATACATGTCACTTCATGATTGGATTGACTTAGTTAATTTTGGATTGGTTTAGGAGTCTTTGATACAAAAATGTGACATAATGGTGCACATGCATTGAAGGAGTGTGTATTGAGGTGTAGAGATGGTTATTGCATATGTGTTGAAGGAGTGTAAATGTATTGATTTATGGTATAAATGTGCTAAAGCGTAGAAATGGGTATATACAAAGCAAAAACATTGAATTATGAAGTAGATGCATTGAATTACAAGAAAATGATTTACAAAAATATTGAAGGGTAATGGAAACACTAAAGTATGAAGTATATGTGATGAAGTGTGGGAAAAAGGCTTTATAAAAATTCTAAAGGGTGACAAAAACACCGAAGAAGGTAGCATATGCACCAATCTATATTATTAAAATGGATTTTCGTGTTTTTTGATGGAATTTGATTTGGACTTTTAGGGTTTTATCCTAGGACTTTTGGATTGTGATTTTAGGTATGTTTGATGATGGATTTTATGATTAGGATGAGGATTTCTATGATTATGATAATGGATTAGGGATGAAGGGTTGTGATTTAGAAGATGGATCGAGAATCAAGACCTTAGACAATGATTTTGATTGGATTCAATTTTATACTTAGGATAGGCTAAGTTCCTAAGCAAGAATCATTTGATTACCTACTTGAGATAGGCTAGGTTCTCAAGTAAGTGTCGATTTGATGATTTGATTTGATTAAGGTCTTGATAAATGATGGGCATCAATTTTTTATTTGGAAATGGATGATTGGATAAAAGTGATTAGATTGATGGGTAGGATTAAGGATTAGATGGGGATATGATGAGATGAGAGATTTGAATTATATTAGGGATTTTGGATGAGGTTAAGATTATTAAAAAGATTAATAATGAGATTGATTGGGATTATGATATGATTAGGGGGATGATTAGGATGGTTACATAGTGATTAGATGGATATGGTCAAGGGACTTTAATTGGATTTGATGATTTTTCTTGGATGATTAAGGTGTTGGATTTGGTGGATTAGGTTGAGGATTAGGAAAAAATATTAGGTTAAGTGATTGAATGTCTTAAGTAAGGTTAGGGATAATATGGATGATGGTTTGGATGATTAGTATGAGGTGGATTTGGGAGATTGGATTGGGTGCTTGACCTTTGACAATATTTCAATGTTTGAAAATAATCAATTTCAATCAACATTCAAAGGTTTGCAAGTGATTTTGAATTTGAAGGATTTGGACTAAAGGGGTTGCATAGGTCTAAAAATGAAGACACCTTAAGCATGATAAAATCTATGATTAGTTAAGTGGGTGTATAAATCCTTGTAGGACAGTTGCAAATATACCACCTTTGATGAGTGGGTAGCCTTGGCCCTTGTTAAGGACCCTTGGGTGCTAGGGAAAAAGCCTCTCATACAACCTAGCACATGGGAGGACTAATTTTTTTTCCCATGAACTACCACTAGCACGTCCTATCGAAACTTTGTGAGTAGCTTCCCAAGGATAATTACTCATTGATGCACTACAAGCAAGGATCACTAGTAGGTCTTAGACTAAGATGAACAATGGTTTCTAGGTGGGTTCTTGAAATACTACAAGGCTAGATGTGAGACCCAAATTCATAGATAAAAGGGAAAGATGTCAAATAATTAGGAGAGGGTAACTTGCTCTTCTCCTTCACTACCCTAAGGTATAGATTTCTTGCAAGATTAGCTTGAATGCCAAGTTTTTTCTTCCAAGAGGCATGTCTTTTGATTCACCCCTCATTATCATACTCCACCAAAATTTTATAGTTGGGGTTATCCCCTAAGATGATTAAAAATCCTTAGGAAAGTCTCCTAGAAGGTTGATCTAATTTCTTTTTTTAGTAAGATTACATGAAGTGAAAGGGGAGATCATATGTGATTAGATTCATTGGGATAAAAATGATAAAAGAAAAGAGACCAACTTAAAATTTTGATCTCCAAGATCACCTAAAGGTGCAAGGAGAGATCATACACTTTAGTAGGCCCCACAAACATGACATACAAGTTAATTTCACCTTAATAGATAAAGTTTTCTTGGATTAGTGATAAAAGGACATGCCTTTGACAATTAATTGCTAGAAATAGAGCATTAGTAATTTTAGGGATATTGGACATGCAATTTCCTACAAAAGATGGTGTTAGCTCATAAGATATAATAAACAATGATTACCGTAAGGGGTTAGGAAATATTAAATCCTAAAAAATATTAAATACAATAACCAAATCATATGGACTGAAATAGTTGAAAACCCACTTATTTGAGTTGTAGATTAGCCATTATGTGTTCAAGCCTAGAAAACAATCACAAACCTACAAAAATAAGGTAAAACCTATAGAATAAATGGGGTATATGGTTACATATATATTATAACACCTTAAATTATTATTATCTATCAAAAATAGAGAGAAAGGTGTTAAATGTATGAAAATGATGTTGGAAATCTATTTTATTGAATTGGTTAAACAAGTTACAATCCTACTAAACCATGATTAAGGCCTGAAAAATTATAAAAAATCAATGTTATGGGCTGCAAAAGTGTGTTAGAATGACATGTAAACTCTTATGTTGATATTCCCCTACTAAAACATGAAGTTAGAGGCCCAAAAAACATTAATAGAATGAACAAATTGTTGAGTACATGTGAGGACCATGCTAGACTATTTGGCTTAATATAGTTTTCTTGATTCAATGTAGAGATGTTGATTTATGTTGTATATATGTTGATCTATGAAAAAAAATCTCTATATGAATTAGAAACCCTAAAGGATGTGTAGGTATGTTGAAACATAGAGCAAAGCCACTAAACTAAAACTTGTAAGTGGAAAAAGCTATAGACATGTGGAAATCATTGGGAAATGGGACAAGAGTCCCACCGAGTGTGCCAAATATGTGCACATACAAAATCCAAACATACAAGAGTAAGCTAACTAATATAACCTATTATGCTCACAATAGATGCAACACTTTGATTAAGCATAAAGATTAACAAAACATTCATGACAAAAATAAAGAAATCTCACCAATACCAACCCTTGTTGCACCAAGCTATGGTGAGTGTGCTCTAAGATGATGTGTGAGTGATCCTACCAACAACATGACATTGCATTCCAAGGATTGATTATGATAATGACTTGGGTAATTAGTTGAAATGATGGCATGCCAATTGTAGGTCTCAACAAGTTTCATTTGAATAATTAGTTAATTGAATTTGACTACATATTTATTAAAATATAAAAAAGATGCATAATCATTTATAGTTGTCATTATTTGCAAGTATAGTTGAATTAGATCTATTTATTTATTTTCAATAAATATATTAAATTATTATATTAAATTTATACTAGATTAGTGTTCATTTGTATTTTATTTATAGAAAACATTATTTAGATTCATTCCTTCATTCTCAAAAAATAATTTACAAAACATCAAAAACACAAAAAATAATAAAAAGAAAAAAGTTAACAACATTCAACTTGTCACAAAACATTTACAAGCATACCCATCCAATTATGAGTGTCCATGCACCATCCCATAGTTTTTTTTTTTGTAAAACAAGCTAGGGGGATTTGTGGTATCACCAAGGATTGCAAGAGGGTGCATTCATTTCTACTACTACTTTGGTCCTAGTCATCAACCAATTAAACACTATAAGTAAACAATAAATGATTGAGAGGCTAACAAGCCCCAACAACACCCACTCAAAAATAGGAAAATTCATAGGAAACCTTCTCCACCTAGTCACCCTTTGAAGTTAGTTAGCCACATCCAAGTCCTCAAAAAAACCCATTTAATTGCCTAGTCCAATATAACCCGCATGTCTCTTTCCCATCAAATCTATAAATATCATCGACTAGCCAACAACATTCAATCAATTTCCCAATTAATCTTGTATTTAATTATTTTCTAACCAACCTCATTAGTCATCCTTGTCACAACAATAATTACTATCAAATCATCCATGTTATGTGTGATTTGGCATGAACCTAAGAAATCATGTGTGCCAAATTATTTGCACATATTAAATCACTTAATGTCTTCTACTCAATCCATAATAAAATGGATAGTCATTACCCCACTAATTTACATGGACCGACTACAAAACTGACCCTCTCTATAAAATCAAGCACTTAGAACTTCCCTTCCCCTATTGGCCAAATGGTCCATCTTGACCAAGCTGCTACTCTTCAACCACCTAAATAACTAACTTGAAGCCTCGAGTAATCTCCCTTTTATATTAGTACATATCACATTCTTTAGCGTGTCTATTAACTTCCCTCATTTATGTATGGATTTCAAATCCTAGACCTATCATTTATAAAATTTAGATTGACTGGTGGGAACATGTAATTACTCAATGCACTACCTTTCTTAGATCCTATGGTTGAAAAGTTGCCTACAAAAAGAAAATAATTGAAAGAGCCCTCTATGATCAACTTGGAAAAGTAAGATCCCTATTATCATCCTTTCCCAATGATGAAACTATTCAATAGGTTGTGGCTTCTAGAACATACACTTTGATAATTTGAAGTGTATAAAGGTAAACATGCTCAACTTAGAGTGAGACTCAATCAGATTAGAAATTGAGTCAAAGGCACTAGTTTTTTCTTCTAATATCTCTACAATAAACATAAACATGATAATATGTGTTGTATTATAGACAAAGATGATCGAATTATTACAAACAATGTAATAATTATATACAAATTTTATGCATAATATTGATTATCCTCTAATATCTCTAGATCTAGCCCCTTTAATAAAAATAGATGCAGTAGTTGGTAACTACATCCCCACCAAGATTGATTAAGATTATTAAAATCATCTTAATCAACTATTCACTATTGAATAATTTGATGCAACTCTTGAGGTTGTGGCTAATTAGAAAATACTAGACATGGCTAGTCTCCTAGTAGAGTTATTCAAAGGTATGCAACAATAAATTAGAGAGTGCTACTAGTCACTCTACTTTAAAGTTATAAAGAATATATATTTGGGTTCCTTTATTAAACAATGACTCATAAAATTTCCCTATAAGAAAAATAATTAAGTCATGGTGGATAGATGTGGACCCATCACCCTTATGAATACCTCCTAGATTATTTCCAAAGACATAGCCATCTAGATCAAACCCGTCATCAAAGACATTATTCAACTTGAACAAACTAGCTTGCTTGGTGATAGATTCATCTTGGATAAATTTATCTTGGCTTGATAGGTATTTGAATGATCTCAATAAATTTCATAAGACACACTCTTCTTGAAACTAGACTTTGATAAAGCTTATGACTAAATTGGATGGTGTTTCATTTGTAAATTATGCTAAGCAAACTTCATTTTGGTCCTAAACTAACCTATCATATACAACATCCTTTAATAATGGAATTACTCACCTCAATAGTGAATATATTTCACCTCAATCCCCCTCTAAGGATCCATGAGACAAGGATTTCCCCTAGCCCCATTCATATACATCCTCTTAGGTAACACCCTCAATTACCTCCTTTAACATGCCCACTCACAACATCTAATTTAGGGGATTATCCTCCTCCACAATTCCCATGATTTGATATTATACTTGTTTGATAATATCTTATTACTCATCTAAAATATCACTAAATAAGCTTCAATTCCCTACACATGTTTGATCTACCATGTGTTGCACTTGATTTCTAATTGTCAATGCTAAAAACAAATCCTTCATGCCATATATTATGCCCCCCAATGAATCCCTAGTGAATGAAATCTTCTAAAGCATGGTGAAATATCCAAATATATTAGCATCCCCTTTAGGATGGGGGTTTCTCTTTGACATGTAGAAAATAATAAGCAATAAGATAAAGATAAAAATTTTCTCATTGACCAACATATTTTTATCTAGGATGGATGCATTTTATTGGCCTACAAGATTCTCCTCACTAGTGATGTTTTTGTTTCTTGTTGTTGTATATACTCTAAAACATGAAACAAATAATTCATTCAACTTATAATAACATTTATATGGTCCAAATGGGGCAACGAAAGAAGCATGTCGATCTTATCTTGTTCACATTGCATACAGCCTTAAGACCATAGAGGATTGGGTTTTATTGATCCTATCACTCAAGGTACTTAACTTTTTGATAAATAGTTCCTTAGGTCCCTTCATGGTGATGGCCCATAAAATGTGATTTCCAAACACCGCATTACTACAATCTCTACTCTAGGATCATGCACTTTAGTTAGTCAGAAATATAAGGTCATTCTAGAACCTCATTTCAAAACACATGCCTTGATCCAATTTGATAGCATTTGGAAGGCTTGAAAATTTTTATCACCTCAATTGATTTGGTATGACAAGTACTTAAGGCATGGATTAATCTTCCCAAACCTCTTCCATCTAGTGGATTTTACTTATTCAAGTGAATTATACAACACTTTCTCCTTGAACATAATTCAAATAAAAGTTTATTTTCATTAAAGGAATACTTAAATATTAAAGATCTATGTAAACTCTCCAATCTCCAATAGAAAAATCTAAGACAATTCCAAATAAAAATTTAGATTAATCCCTCTAGTTGAAGAGTCATCATTTAAATTATTTTTTTGGTACCTCTTGCTCAAGATGTTTACTTTTGTACATTTTATTTTCCAAACATCTAGAAATGGTTGAATGGGATTAAACTAACCACCTTCCCTCTTAAAGATCTCTCTCTATACACACACACACACTCCCCCATCTAGTATATGACCTAATATTAATGGAAATTGGAAGTGGATGGCACAAGCTTATATTATAGCGTAAAAGTTGCTCCATTCTATAATCCACATTGGTAACTAGGTATACTTAATTCATCCTAACCAATCCTTTTTACATTTTATAAAAGGAAAGAGACTCTTAAACATGTTTTTAGTTTTTCCTCTTTGCCAAGCAAACCTAGCATTAAATATCCTACTTGATTCCTACCTCATTTAATCTCTCACTTTGCTCCAACCTTAGTTTTCATATGGTGATCCCCACCCACATTTTGTAGGATACCCTATAAATGATCTTTCCAAATATGTATCTACTATTCAATTGTAGCTAAATTTCTTGGGACATGCCAATATTATTCATCCAAGAAGGACAAAGAGATGACCACTCTGACCTGTAATATGTCATCAATTTTTTTGACTTTACATAATCAAGGTTGACTCAAGAAATAAAATTACCAATACATAAAGAATATCCATCATATTATTAATCAAATGTCTAAGTATGTGAATATAAATACTTTCACTTCACTTATTACAGATTTTGGATGATAGATCTAGCTATATGCTACCATTGTATCATTTGTAATTAGTTATTGTTGATTATTTGATTTATTTAAATTAAGTATTATATATTAAATGTATCCCAACTTACACTTAATATAAAAATATATTTTATATATAAAAATCATTCACCTCTTTCCAAAAATTATTATATCTATGTTAAGTGGTTCCATAAAAGGTGTTACCATAGCTTTTGGTATAAGTGTATAAAAAAATTTATAAAGTGATATAGTAAAAATGATCGCATGTATTATTAGAGACTTTCACCAATCTATTGATGTTTGATGGAGTGAAAATAAATGCTTGTAGTAAAATAGATGAAATATTCACATACCTTTAGTAAATGAATGTTTTCATTTTCATGGATTGTGGATATATATTATCTATATTATTTCTATGAAGCTTTAAATTAAGGATACCAATAATTTATTCTTATAATTTACCACTTCATGGAAACCATTTGTAAAAATAGAAATAAATTTGGTATTGAAGACTTTTGGGGTCCTTTTAGTGTTAGCTCAAAGCCCCATCTAAAAAGTAGAGGGTTTGTATATTTTCATATCAAGATTTTATTTTCTTTTTTTTTTTAAAAAGGGGTAAAAACTTTATTGAAGATTAGAATCAAAGAATTACATCAAAGCAAAGGGCCAAAGCCCCAGGGAACCTGAAAGATACAATTAAACAATGCAAGAGCCATTCATCATCCATCATCAATTTCATCCCCATCTTCAGCAATAATCATTTCCAGATCACGGTGGAGCTCCTGGGAAATCTGCTCCCACCTCTCAATCTTCCAGCCATCAAGATACTCTGAAGCCCATTTTGCCAAGCAATCTGCTGCCCTATTCCACTCCCTCGGAATATGGACAAAAGACACCACCTCCATCAAGGAACTAATCCGCAGAATCTGCTGCACCATCCTAGCTAGCTGCCAACTGACATCAGCCACCTTCCTAGCATTAAGCAAATTAACCAAAACTTGTGAGTCTGACTCACAAATAACCTTTCTCCACCCCAAAGTATAGGCCCATTCAAGAGAGAAGGATTGCAAGACCTTCCATAAGGTTGACAGTCTGCACCCCTTCATAGACAGAGAAGAAGAAAACCACTGTCCTCGAAGAATCCTTACCAACCCCACCAATTCCTGCAGGCCCACGATTTCCCCTTGAGGAGCCATCAGTATTAATCTTTAGAAATCCAACAGGAGGGGGAAGCCACTTACCCATTCGCATCACTTTCTTCCTCGCCTACCTTCCCCTTCAAACACAAGCCAAAGCCAAAGACATCTCTCAAAGTCCCAGTCTCTCCACCTTTGCAGCATCCTCTTTCTCCAAGGGATACACCACCTCACACTTAGCTTCCACCGTCTCCCGAACCATGCACATAATTCTCTGCCAAATCTACTGAATGACCATCTTTTCACCTCAAAAGATTCTACGGTTCCGCTCCAACCAAATCTGCCGGAGAATGAAGGTAGGCCCAACATACCACATGTCCTGTAAGAAAGAAGCCATAGTGGGAGGTCTGCCAAGACTATTCCAAAAATCCACCAAGGAGGAAGCATGGACATAAGGACTTTTCCAAGCTTCCCACCAAAAATGCCACAGCCTCAAGGAAAAAGAGCAATGAAAAAACAAATGAGTAGAATCCTCCTCCTCATTCCCACACAGAACACACATGGATGGGCCCTGAAATCCCCGCTTCTGAATATTGTCCCAAGTCAAGCACTTCTTCCAAGCCAAAGTCCAAATGAACCAATTGCACTTTGGCCAAGAAAACTTATCCCAAACTCGCTGCCACCAATGAACCTCCACCCCATCCAACTTGTGAGATAAAAGAACTTGATAGCCAGATGCAACAGTATATACACCCTTAGGGTTGGGGGACCAAGATAAAACATTTCCATTTGGGAGGGAGCAACAACTCCTGCTAAAAAGGATGCGTTGCAAATCCGCACATTCCTCCTCCATACCAATCATAGGCCACTCCTCAGGATTCTTCCACCTAGCCACCATCAATTGGCCATGAGCAGATATCGACTTAAAGTCTCTCACCCGAACCCAACCAGCCTTAATGAATCTTTGACTAAGGGGCAACAAATTAGGAAACTGAGAGACAATAGGGGGGAAACCATCCCAAGAATCCAACCAGAAGTGAGCCTCTGACCCAATTTTGCAAGTCCAAAACAAACCATCCTTGACAAGAGCAGCCCCTTTCTTGAGGGTACCCCAAATCACTGAACCTTTCCCCACCAAGGGATAGCGGGGAATGTCCATATGAGGTATCCCCAGGAAATATTTGTGGGACAAAATCCTGGCCCAGGTCTGATCCTGCTCCACACACCACCTCCAAAACAATTTAGCAGCAAGCGCTATCCCAGACAAATAAGACTACCTTAAACCAAGACCGCCACAGTGCTTCGGGCTACAAACAACCTCCCATCTAACCAGACTCCACTTGGAGGATAATAAATTACCAGCCCAAAGAAACTGTATAGTTAAAGCATCAAGTTCTTGAACAAAACCAATCGAGGCCACCTGGAGCATACATCTATAAATGGGGAGAGCCTGAACCACAGACTTGATCAACTGAACCCTACCAGCAAAGGACAACCATTTGTGAGTCCAATGGTTAACCTTTGTCCGAAACTTATCCAAAATACTCTGCCAAGAATCCCTGGGCATCCTTTTGACAGAGATAGGAATACCAAGATAAATCGAAGGAAGGGACCTAATCTGAAACCTCAGGATATTAGCAATCCTCCTCTGGATAGGACCAGGAGTATTGAAGAAGAAGATTGAGGACTTATCTTCATTAATTAGTTGACCCGAGGCAAGAAGATAGACATCTAACACAGCACACAAGTTTGTAGCCTCCCTGATTGTAGCCATACCCATCAGTGCAGTATCATCCACAAACTGCAAATGAGACTGTGGGGAAATATTACCTCCCCATCGCCACCCCTAAATGAGGCCCATCTCAACATTCCTTTTCAACAACCGGCCGAGCCCTTCAACAAGAAGCAAGAACAGATACGGAGAAACTGGGTCGCCCTAACGTAGACCCTGGGAAGCACAAAAAAGCTCTGAGGGTTCACCATTAATTAAAACAGAGAAGGATACTGAAGTAACACAACTCATGACCCATTAGATCCACCCATCCCCAAAACCAAAAGCCCCAAGGATCTTCCAAAGAAAGGACCAGCGAACTCTGTCATAAGCCTTTGCCATGTCCAGCTTGATGAAAATTGCCTTATAATTGGAAATGGCCATAGAATGAATGGTTTTCGTAGCTATAACCACCCCATCCAGAATTTGTCTGCCCACCACAAAACCACTCTGCTCCTCAGAGATCAACACTTTGAGCCATCTTTTCAGCCTATCCGCAATGATTTTAGAGATAATTTTATAAATCACATTACAAAGAGAGATGGGCCTAAATTGACTTAACCTGTCAGCCCCATCACATTTGGGGATAAGAGCCAAGAAGGTAGAATTCAAAGCCCATAACATTTGCTTGTTCATTTGAGATTCCTGGACAACTGCCAATAAGTCCAGTTTGATAATATCCCAGAAATCTTGAAAGAACTCTGCCGAAAAGCCATCAGGGCTAGGAGCTTTCCCTTTCTTCATCTGGAACACCGTTCCCTCAAGCTCATCCATCGAGATATCACTCATAAGATGCTTATTCATCTCCATAGTAACCAACGAAGGGATGCAAGACAGAACCTAAGCCTCCTCATCAGGAGCCCCTTGGGGGTCCTCCCTGAATAAAGAATCAAAATAATGTACTGCTTCACTTGAAATATCCTTAAAAGAGGAGAGAGACTCACCAGTGTCTTTCACCAGAACAGAAATTGAATTCCCATGTCGTCTGGCTTTGATAGAATTGAAGAAGAAGGCAGTATTCTTATCTCCCTCCTGAAGCCATTCAATTCATGCCTTTTGTTTCCAATAGATCTCTTCACGCAATTCACACTCCTCAAGTACTTTCAAATCCTTGGCCTCCTCTTGAAGTAATTTAGCAGTCACACCATCCTCCCTGATCACCCTCGTAATGCTATTCAACTCAGCTTGGGCAGCAAGCTTGGCTTGAAAGATATTCCCAAAGCACTGTCGGTTCCAACGCTTAAGCTGATACTTAACAAATTGGAGAAGCTTAGCAAAAGTATACATTTCCGTACCAAAAGCGGGTCTACCATTTCTCCACCATTCTGCCATATAATCATGAAGATGGGGCTCACGTAGCCACATAAACTGGAACTTAAAAGGGGGCGATCGAGGCACACGAACTAAAGAGACAACAAGCTTGATAGGCCAATGGTCGGACCCTCTCCAATCCAAAATTTCTGAGCTAGAAGACCACAAGCCACCAACCCAAAAACAAGACACCAGAAACCGGTCAAGTCTTTCAGAAATGCTATGATCCCCAAGCCTTCGATTGCTCCAAGTGAAAAGACCATTATTAGGCTTAACATCAACAAGATTCAAAGTAGAAATATTGTCCTGAAGAAGCAACGCAGAAGGCTCCAACCTAGCAATACCACCCCGCTTCTCCGCCAACTCAGAGATAGCATTGAAGTCCCCAGCCATAATCCAAGGATAAAAAGGCACCATACTCTGGACAAATTGAACATGAGCCCACAAAATTTGCTTACCCTGGATATCAACAGGTGCATAGATATTAGTGAGGAGGATAGACTCCCCAGTCTCAAAGCAAGAAGCAATCATTGAGATAGAAGACTTGATGGACATCCACCAAAGAGGGCATATCTTCCGCGGATTCCAAAGGCAAGCCACTCCACCCGCAGAGCCTTGAGCACCAATGCATTGGCACTCACCACTTCTCCACAACTTAGGAGATAAACCAAGCATGCATTCAATAGATAACTTAGTCTCCTGCAGGAACAAAACATTAGGAGATTCACTTCTAACCAAATCACGAACAGCCTTTTGTCAAGGGCTGCTATTCAAGCCCCTTGTATTCCATGATAGAACAATCATTTCAAAGAGCTTGAGAAGTATGAATCCAAGGTCTTAACTGACCCTGACTCCACCAGAGTTTCCCCAACTAACTTAATCTTTTCCAAATCCTTTTTCCTACCAAGCTTTGAAGATTTCTCCCCCAACCCTTTTTTGAGATCCTTTTGTTGTAGACCCAAAGGAGAAGGAGAAGACTCGAGATTCTTTCCTACATCTGAACTTGCATGGAAAGCCAGAGTAGAGTTGTCTCCCCCACTCTTCTTCATTTCCATAAAAGAAACCGACTCCACCTGGACATCCATTTGAAGGTCGGTTACCATTTGCAAAGCTCTAGAATCATGTGTATCCTGAGAAACCCCAAAAAGAGGATCCTCCTGTCCAGAACACACAACACCCTAATCCAAGTTAACTAAGCCTGGATTCACTTCCTGCTGGCCAAGATCATCCAAAACCTCGAATCTGTTAAAACATTCTTCATCTTGTCTTTCATTCAAGGTCCTCTTTTGACCTTGGTTTCTATTACGATTTCTAACAGGGGCAAAACCATCTGGACCAACCCCATCCCCGGGAATGGGATCCTTTCCCTTATCTTCCCTAGGTGGGTTGTGAGTAGGCTGAGAAATACGAGGCTCCACAGGCCTAGCCCCTTAGGCATCTTCGCTGTAGGTGACCGTACTCATGGCAGAGATGACATCGAAATGGGAGAGTTTCATAATCCAATGACTGCACCCAAGAATAAGGACCCACAGACATATCCAAAGAATCTGGTAATGGCTTAAGTAAATTTCCACACAGATACGAGCAAAAGTTATCACCTTTTTAAATTGAGTCTGTTGTGAAGAACCAACTGGCTTCCCGAGCATCGACCCCAACAAATGCAAAACATCATCCCGCCAACATTCCACAAGAAACTGCGGAAGACGAACCCACACCGTGACTCGAGTCGGAAGCTCCTCAGCAGGGTTAAAACCAGCATGCCACGATTTAACAAACAAACCAACCTGGTTATAGAAATAGGGGCCCCCTTCAAAAACCTTGTTACAATCCACCATGCAATCAAAGGTAACCATGAAATAATTATTCACCAGAAGCTTTGAACCATCTCACCCTCTGACATCCAAGTCCGTCAGGCCCAAGACTCTAAAAATTGCATTGATATCCGCATACCCAAAAATTTGCAATAAAAAAGAGTGCCTCGAATAATACTCAATATCCTCCGCAACCATCTCCAATGGGATGACTAGTTTCAGCCTATCCTTGCAACGTTGCAAGCATCCATTGATTTTCATGATCCGAGCCCCACTAGACAAGCCCACTCCATCTAGTCCCGGATTAGAAAAATACAAATTATTATTGAAATTTTTTGAGGTATGCGTAGGGGATTTCGCACCAATTGCTGATCGAAAGTCCATTTTGGGGCCAGCACCCAAGGTCTCCCCAGGCGACATTTAACCCAAGCAACAACGGGCATACACGCCCCTGAAAAAATAAAAAAAACAAAACAAGGGTATCGAGAAACCCCAGCCACCACGAACCACAAGATTTAGGCAAAGCAGGGAGGATGCACCTCCAAAAAGAGGCCGTACAAGGAGGAGAAACTAGGCCCAAAGGGCTGCTCCACACAACACCCCCGCGGCACCCAATAGCTCCAAACTCACTGCAAACACCAAAGATCCGCCCTCACGTGCAAAGTAGAGACAGATAGCAGCAGCAAGAAAATAAGACGCCACCCCTCACCCCCAGAAACATGCACATACCCCCCTTCCAACGCAGGAACAAGCAGTAAGCAAGGAACGAGCTAGGGCACGGACGCCCTAGCTCGACAGGAAGAGCAGTCGAAAGCCATCCCTCAACGCAATTCATAAAGTTGACTCATATCTTTTCATATCAAGATTTTATTTTTCATTGCATACATGTTACAAAAGAAAAATTTAACAAGTATCGCATATGGTACACCTTTGGTCAACCACTTATGAGTTATCTCCTTAGCTAGTATACAAAATTTATAAGATCTATTAAAACTCTTGATTTCCACTTTTCCAGATCCCATAAATGATTGTCCTCTCATGGAATGTAAGGGGCTTGAACAGTGGCCCTCGACAAAAAAATTTTTGTGATTTGGTGTGAAGTTATTCTCCTGATGTGTTATTCATTCAAGAAGCTAAGCTATCTATAGAGAGCATGTGTGGTTTGGTGCCTAAAATTTGTTGGTGTGGTCAATGCTAGTGCATTAGTGCCCATGGTAACGCTGGGGGTTTGGCATGCTCATGGAACCCTTTGAAGATATTCCCTTTGTGGTGGATGTATTGTAAGTCTTCTATTTCTATGGTTGCTTCAAGCCTAGAAACTGGAAAAATTGTTATTCTTTCTAATATTTGTGCCCCTACGGACTTGCCTAGTACGCAACGCCTTTAGTCTTACATTAGATTTATTTGGAGTTTTGTTCCTCTTTATCCTTGGATTATTGGTGGTGATTTTAATGCTATTACTGATCTAGAAGATAAGAGGGGAGGAGTTCTAATTTTGGATCCTTCTTCTTTTCTTCCTTGTGATAATATTTATGCCTTGAATTTGGTGGATATTAAGCCTAGTAATGGTCAGTATACTTGGAACAATAGGAGATTGGGGGAGGATTGTATTGGTGAGAGGCTTGATAGGTTCTTGGTTTCTTGTTTCTAGATTGGTGGGTCTTGGTATATTATTTCAAAGGTTTTATACTGGAGGGGATCAAATCACTGGCCAATTAAGCTTTATGCTTATTTGGCTCGAGTTGATCACTCTCCCTCTTTAAAGTTTCAACTTATGTGGCTATGGGATCCTTCTTTGCAAGACAATATTGCTGAGTGGTGGCAGTTGGGTAGACCTGCTTTTGGCACTGTTATGTTTTCTTTTGTCAGGAAACTACAGTTTGTGAAGTGCTAGGTCAAAAGGTGGAATAGGCAATGTTTCGGTAGCATCTTCCATGCTAAGTTTGTTGCTTCAGATAATTTGGATGTTATCACTTGGGAGATTTGGGAGTTTGGATTTTTTGAGGATTCTCTCAAGGAGGAGGCAAGGGCTTTAAAAACTCTGGAGGAGTGTGAGTTGCATGAGGAGATTTACTGAAAATAGAAGGTGCGGGTTGAGTGGTTGCAGGAGGGGGACATAAACATTGCCTTCTTCAATTCAGTGAAGGCCAAGAGATAGGGAAACTCGATCCCCTTTCTTGTGAATGCTAGGGGTGAGCATTTGTCCTCTTTGGGAGATATTTCCAAAGAATCTTCTCAATACTTTGCTTCCTTGTTTAGGGAGGATTCTCTTGATGTTTTGGTGGAAGAAAACCATGTTTTGTCTTGTATCCCCTCTTTGGTTTCCTCAAAAATGAATGAGCATATCTTGAGCTATATTTCTTTGGAGGAGTTGGAGACCATGGTTTTTCAATTGAAGAAAGCCCTTGGTCCTAATGGTTTTCCAATTGAATTCTTCCAGGAATTCTGGGACATTATAAATTTAGTTTTATTAGAGGTGGTCTATGAATCTTAGAGGAACAAGCAAATGTTGAGAGCTATGAATTCTACTTTTCTTGCTCTCATTCCCAAATGTGATGGGGCTGATAGGTTGAGTATGTTTCAACCCATTGCTCTTTGTAATGTGGTCTATAAGATTCTATCCAAGTTGATTCCTGAAAGATTGAAGCGATGGATTAGCAGACTTGTTTCTACAGAACAAGGAGGCTTTGTGGAAGATAGGAAAATCCTGGATGGTGTGGTCATCACTGTTGAAACTATTCATTCTATGGTGGCCTCCAAAGAAAAAGCTATGTTCATCAAACTAGACATGGAAAAGGCTTATGATAGAGTTAAGTGGTCCTTTTTGCAGAAAGTGCTCATTGCTTTTGGTTTTGCTAAGGAGTGGGTTATGAGCTATGTCTTGACCAATTCTTTTTTGGTGCTGGTTAATGGGGAACCAACTTCTTTATTTGTGGCTTCTAGAGGTCTTCAACATGGGGGGTCCTCTTTCTGCTTATTTATTCATTCTTTTGGATAAAGGGTCAAGGCGGGTTATTTAGAGCCATGTTGATCAAGGTCTTATCCAAGGTTGGGTCTAGGGCAATGGTTTACCTCCTCAGTCACACTGGAAATTTGTTGATGATACTATTTTGATGGGTATGGCCATTGTTGGAGAGGCCACTAATTTTCACAAGTTTTTGAACATCTATCTAGTTTCTTCTAGATAGTTGATCAATGAGGGTAAATCTTGTATTTTCTTCTTTAATACTCTAATGCTCATTCAACAACGGATTGCTCATATTCTGAGATTTTAGATTGGACAATTGCTCTTGTTATATTTTGGTATTCATATCTCCACTGGTACCCTCCCTAGGGTTTTTTGCAAAAATATTTTGGACAAATTTTGTGCGAAGGTGAATCATTGGACTCACAGGTGGCTTTCTTTTGTTAGTTGGGTCTAGCTTCTTAAGTCGATGGTGCAAGCTCTTCCCAATTATAGGTGTATGCTTCAAGTGGCCCCTTCTAGCTTTATTAAGGAGTTGGACTCTCTAGCTAGGAAATTCTTATGGGTTGGTTGCTTGTCGTCCTCTAAGTGGAGCCTAGTGAAGTGGGAAATTGTCTGTAGACTGAAACAATTTGATGGCCTCGGGTTGTATCAATTCACTTTGATTGGTTTAGTGCTATCCACCAAGCTTTTTTGGAGATGGTGCTTGGAATAGGATCATGTTTGGGCTAGGATCATATCTTTAAAATATTTTAATGGGGTTCCAAAGGAGGAGGTTCCTCGGTATCCGCTTGTGGGGAAAGGTTCCATGATTTGGGAAACGCTTAAAAAAGGAGCTAAGTTGATCAAGGATGGTATGTTTTGGATTTGCATTAGGGGGCCTGAGGCTCTGTTTTGGTTTGACTCTTGGGATGGGTTTTCCCCTATCATGTATCAACATCCCAATCTTGAGGATCTTTATTGCTGCTTCTTGGAGGCTAGTTGGTCATGGGTGGTGGATTTTAAAACTATTCATGTATGTGGGTATGCAAAAGTGGCTAGATGGAAGGACCCTAATGAGTGGCCTGCGGGAGGATTGGAGGAGGATCGTACTGAGCTCAAAAATATTTTGGCAAGTAGATAGTGCAACTCTCTTAGGGAGAGGGATATTTTGGTTTGGAGTCTGGACCCTAAGGGGATTTTCACAGTGGCTAGTGGGTACCAGGAGTTGATTTCTTAGAAGTATAGTGGGATAAATTTCCTTGGTGGAAAAATGTTTGGAATAAGTTTTCTTGGCCAAAGTGAAATTGTTTCTTGTGGACTCTAGCTTGGAACATATGTCTAACTTAGGAAAATCTTACAAAGAAGGGCTTTCAGGGCCCTTTTGTTTGTGTTCTTTGTGGTTGTAGTGAGAAGGACTCGTCCCACTTGTTTTTCCATTGTCCTTTCTCTATGCTTATTTGGAAATTTTGGTGGGGTATTTGGAGTCACCCCTGTGTTCATGCTTCTTCTCTGGTGGAATTCTAGAGCATTTTGGGGAGACCCTGACACATGCCTCACTACAACAAATCCTTGTGATTTTCTCCAGTTTTTGCTTCCACCCACTATTTTAATGTATTTTTTGCCAATTTTTTGAAAATGTTGGCGCTATTTATTGGGATGGAGCTATTTTTGGCATTTATTTACGCCGATCAGGACAAGTCAGCGCTAATTTTGTTGCTCCTTTGCATTGACATTAGCACCACCTTTAGCACTGATATTGGCTTCTAGTGTGGTGCCACTATTAGCACCACATTTGGCTCTAAGTTTAGCTTCGATTTTAGCACCACTTTTGAGCTCTGACTTTAGCTTCGAGTTTAGCACTAGTTTGGACACCCCTATGTTGAAGAGACTTATTTATATGTCTCATCGACGATGTAAAACAATGAAATGTCAACAAGATATGGGCATATTGAGGAGAGAATCACTTACGTCACATCGACAAGGTATATGTATAGGTGCTCAGCGAAACACAACTCTCAGATATAACGAAGTAATGTCGATGAGACATTGAGATATTGGTAACGTAAATAAGATTGTCTCATCGACATTCCTCAAGTAATGATCAAAAGCATACACCGCTATACTGCTGACAAGGTGAGCAACATATGTGGTAGAGTGGTATACACTGCAACCCCACAACAAGAAGCCTTGAGAAAGGCGGTAGTGCGATAAACAACAGAAGGCAAGGGAAAAACACTATCATACCGCAACGATAATCACGAGTCTCCTCAACATGGCAGAGTTACACCGATATATAAAGAAATACCACCAAAGGAAAATATCGATGAGACAGTGGCATATCGGCAAGAGATATTAACTTGTCTCATCGACACCAGCAACCAATAAGATCTAATTTCAATGAGACATTGAGATAACAGTAAGACAAATAAGATTGTCTCATCGACACTCTTCAAGTAATGATCAAAAGCATACACCGCTATACCACCGGGAAGGTGAGCAACATATGCAGTAGAGTGGTATACACCACAAACCCGCAGCAAGAAACCTTGAGCAAGGCAGTAGTGTGGTAAATAATAGAAGGAAAGGGCAGAACACCGCCACATCGTAGTGGGTATAATAAGAATTGGCGGTAGTATGGTAATCGTGGCATCATTACAATTTATAGCACTAAATGCAGTAAATCACGTCAATCACAATCCATTTGAATATGGCCAGCCAAAATACTCTACAACTTTATTAAACATACTCTAAAAATTTCATCAAAATCTTATTTTTAGGCATAGCCCGCCGGAATGGAGTTTTCATTTTAATAAACATACAATAAAACCTTTGTTGAAACCTTATTTTCAGGCGTAGCCCACCAAAATGGAGAAGTGTTTTAGTAAAGAATGACAGAGAATGGTAAGGAGATGTGTGTGATAGGAGGCATAGGATTCATTGTTGTTTATCTCATTTCTACTCTGATCAACAAGGGTTACAATGTTTGTGCTACTATTTGTAATTTGGGTATTTAATTGGCATATGTTTGCATAATCTCAAATTCCTTTAGATACTTTTGAAATATCAATGTATCCTATATAGGGTTTAGGATGACTTCTTTTAATTTTAAAAAATAAATCAGATGCTTTTGAAGTATCAATGTGTCCTATATATGGTTTAGAATAATTTCTTTTAATTTTAAAAAATAAATAAATGATGTATTTTCCTATGATTAGATAATGTGGAGATCTCCTAAATCTGCCCTAGCACATTGTCCTCTTTTGCACTATGTTCATTACTCCAGTTGCTAGGGTTTTGCATTTGACATCTTTAATATCTTCATGATAGTGGCTTTTAAATAGATCTCAGTCTTTGCTTTAATCTTTATCATGGTAACCCTTGAGTTCCATAATCCACCTTCAATCTCTTCTAAGAACATTGTCTTAAGTTAGACTGCATAGTATGCATATAAAGCAACTCCTTCATACCTGCCATTGTTCCAAACCACCACTCACCACCTTCCTTAAAATGTTGCCTCCATAAGCACAATAGCATGTTTTAAAATCATGGTTGCCAGTGATTGACCATTAAGGTCACTACTTTCATCAAGATACAATGAGTTTTTTGTCTTAAAACTTAAGGCATTATGCAAGATAATATTGTTAATTGTTTGTTGTGTACAATATGATTTTCTTGCACATTTACTACTTTGATAATTGCCTTTAAGACTGAATATTGCACCATCAGCTGCAATCTCAAACAACTCACCCACTGTCACTTGAAGATTCCTTTCATGAGCATCCTTGTATAAAATCAAACTATGCCCTATAGATTGCCTACTTACTAATATAGGGGACTCATAGTTTCATGGTATTTTGAGTTTTATTTAGGAGTTAATATGTGGCATTTTTATGTGTAGGAAGAATAGATTGTGATGCAGCGTTCAGGTATGGACGGTTCAGGAAAAATTGGATTGTTATCGGTGTCATAACCAAGTTGGATTGTACCTTGAGCCGATCTAAAACATTTATGAGTGTTTTCGCTCGGGAGAAGAACCTGGGTGTAGGAATTTCCAAATATTCAACAGAGGAAGTTCCCACATTCTAAAGATAGAATCATAAATCTACTTATTCAGTTTCTGATCCAACCTGACTTCTTTAATATATGATAGAGAAAGTTTGTACATTCTAAGATAAAATCATAAATCTACTTGTCTTTGTACAATAGCTCATTTGAATTTTTTATTAATAGTTTTAGGGCCACGTCCACATACATATATTCTTCTTTTGCTAGTTGAACACTTAGGCTCTGCATTTGCTCCAATCTCCATCTAAAATAACCAACAACATGCATTAATTTATGATTGTACCTAGAGCCGGTGTGAAACACTTCTGTGTGTTTTCGCTCTGAAGCAGAACTTGTGTGTAGGAATTTCCAAATATCTGACAGAGGAAGTTCCTACAGTCTAAAGATATATTCTATGAAACATTCCTTATTTTCTATGAAAAACTGTATATATTCTTGTACTTGTAAATATTCTTTTATTGTTATGTCTATTAAAGAAAACAGAGTTTGAATAAAAAATACTTCACCCTTTTTTGTGAGTATGTAAATTATTGTTTAAGGAAAAATCTTACAGTGTTTACATTTTCAATTTACTAGTTTCAAATCTTCATTTTCTATGTATATAAAATTGTATGTGCTCTTTATCTCTAATGACATAAAACAGTTATGTCATCATAATCAAGGTTTTCAATTTCAACACCATCATTGTCCACACTTTTCATATCCTGTTCACTTTTAAGTTTTAAGTACAATCATCAAAATTTTATTTTTATTTCTTGTCCCAATTAATCTTGATTCCTTTCAACACAACACAGTAGGTTGCATGTTAAATTTCAAACATTTTCTTTGCATTTTTTTGTATATATTATTTTCTCAGTGCATCATTATGTAACAACAATTTCACTTCTAAGATATATAGTAAAAATAAATGAAAGCACATGTTTGCTTTGTCAAGGGAAATGTATGGTGAATACCCTATGTCTTTCAGATAAGTGTGCAAGCGAAATAAGACATAACTGATTGAATATGATTTTCTACTGTACAATTGTTTCTTTTATGCGGAGGCTACAACAGCTTGTCATGGATTAGTTTTTGGCTAAGAAGCAAGGTGTTTCTAAACTATGGCTAGAGGGGGACTCTCTTAATGTGATTAATTGTCTCATGATGAAATGTCATCCTTCATGGTCAATTGCCAATTTTATTAATGACTCGATATCTATTATTAACTCTTTTGAGGAGATCAAAATCACACATGTTTTTCGTGAAGTGAACATGATGGCTGATGGGGTTGCCAACGTGGGAGTGGCTAAGAGATTTGAGTAGGATTCTTTTGAATCGCTACCTCTTAATCTGAAGTGTATTTCTAATGATGACCAGTTGGCTTGTTTCTAGGCGAGATGTTCTTAGGGAAAGGTTTTTCATTATGATTTTAAGTTGGGTTTTGCATGTCGACCCTTTGCTCTTTCAGTTTCATTATTCTTTCCTTGGTTCGGACCGTAGAAGGATGGACTGGCATTTTTGGCAGGGTTACTTGGAATGATAATCCCACACGTATTTGTGGGTGTTTGTTGTATTGTTTTGAGTAGCACCTAGTTCATTTTACTTTTTCATTTCTTCCAGGTGTTCTTGGGTTTTCATTTTTTGCCTGTCACTATGGGTGGTGACTATTGCAGAATTGAGCTAAGTTCCTGTGAAGAGTTTCAGAAAAATGCTACTGTGTGGGAGCACTTGGAATTGGGGGGGTTACTCAATTTATGTAGATAATTCAAGGCTCAGACCCTGATGTAATAGATTTCTTTGTGAAAGGATGGAATGGGAGGTCTCTGCGTTACCAGGGCATTGAGTTTCAAATTGAAGGGGATTTTATTATGGAGGTAACTGGTCTTGCAGTTGCTGGGAGAAAGTTTTTCAGAGACAGGGGAGCGGCTAGGAAGGCTTTTGCAAATTTCTTTAAACATGACGAGAGGAGGAAGGTTAAGGAAATTGGAAGTGGAGGTTATGCTAGGAAGTCCCTAAAGCCACTTTGGAGGGACCTTGTGTTGGCCATTATGCACTACTTCACCCATGAAGGTAGATTCTCTGTGGTTTACACTCACCATTTTATGCTCTTAAATCATTTTAGGCATAATTTTTCAGTCTTGTTTCCTCTTTACCTATTACATTCTATGGAGAAGAGTATTGAAGGCCAAAAAAAGAACCCTAAGAATGTGGTTCTTCATCAAGGGCTTATGTGTTTTATTTTTGCTCATATCAAGCTAAAGTTGATCTCGGTCTCCCCTAAAACTCCTGGTAAGAAGGAAGTTAAAAATGATGGGTATGAAACAAGGGACTCTTTTGGTGAATGGGTCGGTAGTTCGGAGGAGGAAGATTCAGAACATGAGGATATGTTTGTTGATGAAGGAGGATCTGAGGAAAGGGATGAGGAATTGGAAGAATGGGGTAAGGGCTATGAGACTGATGTGGAGTTGCGAGAGACTATGGATAATTCTGTTAGAAAATCTTTGAAAGGGAAAACCAAACGCATGAAGAAAGTTAAAGCTTCTGCCAAAAGTAAAATTGAGGTGGTTTCCCTTGGTTCGAATGTGAATCCCGCATTGTCTTCTAGAAAAGAGGGTTTGAAGGGTTTTCATCCCATGGGTGATGAGGGTTTGAAGGGTTGTCATCCTGTGGATGATGTGGATCCTTCAAATTTTGATTGTGTTTAGAATGCTTCATTGGGGAACCTTGTTCTTGGTAAGGATGGTCTACTAGAGAGCTCCCTAGTGCAAGGGCTCAAGGTGTCAGTTAATTTGGGTGGTTAATTGAGTGGCCTTGCTGATATGGGAAAATATATGATGGAGGTGAAGCCTAATGAGAGTGGCTTCGTGGATATGTAGGGGATTGATGCGGTTAATTGTTCTTAAGATTTTTCTGCTATGGAGAAGGAAGTGAAGAAGGAACGTCTAGAGGCATTAGCTGATTTGGAGAATCTTCCAGATAAGGAGAGGATAAAGGTGGATGTTGTGGATGTCAAGTATTCCCCAGCCGAAGAAGAGGATGAACAAAATAGGGATTGTTCTGATGCCCCTGTTGACTTGGAGCAGAAGGGTCAACCTCTGGTTAACTAGGATGAAATTGACATGAATATGTTTTGTAGAATGGCCGAAGATGGGATGAGAAACCTGCTTTCCCTAGTTAAGTGGTTATTTTCTAAGGTTAAGGAGCTCAATCTTCAAATAAAAAATTTGCAAGATGTTTATGTTGCTTTGCTAAGAGGTAACCAAAAGGAGTGGGAAATAAAAGGAAAAGTGAAATCAATGCATATTAAGCTTGATAAGCTACTGGCAGATGTTGATCGTTTGGGGGTTTCTCATGAGCAAATAATTTTCTCTTTGGAAGTTATTGTTAATAAAATGTTAGAGGATAGAGTGGCAAGTCTGGAGGATAAAATGGGAAAGATGTCGGAGAACTTGAAAACGGTGGTCAATATCAGCAATAACTCTTTGAAGACCACTATTATGGGTCTTTCTATTCTGAATGAGAAAGCGTTGAATTGGATTGGAAAACCACTTGACTTGGGTAATATGGAGGAAAGGATTGAAGAGATTAGTTGCTCTTACCTAGTAGAGAAAGCGAAAGCTTCTACTCCTGTGCTGGAGAAGGACATGCAAGCAGATTCGTGCCTTAGGACAAGGAGCAAGATGAAAAAGAGGGTTGTTTTTGTTGTTGAGGAGTTGAAGGATGTTATTAGTATCCATGAGGAGTTCATCAAGGAGAACATGGCCTTGGCTAATGTTTTAGATAATTTGTTGTAGCCAGTGCTTCCTCTTTTGGTTTAGCAGGTTTTCTAATGTTTTTTACTTTTGGGTTTGCTGACGGGTTGCTAATGTTCCATCTTATGTCAGCTTCTTGGTTTTTTGGGTTGTTGGGCTTAGTGGTTTAATTTCTCTTGTAGCTTGGTGTCATTGTAAAGGGTTTTGGGGCCCCTTCAAAACCTGTTTTTCCTTATCAAAAACTAATTCAATCTTATTTTCTACTGTACAATTTTTTTTTTTATGTGCTTTTTACTTTTTGCATGTGGATTACCCTCAGAAAGAGACTATTATCTTTTCTTAAATGAAGCCTTTACATTTCCTATCTATGAAAGGAATTTACTACTTGACAACAGGTTTGTGAACTTCATACAAATTAAGATTGGTGTAAAAGGCCATCCCAACAAATGTTGTTTGGTCTAGAATTATAATGGAAAATAAAAAAGCTTGCTAGGAGAATAAAATAGGTTTTCAATTGTCCAAGTACAACATAATATTACTGAAGCATTTCAAAGTTTAGGCATTTGAGATTCATGGATCTCCTTGGAGGTCACCCACCTAATATAATAATAGTAAATTAGTATGAAACTTTAGTCATAAATTAAAATGCAATATAATATCTCTATGTCTCTCACATATGAACGTTTCATATAACCACATACCTTGTAAATGTTGACAATTGACTTATGGCATTCCATAAGTCAACTGTGAGACAGGAATCCCCCTTAATTGCCAATGGCATGATATCCTATCAAACACATTTATGAAAATTAATAACATTTGATTTTCACAGTCCATGATAGTTATGTAAAAATTTGCACAGAGTTTATCCAGAAATCTTACTCACATAACATTTATGAAAAGGTCATTAGTAATTTTTTCTTACAAAAAAAAATATCAAAATAAATGTAGTGCTTAATCAATGTTGTCTCATCTATTTCCACCCACTTTCCTCTCAGCGGTTTAGTGTTTTTATGCCATCCACGTCCTCTCTCCATGGCCTCCTCTGTGAATAAAAATGTTGCCACATAAGCTTTAACCGCACTATCGCCGAGAAGGAAGAATCAACTTGTGGGACCATGGTAAAAACCGCTCTACCACATCGAGCTGATGAAGGAGCCACGGGATAGTGGTGGTCACCACACTACCACTGAGAAGGATGAAGCACCTTGCGGGACCACGGTAAAAACCACTCTACCACACTAAGCTGATGAAGGAGCCATGGGACAACGGTGGTCACACAAACAAGGCAAGAGTTTGGGCAGGGCAACATTTTGATTTTCCATTACGCAATTCTATATCTTTTGAACATTTGTAAATCACTTGTTCAATTCTATATCTTTTCCTTTCACGTAAAATAATGTAAATCACTTGTTTGAACACTACAACTTGTTGATGGTGTTTTCTGTACAGCAACAACTTAGACAGAATATGATATTCTATCTCTCTTGAAAGATAATCTTCAACAATAAATTGTTGAAAATCACCCCAAGGTCTCTCAGGTGTCAGGCCATGACAATGCATAAACAACTCAGATAATATGTGAAAATGGTAGTAATCACAAGGTGCCTTACAAATGAACAATGCTGGAAGTGAATTTTCATCAGATGCAACAATATGGTGATGCTTTCAATCCTAAAAATAACCTAGATTCAAAATAAACAGCAAAAGAGATAAGGATTTAGAGAGATTCCATTATATTCTAACTCCTAAGATCAATCACAGTAATGATGAAAGCTACAAATGGATAGATCCCCAATAAAACCGATCTTTGCTTGATCAAGGACAAACCTGCAACTACACAGAAATGGTACAATCTTCTAGGGAAATCTAAAGATTTTCAGACTTTGAACATTCATTCACATACCCAACTACTGGCACAATGTAAACAAGCATTCACAGTTGAACTTAGCACAGAAGTGAGGCCCAGACTAACTTTACACAGCAATCTACAATCAGCAAATTGCTAAAAGTATGGACTGGAAATCAATCAACATCATTAACATTTCACCATCATTGTAAAAGAGCTGAAATCTAACATCTAACATCTAACATCTGAGACTCAAGAACAAGAAACCATAAAAAATGTTGAAAATAAATACAAAGTTTGTCAAATCAACAATCCAATTGCATTACTTCTCCAGCATTACATAACAATTTCAAGTCTCTCATCTCCTACAGCTAATTCTGAAAACTACCTGCCAATTCTGGCCTTCTAACTTAGCAAAATTTTGGCCTAGTCAAACTCCTAAAATCTTCCCTTTACAAATGAGGCACAAATGCCATTTATAGAGAGCCCCCCAAACATTTCGGCTTAATTAGATTTTACAATAATAACTGGCCTCAAAACAGGTCGACCTAAGGAGAAATTCAAAAAAGGACAAGATTTGCATTAAATGCATGAATATTATCCATGTCGGCTCACGATCTCCAACAAGACCAGATTCACGTGTCCTCCAGAAAGTCCTCCAGCTGTAGGCAGTTTTGGCATGGATTCTTAGGCAGGTCCCACTTTTGAATTTATTTAATCCTGAAAAATAAATATCATTATTAATAGTGCACATGTCCAAATTAAATTTGAATAAAATTTTGACCTTTTCTAAAAAACTTACATTTTTATAAGGAAACTTTCCATTTTCATAATTTTTTACATTTTGGGAATTTTATTTTCAAAATCCTTTTCAAGAAATTTTCATTTTCGTGAACATTTTTAAAAATTCCAGTTTTGGAAAAAATAAATAAATAATTATTTTCAAAAAATTTCCATTCTAGGAAATTTCAAGATTTGGGCCCTTCCGGGGAAATCAGACCAAGGGGAAAATCCAAGCGGTCAGGAATCTGGGAAAATCTAGGCGGTCAGGAATCCGGGAAAATCCAGGCGGACAGGATTCCGAGAAAATCCAGGTGGACAGGAATCTGGAAAAATCTAGGCGGACATGATTCTGGAAAAATCCAGGCGGACAGGATTTTAGGAAAATCCAGGCGGACAGGATTCTAGAAAAATCCAGGCGGACAGGAATCTGGAAAAATCCAGGCAGACAGGAAAATCCCGGATTGGGGCAAAAGCCCAGATTTTATTCAGAACTTAGTTTTTTCGAAGCACAACTCGAGGAAAGGACTTAGACAAGCAATATGAACATCTAAGGACCTCCAAAGGCAATGAAATCAATAAAATTAAGGGGCCAAAAGACACCAAAAGCCAGAGCAAAAAGAGGGCCCCCACTTTCAGTGGGGCGTGTGCAAAACTGCACAACACAACTGAAAGCATCTCTTTTCTTTTATGCAACTCTTTAATGTTGTGAAAATTTGATAACAATTAGTTTACATTCATTTACTTGCATTTGTAAGCATTCACATACATCTACACACACTTCACATCCATTTCATATAACTATGTTTGGCATTTTTTTGTGAGTAAATGTCGAAAGAACATGAATAATATAATTGATTTCACATGAATTATCAAAATAACTACTTGATAGAAAATAAAGAATTAACATTCATGCTAGTGATGTCGAGAAATATTTCCATTGTTTGGTCAGTGTAATCGAATTGAGTATGAGAACTTTGAGTCACAAGGATAGACTAGGAAAAATGTACAATGATAGGCGCTCAATTAGGCGCACTTGGCACCATCTTAGGTGCCCCAAAATGATTACATTAATGACCAAAAGTTGGCACTCAAGTTGGCATTAAGGAAGAAATCAGACGACAAAAAAGGGAAAAAAAGGGAAAATCACCATGCGAAGGAAGAAATCAAAATAAAAAATTTAAAATTTCTCACATGAAGGAAGAAACCAGATGAAATAAAAGGGAAAAACATCGGGCAAAGAGAGCAGGGCGCATGAAGAGAGCATGGAGCCAGGATGCACAGAGGAAGTCTAGTGAGTACAGTACACATGCATTTTAATTTTCTCATAAGATTATATCAAATTTATTAAATGATATATTTTTTTTCTTTGATTAGTGATAATATTTTTATTTCAAAATATACAAAGCTCCAAATAAAAAGTTCTTCTAGCACCATCACCTCATGTCTGTTAAAATAGAATAAAAACCTACAGATCAAAAAGCCCTACCAAAACTGCCTAAAAACTATCCAACTAACTACTACCCAAACACTAGCTATTTATAGTATCGAAACCAAAAACAGGGCTTAACCCCTTAAACTTATACATCAAGATCTAGCTCAAACACAGTAAACTAGTTTATGCGAAAGTTTCAGAAGCACTACCCAAATGCAATGGGTACATTTCCGCAAGCGGCTTCACCTTCTTTCTTGGACGCAAACCCTTCTTCTCACATAGCTCCTCTCTGGCGATGGCTTTGAGTCTCGCTATTATCTCCTCAGTCTCCATTAATTTGATGCACAATTTCAAAGCTTGCCACCCCCATTCCACACCCTCTCTCCACATGGATTTGGTTCTTCCTTTTGGCCACCTAATGAAAGGGAGATTTATCTCTTCTACTTCCGGGTCCACACCTTCCATGCCTTCGCTTACCAAGACTTTTCCTGGTATATCCCTTTCCATTATATTCTCCATGCTCACTAAGAAATCCCTATGCACCAACACTTTCATCACTTTCCTTACAACCTCCACCGAATCTCCTAAGTCCAATCCCCATGCCATGATTAGAGAGTATATCCATATTAGTCTGATATTTGTGTTTCAAATCTTCGAAGCCATTACCTAGAATGATTTGCATAGATTGTGCCATCTTCACATCCTTGTACAGGAAGAAGCCACGTAGTCTCTTCACCGTCACTTTTCCATCAAAAGGATCCAATTTCCTCCTCCCTTTCAGAGTGAAGTTGGCCTCCATTTCTTCTTTGGTATGTTAGCCACCAAACTACTTCACACTTTCGTCCTAACACTCTCCTTACTCCCGCAAACCAAGAAGCATCGAAGGAAATGCAAGAAAAAACTTCATTACATAGAAAATTTCCAACTATCAACATTAATGCCAAACGTACATCTAGCGCTGGCAAAAAGAGCTAATTCTTCAATAATTTTGAAAAACATTCCTTTAATAATTTGTAAGTATATTTAATATGTTAAATGATATATTTTTTTTATTTCCTTGGACACAATAAATGATATTAATTGGTTTAAAAGTAATATTCTTCAATAAATTTATCTAGATCATCAGTAATAGTCTTCAAAATTGGCCGCCAGTTCAAGTTCATTCTGCTTTCATAATACTTTATATCTATCAAAACCAAGCCCTCTAAATGGTATATCAACTCTAGTTCAAAATATTTTAGATGAGGCTGCTCCTATAGCTCTCTTACTTGCTTGACAAATCCTTGAAACTCTGACTTCTTAACATTCAAAAGATAAATGGAATGTCCTCAACACCCAGTAGAGCTATCCAAAAAAGCTAACTAAAAGTTAACCCAGTTTTTTAGTTTAATAATTTAATTATAAAGTTTAAACTTTGAATGTTAATTTTTTTATGTGTTATTGGCTTATTACAAGCTACAACATTATTTAATATTTATATCTATAAATTGTCTCTATCACATTAATAGTGTGTCAAAATGGAAAGGAACTTGTTGGAAGTAGTATGATCTCAATTGCCAATACTTAGTGAATCTAGATCCATAGTTAGTAATGTCCAAACAAAACTTGTCCTAGCAGCCATAGGGAAATGGGCATGGGGGAAGGCTTAGGTAATCAGTTGATAGTATGAAAGCCTCGTACAGAGCCCATTGATTATTACCCATTAACTTTTCCCATTTCCCTATGGCTGGTGGGACAAGTTTTGTTTGGACATTAGTAACTATGGATCTAGATTCACTAAGTATTGGCAATTTAGAGCATACTACTTCCAACAAGTTCCTTTCTATTAATGTGATAGAGACAATTTATAGTTATAGATATACTTAGTATTGCCAATTTGGAGCTTAACACTTCCACATTTCTTTGATCAATTTGGAGCATAGGACTAAGACTACTCAAATGACATTGCAGCCAGGTAAAAATTTATTAAGGACATAATAGTAGTATACTTGTGTATGTGTATTTCCTTCAGCTAAAATTTGCGTTTATACTTAAGTGATTGATGTATACTTGTGTATGTGATCAAATTTTCTTTTATTTAATGATATTATTATGTATTTAAGGTCTATTTAATAAAGGGTGCATGAAACAAGTTTTAAATCCTTAAAAATCTTTAAATTTCTAGGGTTTTTTCATTTTGTCGAGTCTGCGTCGAGTCCCTGAGTTGAGTCACCCTAGCCAAGTTTGAGGTGAGTCTGAGTCTCGTTATTATGGTTGTGATACAAACAAAAGGTGCTTACACATTGGCTGAATATATCCTCATCAAAATGACCAGAAAGAAATTTCAAATTTGTAAGTAAACTCTAACAGTCAAGAAAAATAGTCATAAAAATTAGAAGTAAACTTTGGTAGACATGTAGGTGAACTTAATTCATCTGACTTTATGCCTCTTGGCATACATCAGGATCTCCCCTCCTAAATTTTGGACCACATCCATTACCTCCACATAAAACTGGACATCCTTGGTCTTCTTGGTTCCCACGCCATGATATGGTTATGCAAATGAAAATGAAGCAAAGTAATAATCTCCTTCTTCATTAGCTGGAAGAGTGCATGCTTAATGTTTTGATACATGATATTAGCTCTCTCTTTTGCTCTCATGGTTGAATACCGAAATCCATTATGGTGGGTTTCTAGAGTTCCAGTCATCTTTTGTCCTCTTCCACCAAATGTTGGCATGATCCACACGTCTGCCAGCCTAATTGGCTTTGTTTTTGAAAGCTGAAGTTTGTCCTGAGTCACCAGTGTAGCTCTCTTTTCCTTTTCAGACTCTTTCATTGCTACAGATCATCTCTGGGATTTAATCATTTGTACCACATGGTTGATGTGCTTTTAATCCTTGCATCTAAAGGAAAATTCCTTAACATAAATATTGCTAGGGAATTTCAATGTTTCCATTGTAGTTGACATTAAAGTCAGTACCTGCAACATTGAAAATTATCCTTCTATAAGAATTCCCTCCATCTTGTTGGCTTGTAACAATCTTGATGGTGGCTACATGAAATCTGATTATGATTCCTCTTCTACATCAAAGGGTTCATATCCTTGATTTGACTCTTCTGAATTATTAGAATTAGAATCACTAGCTTCCATATTCAAAAATTCCCAACCACCATCTTCAATAAATTTATCTGGATCATCAGTAATACTCTTCAAAATTGGCCACCAATTCAAGTTCATTATGCTTTCATAATATAACTTTATATCCATGGAGTTCAACCATTCCTTGATGCCATCAAGTGAAGATTAAGGAATGGCGTCAATGTGGAGTACATCCCGCTTGAATTCTTTGAAAACAATAGCCATATCAAATTCCTTTTTCCCAAGTCCTACTCTCTCAAGGTTAACAATCTCAATCTCACTAGTAGGGATTACTAAGAAAGGTAATTCCACCAACTCTATCGAACAGTTTACCGTAGGAATAATAAAAGCAAAGGATTTGAAAGGATCTCCATGAAAACCAAGCTCTCTAAATGGTATATCAAACTCTAGTTCAAAATATTTTAGATGAAGTTGCTCCCATAGCTCTCTTACTCGCTTAACAAATCCTTGAAACTTTGTATTGATTTTATTTTTCTTGTCCCTCTCTTGTTGTTCTTCCTCAATTTCATCAGGATTATACATTGACCTTCTTGCCCCTCCTAAAGTTTGGACCACATCCATTACCTCCACATAAAATTGGAAATCCTTGGTCTTCTTGGTTCCCATGTCATGATATGGTTATGCAAATGAAAATGAAGCAAAGTAATCATCTCCTTCTCTGTTGGCTGGAAGAATGCATGCTTAATGTTTTGATACATGATATCAGCTCTCTCTTCTACTCTCATGGTTGAATATTAATGAAATCCATTATGGTGGGCCTCCAAAATTCCAATCATCTTTCTTCCCCTTCCACCAAATGCTAGCCTGATCCACAAGTTTGCCAGCCTAATTGGCTTTGTTTTTGAAAGTTGAAGTTTCTCCTGACTCACCAATATTAGTTGTAACTTTTTTGAAATTTATTATGGTATGTGCACTTTGATATGATGTAATATGGTTTCATCTCATATGTTGTAATATTAGATATATAATAGAAAAAAAATTCTTGCATGAAATAAATAATAACTTTTCATTTTAAATGCTTTTTTTTGTAGAAAATGAGTCTTCCAGAAGATCAAGATGATCCTCAACATGATATAGATCCAAAAAATATTGGTTCTGCTGGTACAGATCACATGGCAGAGGGTGATGATGATGCAGATATGGAAGACATCGAGGCTAATGATAATGATGATGATGATGATGACAACGATGATGATGATCACGATGGTGATGATGATGATGAGACAGTTGGTGATAGGAACCAGTGACATTCATGATCATATAGACTACATCATGGATCAGTGTTGATATATCGTTATGATGACTCTTTTCATGGTTACTATCATATGTATCATTTTCACAGCCTACAATACTATATTATTGAGTTGTATCATATTGACATGTATCATTTTCACTATATCATTTGGACATGTATCATCTTGACTTGTATCAATTTGAGTTACATAATTTATCAATTTTATTTATATCATTTGTACATGTATCATTTTCACTTATGTTGATTGTTGGACATGTATCATTTTGACATGTTTTTTATGTACTAGCATATTTGACTTTCACTTGTTTTAGTTATATATGATGATGATCTTATCAGTATTGACTTGTCAATTTATATATATTAAAAGTGGTCGATGATTTTTAGATGGATATTTATTAAGTATGATGATTTTAATTTACTGCTCAGGATGGATGTCAAATTCAATTAAATTATAGATATTTGACTCACTTATTTTAATTATAGATGATGATCATGTTACAATAATTATATCGTTATTTAATCATATGAGTTAAATAATTAAATTACTTATTGTATAATCATAAGAGTTATTTAGGAGGCACGATATATTTAACTAATTAAATTGAAGTAAAACATATTAAATTAATAAATGGAAGCAAAACAAGAAGCATTTTTAGAAGCAAAACAAGAAAAAATTTTAGAAGCGAAAAAGGAAGCAAAACAAGAAGCATTTTTAGAAGAAAAACAAGAATCATTTTTAGAAGCAAAACAAGAAGCATTTGTAGAAGCAAAAAAGGAAGCAAAACAAGAAGTATTTTTAGAAGAAAAAAAGGAAGCATTTTTAGAAGCAAAAAAGGAAGCGAAACAAGAAGCATTTTTAGAAGCAAAAAAGGAAGCAAAACAAGAAGCATTTTTAGAAGCAACAATGGAAGCCAAATTAGAAGCAATCTTGGAAGCAAAATTGGAAGCAAAACCGGAAGCAAATGTGGAAGCAAAATTGGAAGCACAATTGGAAGCAAACTTGGAAGCAAAACTGGAAGCAAAACCGGAAGCAAAATTGGAAGCAAACCTGGAAGCAAAACTGGAGGCAAAACTGGAAGCAAAACTAGAAGTAAAATCGAAAGAAAACCTGGAAGCAAAATCGGAAGCCTAATTGGGTGCTAATTTAGGCACTATTTCTAACGTTATTTCCTAGTGCTATTTTAGGCATTAACAGAGGTGCTATTTTCAACTCTATTTTAGGTGCTAACGGGGACGCTATGATTTTTCGGTGCTAATTTTGGCATTACGTCTAGTGCCAAATTTGGCACTGAGATGATCATGCCTGTTAGCGTCGAGTTTAGCACCAACCAGCTCACCCAATTCGTGGGTTGAAATACACTGAAATTCAGTGCTATTTTAGGCACTATTTTCTTGTTTTGTTGTAGTGCCTATTTCATTTAGATTGTGTGGTGTATCGGTCCTGCTTTCATACTTTATCAAATATGGCTTGAAATAAATCACAAGATTTTTTGAGGTGGCAAGTTGATGATTCAATAGGTTTGGCAGAGAGTTGTTTGTATGATTCAAGAGACTATGGAAGCCAAATGCGAAGTGTCTTTCCCTTTGGAAATAAGTGATGAGGAGATAGTGAATAGATTGGGCCTTCGTGGTTTGGCTTTTGATTCTTTTTGCATTCAAAGAGATAGGCATGGAAGAAAGAAGATTTAGAGAGTCGGGGGGTGGTCTCCTCCTCCAATGGATGTTTTAAAGATCAAAACTAATGGTTCTTCTAGGGGTAATCTTAGGCCTATTGGGATTGGCAGTGTTGGACGTGATAGCTTTGGTTCAATTATTTTCTTATTTTCCCTTCATATTTTAAGGAGGGGCTAGCAATTCTTTGGGCTATTAAGAAGGCTTGTGCTCTTGGTTGGCACAAGATCACCTGTGAATCAAACTCTCAAGTCATTGTTAACTTGTTGAATGGACATAATTTGGAGGAGGTTACTTGGAAACTTGCCTCGGTTGTTTGACATATCTTGTGGTTGTGTTCCATGTTGGATTCTATGTATTTTACTCATATCCCTTGGGAGTGGAATAGGGTTGTTGACTGCTTGGCCAAATGGGCTTCTGAGCATGTTGATGGCCAAAAAATTGATGGTTGGGGGCAACTATCCCCATATTATTGTCATGTCTTAGAGAATATTATCTCATAGGACATGGTTGGCTGATGTTGGTTGTTTGTTGGTCTTCTTGTGTGATTGGGTTTTGGTTGGGCGTTTGTTGGTTTGGTGTTCTTTGTTTTCTTTGGGTGCCTATTTGGCCCTAATTCCTTTGTACTGATGACTTTCTTATATTAATAAATTTTTACCTTCTTTATTCAAAAAAAAATCAATCTCTCCTCTCAACTCCTCAAGCAAAATATCATATTTATAAATCTCACGATGCACAAATTAGACATTTTTAAATCAATTACCAAAGACTATAGATGAAACATGGAAAGCGCCAAAACCAGTATACACACATAATGGTAAGTTTCCAATTGTCACCAAACCTGCACATGCAAAACCCACACTTGCTAAAATGACTGCACCTCAAAAATTCACATTCCATGCAAACTCAACACAAAAATAGAAAATGCCTTCATGCACAACTCCACCTATAAAATCAACTTTCTAAGTTGACTCATTAGAAAAATAAAATACAAGTTGTAACTCACAAGACAATGTGAGAAAATTAGCAACATTTTAAAAAATCAATGCTATGGAAAAATCAAAGGTTGAGACACCTTCATTTTCCTAACAATTTCAGCTAAAAAAGTGGAATAAAGAATGTTTTGGGAATATCTTAGGGAAAAATCAGCAGCTTAGAATTGCCTAGATATCATCACTAGGCATAATAGAGACCATGGGACTACCCAGGATTCCCTTAAAGCTGAAGCGAAAGCATTAGAGGTGTTATCAGATTGGGAGCTACGAGAGGAGTTGTTTTGGAAGTAAAAGTCAAGGATAGACTGGCTTCAAGAGGGAGACCGAAATAATGCCTTTTTTTATAACTCTATCAAAGCCAGGGGACATGGAAATTTAATCTCTTCTATTGTGTTCTCTTAGGGTGCTCAGTTATCTTCTTTTCGAGATATCTCGCAGGAGGCTACTCAATAATTTTCTTCCTTATTCACAGAAGACTCCCTCGAGGAATTGGAAGAAGTGAATTGGGTTTTGGCTTGTATTCCTTATTTGATTCCCTTTGAAGCTAATGTTGATCTTAACTGACCCATTTCCCTGGATGAATTAGAGGAGGTTGTATTTAGTATGAAAAAAGGTAAGGTCCTTGGTCCGAATGGGTTTCTTGTTGATTTTTTTCAAGAATTATGGGAGACTATCAAATGGGATCTCCTAGAGGTTGTGCAGGAATCGTAGAACAGTAAACAAATGTTGAAAGCCATGAACTCTACATTTTTGGCTTTGATACCCAAGAGAGAAGGTGCAAATTCTCTAGAACTTTTCCAACCAATTTTCCTTTGTAATGTTATCTATAAGATCATCTCTAAGCTAATTTCTGAGAGATTGAAACCCTAGTTGGCTAAAGTTATCTTAGAGGAGTAGGGAGGTTTTGTGGCTGGTAGACATATCCAAGATGGTGTTTTTATTGCTACTAAGGCTATCCATTCCATGGAGGTCTCCAGAGAGAAGGCTGTGTTTGTCAAATTAGACATGGCTAAGGCTTATGACAGGGTCAAATGGTCCTTTCTTTGTAAGCTTCTTTGTTCCTTTGGGTTTAACGAGGGTTGGATTAACTAGGTAATGGGTTGTGTCAAGTTGGTGTCTTACTCTGTGTTGATTAATGGTGTGCCTTCTTCTCTATTTGGGGCCTCTAGGGGCTCGATGCAGGGTGACCCCTTGTCTCCTTATCTTTTCATTATTATGGTTGAAGGTTTGGGAAGACTTCTAAAAGCCCATTTGAGTCAGGGGATTATTCACAGGTGGTGCTGGGGTGAAGGTTTTCCTCCCTAGTCCCACTTATAGTTTGTGGATGACACTGTGCTCTTGGTGTTGCTAGAATTAAGGAAACATGCAACTTTAGGCTGGCTCTCGACATTTATCTTGTTACCTCAGGTTAGAGGATTAATTAAGGGAAATCCTTTATCTTCTTCTTCAACACTTTGCCTATTCAATCTAGGATTGCTTGCATTCTTAGATTTCATATTGGTACTCTTC
The DNA here is from genome assembly GCA_007258455.2 of Sequoia sempervirens. NCBI lineage: Eukaryota > Viridiplantae > Streptophyta > Pinopsida > Cupressales > Cupressaceae > Sequoia > Sequoia sempervirens. Next base: position 551,088,430 of record VDFB02000017.1, read on the forward strand.
CTTTTGTGTATTTAGGTGTTCCCCTCTATGTGTCCCCTCTACCAAGAGGTACTTGGCAATGTATTCTGGATAATTTCAGGGTTATGGTAATAATTGGATTTGCAAGTGGTTATCTTTTTTTGGGAGAGTTATGATCCTAATGGTACAAGTTGCTCTTGTTGGTTTTATTAGAGAACTTGATGCTCTCTCTAGGAAGTTCTTATTGGCTAGTAGATTGGATTCCAAGAAGTGCCAGAGTTTGGTTAAGTGGGACTCTATTTGTAGGCCTATTCTATAGGGTGGTCTAGGTCTTCAACAAACATATATGATTGGTCAAGCTCTGGCGGCCAAACTCTACTAGTGGTGGTGTACTGATCAGGATCAGTGTTGGTCTAAAATGCTCAATGCTAAGTATTTGAGAGGTGTTATTGGTAAAGATATTCCTAGATGCTCCTTGGATGGTAGGGGTCTATGATTTTGGGTATGCTTAAGAGAGGACCTAACTTAATCAAGTAGAGCTTGTTCTGGATTTGTCACAAGGGTAAGGATACTCTTTTTTGAATTGATTCTTGGGATAGTCACCCCCAGTCTTGTCCACACATCCTCATTTATAGAATCTAGGCTTGTGATTTCAGGAGGCTGGGTGGATGAGGGTGAGTGATTTCAAATTTTTGGTGCGTCTAGGTCAAGTGGAGGTGCTTAAGTGGAAAGATTCTCACTTTTGGCCCCTAGGCGGATCAGAAGAGGATCATGCTGAGTTGTCTAGGATTTTAGTGGAGAGAGCCTACAACTCTTTGTAGCAGAGGGATGTCTTGGCTTGGGCTCTGGATCCTAAAGGGGTTTACTCGATGGTAGTTGGGTATCATGAGTTGGATAGGAGGAGATATGGAGAGGATGAAGCCCCCTGGTGGAAACATGTTTGGAATAAGTTTGTGTGACCTAAGTGCAACTTCTTCCTTTGGTTAGTTGCTCACAATAGGAACCTTACTTGGGATAATATTTTGAAGAGGGGCTTTTAGGGTCCCTCCACATGTTTCCTTTGTGGTAGAATTGAGGAGTCTTCTACACACTTATTTTTCCAATGCGCTTTCTCTAGATTTATCTAGCACTTTTGGTGGGTGGTGTTGAGACATTCTTGTGTGCATGCTCTTTTCTTCACTAATTTTTGGAGGTCTCTAGGGAGGCCCCCAACTCACTCTTTCCCTCTCTAGATGGCATGTACTATTGGGCCATCGTGCATTCTTTGGCAGCTTTGGCTAGAGAGGAATCACATGATTTTTTAGGATACAATGTTGATGGTTCTGCAAGTTTGGCAACAAATTCTTGGTATGTTTCAGGAGACTATCTCAGCTAGATGTGAGGCTAGAGACCTTCTAGATGTTAGGGAGGTTGTGGTGATACAAGGTTTGGGTTTGAATGGTCTTGGCTTAAGGAGGACTTTCTCCAAAGGGAGGAGATGTCCCGATCCAGAGAGAAGGTAGGTGGTCCTCACCTCCTGTCGAGATCTTGAAAATTAATATTAATGGCTCTTCGAGAGGAAATTCGGGTCATGCTAGTGTGGGAGGAGTGAGAAAAGATAGCTATGGGGCTGCCCTTTTCTTCTTCTCTAGGTATCAAGGCCACCATTCTAATAATCTTATGTAGGCCTTTATTGTTCTTGTTGCCTTGGAATATGATTATGCGCTTGGCTGGCACAAGGTTATTTGTGAATCAGATTCGCATATCGTGATTAATTTTTTAAACAAGCAAATTTTTGATGGGGTGAATTGGACTGTGATGGTTTTGTAGATTCACCAGCTATGCAGGTCGCTCGAGATGGTGTCCTTTGTTCATATCCCAAGGGAGTGGAACAATGTGGCAAATTGTCTTTCTAAATGGGCTTCATAATTTAGGGGTGATTGGAATATTGATGACTAGGAGCATCTTCCCAATGACTGTGCCCATAAATTAAGGATGTTGATTCATGAGGATATCCATGGTCCATGAACAAGTTTTGGTTTTCTTTTTTATGTAACTTGTGTTCTTTGGTCTTTGGTGGTTGGGTGTGCCTTTTGGGCCCTGGATGCTTGCAGTCTTGTTCTTTGTACTCTATGCTTTCCTTTGAGTGAATAAATTTTTATCCCTTTTATTAACAATAAAATAAAAATTGGGTGTAAAGAAATTTTTTGTTGAATGTTTGATAGGCCAACAAAATAAAGGTGAAACAATATAGAACATAAGCATTTGCATCCATTAAACCAACTATCACAACATTTGAAAGAAATTTCAATGGACTTCATTATCAAGTTGCCAAAGTCATATAACCTCAAATTAATTTTGGTAGTTGCACTAAGTATACACATTTTTATAGACTCTCATTCATTTTGAGCTAGTTATGTGGTATTCTAAAAAATCATTGTGAATGATCATGACCCTATCTTCACTAGCATATTACAAACTTATTTGAAACATGAGGCATAAAACTAGCACATCACTCATATTATCACCCACAATTAGATGGCCATACAAAAATTGTGAATAGATGTTTGAAAGGTTATCTACGTTGTTTTTCCTCTTATAAACAAGCACAATGGTCCAAATGGCTTTCATTAGTAAAGTGGTGATATAACACATCATTTCACACATAATAAAGATGAATCCATTTAAATCTCTTCATAAATACCCCCACCATCAACCACTACTACTTCTTTATAGAGTTGTGCTAAAGCTCATGAAGTAGATATCAGATTTCAACTTTAAACTTTATACATGGAAACCCTTTCTTTTTTGGTATCTTAGGGATGTAATTTTTTATGTCATTTTTGATATATATATCAGATTTCAAATGTATAATCTTATATAGATATATATCTATATAAGAGTGTACATATATATATATGTCAGATTATATATGTATAATCTTATACGGATAATAGAGGTGAAAATGAGGAAGAAAACCACGAGAGATGATGAGTTTATGGATTAAAGCTTCCCAACAACCCGCAATTAGGTCAACTCATACATGTGGTTTGATGAAGGCATATGGGGCACGTGGTTAACAATGTAATGTGGTGAGGTTGAGATTAAAGTGACCACCTCCTAGCGGACCCACGTGATATTTTGATCGGGCCCACATACAAATGTAACTTGAAATAGGTTAATTGATAATTGTAAATAGGCTTTTTTTCATTCAACACACCATTGTAATTAGACATAAATGGCCATTGTAGTATGAAATGACCAATTGTTTGGCAGAAAAATTCAAATTTGAAAGTCAATCACCACAATTCAATGCATTCAATATACACATTCGAATGATTTTATAAGAGGGAATTTCCAGTGTCATTTTCATTACGAATTCTCCTATGCTTTCACTGCATATCCTTTGCAAAATTCACCTCCGTACATATGACAAAACAAAAAACATATTATAATTCATATATATGACTGAATTTATGCAAGCCAACTATTTTGTCAATTAGACCAAATATAAATTTGATTTCCTAAAAGCCACAACAAAACTCAAGCATAAATGACCACTACAAAATGAAATGACATATTGTTTCCCATGAAGATTCAATTTGCACATTCCAATGATTTTATAAGACAATTTCTAGGGTCATTCCCTGAATATCCTCTGCAAAATTCAGAGCTTACTAAGGCAACCTATGCACATTCCTCTTAAAAGGGAGCTTATTCATGTTGGTACACCCAGAATAACTAAATTCATGTTTTTATTTATCAATATACTGGATTTACATTTATGTTGTCTGTTTCATTATTCAATATACTCTTTTATATTTATGTACTCAGTGTTTACATTATTTTCAGGCATACAAATTATTTAGTTTTTTGTTAGCTATTCAAATGAGCATTATCCATTATGTAATCATATCACAACATACAATGATATGGTTTAATTTGTTTTCTTCCACTTGTTTTATGTGTTTCAATAATAAAATTACATATTTGTATATACATATGCATGTACATGTATATGTATATGTACATACATATACATGTACATGCATATGTATATACAAATACATATACACATGCATATACATATGTATGTATGAATGTATATGTATATACATAGACATGTATATTTATATTTATATGCATATATTTATTGATAGCCGTGGCACGAAGTTGTTTGAGGGTGCGTATTGTAGAACACATTAAATGTACTTTACTGAAGGTTTAAGAAGCGTGTAGAAATATTTCAAAGAGTATGTTTGTTCTCAAATCTTTCTACTCGCTTGTTGTCAAATATTCTGTAAAGTACATTTAATGTGACCTACAATACATACCCTCAAATAGTTTCGTGCAACAGGTGCCATCATATGCAATACACACTGTTATTTTCAGCTTCATACTAAGGATCAAAAAATTGTGGATTTTAATGCTCCAATCAAAACTCTTATTGTTGTGCATGCAATATTGTAAGGATGATTTGATGAGGGAATGTTACGAGTACTGAGTACTACCCCTTTTTATTACAATTATTTTGCAGGAAAGTGGGAGTGTCAAGAGGTGAATCAAGTATGTGGATTATCAACATACCAACGAAGTTGTGTTTGTTAACACAATAAACTCTATAGGGACATTTTTCTTTGAATTCTTTATGATATGTTTACATTTTCTGTTATACATATGTTCATAAATATATAGTTTTCTTACAAATGATTATTTGATTGGACAAATATATTTAACTACATTGGTCTCTTAATGGAAGGCATGCGAGGACTTCTCTGTAATCAACAAAAGACATTCAACGTTAATGACAAGTAAAGTCTATGACTTTACTTTGGCAATGACCTAGTAATAATGAAAAATGTGTCTTTTTATATATATGGCTGAAAGTTAGATGAATTGAGCAATAGTATACAATAATTATGAGATTAGTTAGTATTAGATTAATTATATATCTGCATGTATATACATATATATATATAGGTATATATGTACATACATATATATGGTTATGCATATATGTATGTACATATATAGCTATATATATGTGTGTGTCTATGTGTGTATATATATAATTAATCTGATAATTAATATGTAGTTTTGGTAAATTTTGATACAGATAATTGATAAGAATATATCATTGTCTACAAATACAATGATTACAATTTGCAGGCAATGATATGTTCTTATCAAATTGTATGTATATATATAGTTATATATATACATACAATTTGATAATAATATATCATTGTCTACAAATACAATGATTACAATTTGCAGACAATGATATATATTCATATCAGATTGTATATATATATATATATACAATCTGATAAGAATATATCATTGTCTGCAAATACATATATACAATCTGATAAGAACATATCATTGTCTGCAAAGAATGTATCATTGTCTACTAGGAGGTGGTCGCTTTAATCTCAACCCGACCACATTACCTTGTTAACCACGTGCCCCATATGCCTTCATCAAACCACACATATGGGTTTACCTAACCGCGGTTTGTCGGGCATCTTTAAGCCCTAAACCCATCATCTCCCGCAGATTTTTTGGTAGGTTACTATTTGCAGACAATGATATATTCTTATCAGACTGATACATACAATCTGATAAGAATATATCATTGTCTGCAAATATATATATACAATCTTATAATAGCATATCATTGTCTGCAAATTGTGTTTGCAATAAAATTTTTGTGATTATTTTTATTGATAAACAATGAAACATAGTGTAATTAGTGATACCACAAAAAATAGAAGGTTGAAACCCTCATCAAACATAAAAGAGATACAAATTTGAGGTTCCAATAACAAACAACAACAACATTAGGACATTTTATAATCATATCATAGTTATATTTTGAATCAAATTGCAATAATTGATTGGGTGGTGTGAGAGAAAAACATGGCTGGAACATAGTTGAAACATATGAAAATATTACTCAAAGATTTTATTTAACTTCTCACCTTAAACATATGTGAGGTTTGAAACATAATTACATAAGCATTATCACATCTTATAATCATATCACAGTTATAACTTGAAGCAGATAAACAGATCTGATTTGCAAACCAGATCACCAAAATATACTGCTACATCGATCAAAAAACAAAATTCAATATGCACATAATCAATTGTCCATATTGCTAGGAAAAGGAGGTGGCATGACATATCCGCCAATAGCTAAGTCAAGTCCACTTGTAGGAGGTGATACTTGGTTAATACCTCCTTGAAGGCATGTTGCTATTTGAGCAAGCAATGCTTGGCTTGCATCTGCAGTCAATCCCATTTGTTGTGAGGCACTCCCAACCTGCATATTATTGATGGATGTAAAGGCTGGTGACAAAATTCTCATCATATCAAGCAGGATAGGGTGTTGGGAGGGTATAGGATTCCCCACTGTAGACTTACGTTTTATCTTCTTTGCTTGTTTTGCTTTCTTTTATGTTGCCTTTCATAGACGTTCAACCTTGGCATGCTCCTATCTAATGGATTTCTCTCGCATTCTTATCATTATCTACTCATCTTCTATCACTTTCCTTGCTTGCTTGTCAGCCCTCATTGCTTCCTTTAGAATTGCTTCTGCTTCACTATCTTCCTTTCTCCGCAACATCTGCTCCTTCTTATGTTGCTGCAACTCCTCTTGCCTTTTCTTATTTGCCTCTTGTTGGTTGAACAATTCAATGAAGGCGTCGGATTTTAGTACTTGGGACTGCCTACTAAGGTGAAGCACTCCCAAACGACCTCCCTGTGATGTTACTTGCATGCTCTACACTAGAAGTTTCAAGAATTTGTTGTTTGGTCTTATTGTTTGTGATCCATCATGTGGGGTGCATGGCACAAACTCAGCTTCTTCCTCACTAATAGCATTGTCATCTTCACTTTGACCATCAATATGCTCTTAACAATTCCTTGTAGTAGTGAAGTAATGTATTGCTTCAGCTGGATCAACGTGTGGTGGGGAAGGCATAAAGAGGCTAACTTCTTCCTCAATCATATTTATTTGCACTCCAAGGTTTGTGGCTACTTCATGCATCCATTCCAGTTGGCTAACTTGAGTTGGAAAACTCAGGCCTACTGATGTAGTAGATGTATCTTCATTGCAGGGTGCAATAACTGGTTGAACTTTTGGTTGGAAATCTGCAAAAACTAGTTGGATTTCTGGTTGAATGTTTTTTAGTTTCATCACCCCCATTGCATTCTGTTGCAACATCACTTGCCACATCCCTTGCATCGTACTCCCTCACAAAACCATCCTCATTGTAACCAAGTAGACACAAGCATGTCTCTACTGCCATAACATCATCTTCAGTTTCCACTGTGATTGCTACATCTATTGGTGTAGGAGTTGCAACATCATCTTCAACAACATAGCCCTCACTTGGCCCCATGTTGCTATCAAGGGTTGATCGATTAAGAGGCCAAATTCCTATTATGTGGAACCCACTAATAATGTTTCTTGGTTTGAAGGATTTTTTGAAAGCTCGGCTTGCAAGAGTTGCCAACTCTTCATGTCCAATATCAATATGCAAGTTTGCACCTTGCCAAATGGTTCTTTTCTCTCTGAAATATGCCTTGAATGGAGAAAAAACGTTGACATCTAATGGCTGTAGCTTGTGACTGGTATGAGCAGGCAGCGTTAGCAGGTCTATTCCTAATTTTTTTGAAAGCCACGTGGCTTCCATGACCGTCAAAAATGAGAAGGGCCTTGTTTGTCGATGAAACCCCACCGAGGATATTAGCTGCAAAATGATCTAACCATTTGAAAAATAGTTCCTTTGTCATCCAAGCATGTTCTTGGACTGCCATCAATGCCCCTATCTCACAATTTATGATATAGTTTTGCATGCGCCTCTTTGATTTAAATAGGTAGAACCTGAGAATGCTTATCCCAGCCACACTTACACAAGCCAGCACTGCGATCCACTCTACTTTTTGATACTAAATTTGGTACACATTTTGAACCCAATTTGGCAATAACTCTCATGCCACAGTTCCTACCAGCATGAATACTAGTCTCATTGCAGTTCCATATTTGACTTGCTCCATAGTGGCTAAGGTTGATCATATTCTTGAGGTTATCGTAGAATGCTTGCACGACAAAAGGATGAACCATAATCACTTTGTCACTATCCACTCCTTCAGCTATTCTAATTGTCAAATCTGGGTGCCTTCTTTGAAATCCTTCCCACCATGACCTCCTAGGGACCCCATTTGTGAAAGGATTGGGTTGACTTGTAGTTATTTGTGCGACTGTGGCTTGTAGTTGATTTACTTGTAGTCCATGGCCCAATTCTGCCATGTCCTTGCACCCTTGGACAACTTCAGTCTCCTCCTCTTCAGATAAAATGGTACATGGACCCCTCCTCTTTGTGGTGGTAAATCCTAATAGCCACGCCCTCAAACTGCTAGGTGGCATACCCCACTTGATTATTGCTGCCTTGATTGGCATGTTGTTTTCTTCAACACTTTTAACTACTCCTTCCATATCAGCATATGTCCATGACCTAATGGGTACAGGTGAGGGTAGTTGCACAATAGGTTGAACATTTGGCTGAATAGGAGGTTTGACTTCTATTGTGTTGGTGTCTTCATCCGCAGAGTCAGGAACATCTTCTCGGCTGGGAATTGCATGAACTTCCTCAGCAACCTCTGTTTGAACGAAGTGCACCCCACGAGTGACTCTAATGGAATGTTTTCCTCTTCCTACAACCCTTGTTTTCCTTCTAGTAGGTGCCATAATTTTCCACTTAACCTACACAAACAGTAAAAATTGAATAACTTGTTAGTGCAACAAAGAATATATCATTGTTTGCATAGATATATATACAATCTGATAAGAACATATCATTCTCTATAAAAATATATATACAATCTGATTAGAACATATCATTGTCTGTGAAACTTCATGTGATTAAATTTCATGATTATAATGTAGGGATTCGAAAAGAATCAGACAAAATCTATATACCCATTTAATTTCATGTGCATATTATAATTACTGAAAATAGAAAACGTCTACCCATTAACCTGTATCCTGAAACCCATAAAATTTCATGATTATACTGGCTTTTGATAGTATACCCATTAAATTTCATGATTATACTTGGTCAAAATTTTGTCAATGTTCTATTTAAATCACATTACATGTGATTAGTTCATAGAATAATGGCAAAAAAAAGCATAGTAGTCAAGTTACCCTCGATGCCATAGACAAAATAATTCATGAGGGATCAAATTTCTACCAGTCACATGTAAATAGAAATGATTACAGTCAAACCCTTAATGCCATACAAATAAATGATTTGTAAACACACCAAAATGCACTCAAACACCGTCAACACCTACAAGAGCCCACTGTTGAACAAACAATATTGTAGGTGAAGAGAGGTGGATCAAATTTCTACCGGTCACATGTAAACCCTACACGGCTTGATATGATGAAACAATACATGGCATGACTGTATATATATCTATATATATATGTATGTATGTATGTATGTATGTATGCATGTATTTATGTATGTATGTATGTATGTATGTATGTATGTATGTATGTATGTATGTATGTATGTATGTATGCAATTTGATAAGAATATATCATTGTTCAACATAGAAAATGCTAGGGGAAAGGTAAACAAATAAACAAGATATGCATCTAAGTTTGCAAGGAGTATGAAACATAGGAGCTATTTTGGCCTGCAAAGAATGCAGTGAAGTGTTTTCAAAATCATGGCATTTTTCATGACTTTAAAATTCATGGCATTTGCCAAGAAATCACCAGTCATGGTATTTGCCATGGTTTCTAGAATACTTCTGACGACATGCACTGTAGGCCAAGAGAGTTATGATGTATCTACATCAACACGGGTCGCCAGACAATATTTACGTCTGCTACATGCCATTGACTTGGACATGGCATGACTGTATTATTATATTATATATATATATATATATGTATGTATGTATGTATGTATGTATGTATGTATGTATACAATCTGATAAGAATATATCATTGTATTTGTAGATAATGCTATATTCTTATAAGATTATATATATATATATATGGTATGATGAAACCCTACACAAAATGACTATATATATATATTTGTCTGCAAATTGTAATCCAAAAACTGGTCAATAAATTGGGACAAAAACTGTATACTCATTAAACTTCATGATTATTAAAGAGGGATTCAGAATATAACTGTGATATGATTAAAAAATGGGTAATGTTGTTATTATATTTGATGTATGGTATAATGCTGCTATTATTATCTTTGATTTATGACGAATGCAGGTGAAAAAAATGTAACTACGATATGATTAAATAATGGATAAGCTAAGTTGAACTTGTACTAACTGAAAAAAATAAAATTTGTATGCCTGAAAATAATGTAAACACTGAGTACATAAATATAAAATAGTATATTGAATAATGAAACATATAACATACATGTAAAACATTATGCCTGAAAATAATGTAAACATTGAGTACATAAATATAAAAGAGTATATTGAATAATGAAATAGACAACATAAATGTAGAACAGTATGCCTGAAAATAATGTAAACTGTGAGTACTTAAATATAAAAGAATATATTGAATATTGAAACAGACAACGTAAATGTAAAACAAACAGGCTAAAAATAATGTAAACATTGAGTACATAAATATAAAAGAGAATATTGAATAATGAAACAAACAACATAAATGTAAATCCAGTATACTAATAAATAAAAACATGAATTTACTTATTTTGGGTCTACTGACCTGAATAAGCTCCCTTTTAAGAGGAATGTGCAGAAGTTGCCTTAGTAAGCTTTGAATTCTATAGAGGATATTCGGTGAAAGCAGAGGAGTATTCATAATGAAAATGACCCTGGAAACTCCCTCTTATAAAATTGTTTGAATGTGTAAATTGAATGCATTGAATTGTGGTGGTTGAGTTTCAAATTTGATTTTTTGTGGGAAACATTCTGTATTTCATTTTGTAGTGGCCATTTATGCCTGAGTTCTGCCATGGCTTTTAGGAAATCAATTTTATATTTGGTTTAATTGATAAAATAGGTGGCTTTATTAAATTCAGTCATATACATGAATTATAATATTTTTTAGGTATATTAGGGAGCCTTACACCATTAACTGTCTATGCAGGTACCAAAAGTAGACAAAGTTAATACATGAAGATGTGAAGGGAAGTGTGGGTGAATGTGCAATTGATAGCTCATAAAGTTGATCAATGTTTTGTATTATGTCAGAATGTGCACCATTAACTGTTCATAATGTTTTATGCCGAAGGCGTATCCTATTTGAGAAAGGCCGAGCTAAATTATGAAATCTATAGTTCATCATATTCAAAAAGGGATGTCATATGATTGTAGCGATAGTGACTGTTCATTTTTTATGTTGACTTTTTCCCAGTTCATTTTATGTTGCCTTTTCTCACATTTTTTCCAACCCGTGTGGAAGTTGATTTTATTTTTATTAATAAATACAGTTATCCCAAGTGCTAGGTAGATGTCTCATTGCAAAACTTTATATCAACACCCCTGCACATCCCTTCCACATTTTGTTTTCCACTAAATCACACCTTGATCCCTTCCACATTCTATTTTCCACTGAATCATGCCTTGGGAATCTTTGGAGAAGCATTGAAAATCCTAAGTCGTTATGCAAAACTCCTCGGAGCCATCGCCTTTACCCTTCTCGCACTTCTTTTGTTTGTAATCCTCGGCCACAAGGTAATCTCAGAGCCCACCTCAGCAAAATCATGATGAAGAACGAACTATTGGGCATAGATGCCTTCATCTGTGCCAAAAAAAACATGGAAGCATAGACAAGGCACGTGAAGTGTTTGAAAAGGTGCCTCAAAGAGATGTGATCTCAAATATGCACAAAATGGATTTGTTGAAAAGGCTTTAGAAATTTCTAAGCAAATGCAATTGTCAAGTTTAAAGCCAAATTCCACAACCTTTGCTAACATCCTCCATGCCCAATGACAAAATGGGACCTTTGGAACGATATGGACATTCATCGAAGCATAAAGGATAGAGGAAGCAACTGCCCAAGTAGACATGCATGCAAAAAATGGAAGCATTAACAAGGAACGCAAACTATTTGACAGAATACCTGAAGTAGATGTCATCTCATTGATTGCATGATATGTGCAAAATGGATTTGTTGAAAAGGCTTTAGAAACTTTCAATCATATGCAATTGGTAGGTGTAAATCCAAATTCCATAACCTTCACCAATTTCCTCCCTGCCTGTGCGAAAATGGGAGCTTTGGAACAGGGCATGGACATCCATCAAGGATTTGGATTTTTCAGTGTGGAATTTTGAGGTTAAAGGTGATTTTCCAGTGTGGTTTGGCAGTTTTAAGGGCTAGAATTGGACAACTGAGGACTTGAAGCAAGAACAAGATCAAATTGAGGATTTTGCCAATCTTTTATGTTGGAAAAAGATTGTTGAAAAGAATGACCTTGCAATATGGAAAAAGCCATCAAGTCACATGAACTGTGTGAAAACACACATAATCTTCAAGGTTCCTAGCTTTTGTCAAGATGATATTCCGGATGCTCCTTGGTATGATCTTTCTTCAAATTATCTTCTACTTTATGAAATGGGATAAATATATTAGATCTCAGCTTGGCCTTTGGACGTTTTTTTACATATATGATTAAAATGGCACAAGTTTAACTTTATTTGTGCCTTCATACTTTGGAACTATTTAGAATCTGTTCCTTGTTATTTGGTTTTGCAATTCAAAATTGTCTCCCATTTGCTTTCTACAACTTATTTGAAAAATATAAGAAGATGGAAACTTGCATAAGTCCCCTTCCATAGGTCAATAATGTTTAGGATATCACTGGAGGGGTTCTAGAAAAGTGGCCAATACGTTCAACAACCATTCCACCTCGAATAAGCAGTGGAAGTGTGGCAGGAATCACAACTAACAATTTTAGCCAAGACACCCAACTTTGGAAAAAACGGGTGGCAAGCTACAAAAAAATTAATGATCCACTTGCCCATGGGAGATATCGCAACATCATGGACATGAATTCTCATATGGGTGGTTTTTCTGCTGCCTTAGCTAATGACCTTATGTGGGTTATGAATGTTGTTCCAACAGATGCTAAAGACAACACACTCGATATCATATATGAGCGGGGATTAATTGGCACTTATCATGATTGGTAATGCCTCTGCACCCTCTCTTCTACAATACATTTTGTAATTTTTCAAAAATTGCTTCACTTGGAATCATCTGTTGGGTACCAATAATATAAATCCACTTCCTTAAATGGTGTGCCTGTCTTGATTGGATGTAGGTGTGAATCTTTCTCAAAATATCCCCGGTCGTATGATTTAGTTCATGAAAATGGAGTTATAAGCATGTACCAAGATAGGTAATCTAGCCTACACTTCTATCATGGCAATTGGAATGCTTTTCACTTTTTATGACTTTGGTTTAAGATAATCAATAAAGCATACTTGCAATAACTAAAGATTACAATGCCAATGAAACTATACTTTTATTGCTATTGTTGTTTTCCTTTGTGAATACTGTAATTTCTTTCAGTCACAAAAGTCTACAATGTTTTACTTGTTTCTATTTAGACCAAATTTTCCCAACATGTTCACTCACTTGTTGTTCGTCTAGGTTGATGCTTCTATTTCAAATTACAATTCAGTATGTACTTGCTTCAGTATCTATAAGAAGAATTCATCATAAACCACATATCTTATATTTTCAAATATTTTTAATGAGAATTTTATCATGCAAATGTGATGTTGATGACATTCTTTTGGAGATGGTTTGTATCTTGTATCCAGAAGGGACAGTGATATTGAGAGACAATATAGATACTCGGGTGAAAATACAAAACATAATCAAAGGCATGAGATGGAAGAGCTGGCTTGCAAATCATGAAAGTGGTTCCTTTGCAAGGGAGAAACTCCTAATCACAGTTAAGGAGTACTAGACTGGTACAAAGAAGGAAAAAGAGAGAAGTTTGTGAGGATTTATACGTCATGATTACAATCGAATTAGAATTTTGCAAAACAGAGTGAGGGAGATGAAACAATAATTACTCTCCTTGTATTCTACAAACTGAGTTTGGAATATGAATACCTATCTATTATAAGGTATAGAAAAATGGCACCTTTCAGCTTCGCGTTATGCTCCAACTTAGTGCTCTATAAAATCCTTTGCACTTAACACCTTCAAATCTACGTGCAACTCCATACTGCGTACATTTAAAAAAAACGTTCTCTGTCAATTTTCATTATCCAATGTCGTTTAATAGAGATGCGCATGCATGAGTAAAAGTCTGAACCTACCATCATTTGATCAACGTCCTCCATTTTCATGGTTGGTCCAAAAAGGACAAGCATTGATATATTGGGAGCACAAGTTTGCATAATCAACTAAGTGTCACAAACATAATTTGATTTAGTCGTTTATGGCAAATAAACTCGTTCGAGATTTTTTTCCTGGCTATGATTATGAATAGTTTTTGCGACTCACCATAATGTCAGCGCAAGTAGATCTGGGCAAACTATGGACTGAGATCTGAAAATAAAACAAATTTTGCAACTGCCCCACACCCTGAATGCTCTATATTTTCCAACACTTTTCGACTTTAATTACTTCTATTGATCTCATACTTTCCACATTAAGTGTTTGTGGTTCAACACATCCACTTATATCAAGAACTTTAAGTCTCACCAAAGTAGAGCCACACCACTGTTCTCAAATTTGAATTAATGTACTTAGACAAAATATTCTTCTTTACGTAGCTTTTGGAGATTATTTATATAGTTGCTCCCTCTATTGCCTTTAAACAACCAATTTGTGTGTATGATGACTAAATTCATCTCCACTATGATATTTTATAAATATAAATTCATTGATTCATATCATATGAATTTAGCTGCAAAAATTATAACCTACTTGTCAAATTCAACTCTTTCTTCTGTCAAGCATCACATGGTAAAATAGTAACTTCTGATGTTTGTGTGAGACATTGAAAAAGACACAACCATACGGTTGGTCAAGCTTTGTTTTTTGTACTGGTTTTAATGCATGGCTTGAATCAACCACACTAGTCCTCTGATTCCCACCTTCATATGTCGTGGTCTACAAATGAATTTCATGAAGAGCTTTTTGAGGTAAATATTTGATGGTTACATAATATTTTGATCAAATTCCAACTTACAATCAATATATTTTAAAAAAACATTTAATTAAATTTTTAGTTAGATATTTTAGTTTATTTATAGTAAAGTGTTTATCTGAAGAGTATTATGAAAAGATAGGTAATAGATTATGACTTTTTTATTGTAGATTTTTTTCTTAATACTTTAATTAAATTTTGTTTGGTTAATAAATGTTATTTAATGACATAATACTTATTTTAAAGATATTTGTAAGAAAACAAATTATGTTGTACATAATATATGTTGTTTGTGTTTTGATTGTTATATACATTATCAATATTAATATGTTAATTGAAATATGTTTGTAATTGTATTTATAAATATAAAAAAAAATAACAATAATATATTATAATTTGAATGCTAAATTAGTAACAAATACTCAAATATTTTTCACAATAATATAGATAATGCCAAGTTTTTATATTATATAATACATAGGTTAGTAGCCAACACAATGCTCACAATTATTTGTAATTTATAGTTTATTTAATAGCATAAGACTTATAAAACAATATTTTATTAATTTATTTTATTGTTGAATGTATTTTGTTTACTGATAGTGGTGTTCTGGTATGTTACTTAATATACTATTATTTTAAAAATTAAATACTCATTTATTGTAAGATTAGCTTACACATCTTTATTATTTAATTTCATTATTATTTATTTATTAATCTTATACGCCATTCATTTTTCTCTTTTAGACATATAAACATTGATTTACATATATACATGTAAAACATTCAACCAAATTTTTGACATAAATACATGTAACCCTTTACAAAAATTAAGTGTAATCGATTAACTTTAATGATCGATGATCCATGATTATGGAGATAAGGGAGATAGAGACTTATATCTCTATCTCTCTATCACTCTATCTCGCCATCCATATCTCTCCCTCTCCCTCTTCCTCTTCCTTTGCATCTATGTATATTTTCCTCTCTATCTCCCTAACTCTATCTTTATCCCTCCCTCTACCTATCTCTATATCTCTATCTATTTTTCTCCCTCTTTCTCCTTATCTCCTTAATGCAAATATATCATGAACCTATTTGCAATGAAGCCTAGTTATCTTTCCTAATTTAGATATTTTTTGTAGTCACGTTTGGATCCCTGGAAGTGGATGCATAGTTGATTTGAATCTTACACCTATCCATTGAGACCTTTGTTGCACAAACATCATTTTCTAAATGGCTTACTAACTGCATGGTCCCATTGGGGGGGCTTGGGCTTCTATTTTCATGGGGTAGGAGGTCCCATGGGAAAAAAAAATTGTGCTATGGGATTAATTGGAATCTTTTCCAGAAAAATAGGAGCCCCTACAGTATAGGAATGAATATTTCAGCTGGTGAAATTGGGGTGGGGCTAGAAATCGCCCCTACAGCTTAGGAGTTTTTTATGCCACTTGTCTCTCATATAAAATTTTCAATTCTTATTAGAAAATAAAAATGAGAGAATTTTTATTTATTTATTTATTTTTTATCAAAGCACTATATTTATTTATTAGAGATTTTTAAGGAAGCCCCCCTCCATGGGACCGTACCCTAATTGACCTCATGTACTACACAAATATATGAATTTAAAAAAAAAAAAAAAATTAAACCTAATTGACCTTCCCCACCTCTAGGCATACCCATTGCACACCAAGGTGCAATTGCTAGTTTAAATTATGTGACATTGTGCACCATTAGCTGTTTATGTATACATGTAAATAATGTAGTTGAAACTTTAAGCCACTTGCATGAAGTGGTTATTGTAAACATCACCATACTTTATTTAATTCAAAAATGATTTTATTTTGTACAAGTTGACTTGTGTTGAAAACATATTTGCACCAATATATGTTTGAATTTGTTTTTTTTTGTTGGTTAGTTACACACTAAGTAGTGAACATATATTGATGTAATTTCTAATTTTTTATTGGCACAACTTAAAAAACATTTTGATGACTAAAATTAAAAGTTATTAGGGTAAGGTGAACAAGGAGTAAACAGCAATTGGATCATGGGGACAATTGGAGGTTTTCCCCTATCAAATCTGCAGCTATTAAAAATCAGATCAAATCTCGAAAGCTTTGAAGTCAGATACAATATTTTTAGATCTGATTTTCGTTCACTGTGAATGGATTGAAGCAGAAGCTCTAGGGAGACTGGTTCTCGTTAACGATCATTGTTCTTGCAGACAAAATATTTGAATTTGGCATTAATTCATTAACTCTTCCGCATTTCCTTGTTTTGTGCTGCCTCCGGTCTTTTCTTAAATTCCATAAATTTTGATAAGCTTAATTATGTTCCGAAGTATGATAATCGGTTGCGGCATTTTTTCAAGAATTTTGCGTTCAATGGGAGTACTGTATCCAATATTGATATTTTGAGTACCTGTAAGTCTTTTCTGTATCTTTAATGTGGTCCTGTGCTGTGAATGTGGCCTACTTGGGTACCGTCTGATGAGAGGAGTATTCAGGTACTATGGCCTCTGTCCAAGACGGGTTTTGGAGACTCAGATCTGGAGAGGCCATTTAGGGAATTGCGGTGCCAGCTTTCTGAAGATCATCTAAGGGAGACAGCATATGAGATCTTCATTGCAGCATGGAGACCTTCTGCTGGGATATCCACACTGACATACATACCTCAATCAGAGAAGGCAGCAGAAAGACCGGAGAGATCACTGTCTATATCACCATCTCTGCAGAAATCATTGACCTCGGCTGCAAGTAAGATGAAGAAGGCATTTGGTTTGCGATCATCTTCAAAGAAGACCCACATCAGCCCTTCGAGAGCTCATGAGGCTGCAGATGAATGTGACTGAGCAGACTCATGCCCGTGTAAGGCGAGCTTTGTTGAGAATTTCAGCTGGACAGGTATATTGCTATCAACACCACATTTTTGTTTTGGTTACTTTAATTTTTCTAATAACTGTACACCTTAGATAGGTTCATAAAATTAGGAATTTCGGACTGACAGCGCTTAAGGATATCATATAAATTTATTGTGAACTTGTATCTGTATTTGTTATATGAGTGCTTGGAAATTTAGGATCAGTCACTTTCCTTTGAGGGTTAGACATGAAGTCAGATTTTGCATTCCACTGGACTTTGGAATCTGGCCTGATCGGTGATGTAAGTTTATAATTGCTAGGTCAGACGATAGTGTTAATTGGGAAATCCGGGTATATACTGTGTTCTGATGTAATGTTAATTAATTAATAATATAAAGTATTTCCTTCGTATTTATCTTGTGGTTCTGCCCTTGAAGTAAGGCCTCGTAGTCTTTCTCATTCGTAATTTTGGTTTTGCGTTTTGGTTTTACATTATATGTGCTGTAAACTGGATTCTGGGTACTGGAATCTTCAGAGAAAATCATCCTGAGTGGATGTAACTTTGAAGCTCCTGAAGTAAACAAAGAAAGATATCCACCGGAAAGACAATGTTTCTAATGCCGTTTCTCCAGGAATTTCTAGGAGGAAGACTGGGGGATGGATAAGACTTTGGCATTGTGTTTTTTACTTTTAATTTAGATATGTTCACCTTGTTCAGTTCTGTGCAGGTTTAATGTTCTTTTCTTTAGTTTTCATTATGTGCTTATAATTTATTTGTGTTGAATAGCAGCAGGCCTAAATGATTAACAAGGTACTGATCCAAGGCAATTCTGTTGAATTCTTCCATTATCAACCACCTTTCCTCTCAAATTTACAATACAGATCTTTTCTGAGTCAAAAATATTTATATAGATCTTTTCTGATGTATAATTTTACATCATTTTCTAAGGCATGAATATGAGCTTGCTGATCTGAAAATATTCAATTCTCAATATTTGGTCAAATGAGAACTGGATGTTGTGTTGATGAATGTATATTACCTTTCTAGTGACAAGTAATGAGGGAGAGTTAAGGTCTGAGTTACTATACAGCTTATGTTGATGCAAATTGCAAAGTCTGGAGAATCTGTTGAAAACGATTCAGATGTTCTTCTCATGGATGCTGTTGGTTCCCAGGTGACGCCAAATGACATGGGTAACCATTCAAGCAAATTTTGCATTGAATGTGCTTTTCCAAATACCAATGGGGTCAAGAGGTAACTAATGATAACTTGACTTACGTGTTAATTTCTATAACCCAGCAACAGATTAATTGCACAATAAATTCACAGAAAGAAATCTGATTTATAACAATTAATACAACTAGGTTAATTAACAACTAATAACAGCGGAAGCAAAAATAACATGAAGCCAAACACAAAAAGACAATAACACAGATATACCCAGGAAACCCCAATGCGGGGAAAAACCTGCAAATGTTGGATCTTCTATTCAGCCTAACAGCAAACTTTTCTTTCGAAAATACAATATAAGTTTGCTACAGCAATCTTGTATTTATAGAGCCTAGCTGCTTTACTTAGCGTGCAAGGAAAGAATCTTTCCTTGCTTTCTTTGGCTTTATTTACACATAAAATCACTCTAG
Source organism: Sequoia sempervirens (assembly GCA_007258455.2). Classification (NCBI taxonomy): domain Eukaryota; kingdom Viridiplantae; phylum Streptophyta; class Pinopsida; order Cupressales; family Cupressaceae; genus Sequoia; species Sequoia sempervirens. The sequence continues at coordinate 551,108,071 of VDFB02000017.1, forward strand.
GATTTATCTTATCCTCACAAACTCGGAAACATTCTATTAAAGAATAAAAATCCTGCTGTTGCTAAAAATCCAACTCGAATTGATTTAAAGCAAATCTTATCTTGAGTTGCTTTAAAGCAAATCCATATCCCACTTTTCTAGCTACAAAAATCAACACTCCCTCTTAGCGAGGAAAGTGTTCTGCACTACACCCAACTTGTCCCTGAAGAATTCAAACTTGCTCTTCATCAAGGCCTTCGTCAGGATATCTGCTATCTGTTCGTCCGTAGGAATGTAATTGAGCTTCACTATCCCCTTCTCCACACAATCTCTGATGAAGTGGTACTTGATCTCAATGTGCTTTGACTTGTCATGAAACACTGGATTCTCGGAGAGTTTGATGCAACTTCGATTATCACAATAATGTATGTGGATCCAACTCGATTAAAGAGCCCGGCTAAAGTTTTACGAGCGGATAGCCTCACATGTAGCCATCTTGGCTGCCATACTGCCTCTGCCAGGAACTTCGGTCAAAGCGACCATTACCAAAGAGCGCTCGATCCCAAAGCCGGCGCACCACGAGTGCTCTTTTCGATCCGGTCTCTTTGCCCAATCTGCATCGATGTAAACCAGGCTTCACTCCATCACGAACATACTTCAGCCCATAATCAACATTACTGGGAGATATCTCAAAACATGCTTGGCGGCTATCCGGTGCACCGTTTAGGTTCCACCATAAAGCTGACTAATGAGTTCGCACCAAAACAAATGTAGCGGCCGGTGTTGACCAAATACATAAGAGAGCCTATCAAGCTAGGTATAAAGTAGTGGGTCCGGCCTCTCGGAAGCATCAATCTTGTTCCAATTGGTCACAAGTGGCGTTGACATAGGCTTACAGTTTTCCATCCTGAATCGCTTCAAGATATCAATTAAGTACTTCCCTTGTCCAAGGAAGATCTCTCCCTCTTTCTGCCACAACTCCAATCCAGAAAGTAATGCATCAACCCCAAGTCCTTCATCTCAAACTCTCGCAAGATCCCGCTTGCAAGTGTGCTATGAGCTCCTCGACCTGTGAAATAGGTCATCAACATATAACAACAATATGAGAAGTTCACCTTCACTGAACACATGCAGGGTTTGAATGCCTCACTCTTGATGAAGCCCACACTCTGCAAGTAAAACTATCAATGCGTGAATACCATGCCCTGGGAGCCTGCTTGAGTCCATACAGTGCTCTTTTCAACCTGCATACATGAGAATCCCTCTCATGTGCTTCAAACCCTTCTGGTTGCTCTATGTAAATCTCTTCCTCAATCACCCCGTTGAGGAAGGCTGTCTTTACATCCATCTGATGAATCCTCCAACCCATCTGTGCTGCTATAGAAATGATAGCTCTTATGGATGAGTATCTGGCTACTGGAGCAAAAGTCTCATCATAGTCGACTCCTTCCTTCTGTGAAAACCCCTTAGCCACAAACCGGGCTTTGAATTTTTCCACACTACCATCTGCAGCATGCTTAATCTTATACAGCCATCTCGAGCCCACCACAGACTTATCTTTTGGTCTTGGTACTACCTCCCACACACTGTTCTTCATGATGGAAGAATACTCTTCCACCATGGCATCTTTCCACACTTGGTGCTTGGATGCCTCCTGAAAGCTGGAAGGCTCTACTTTAATTAATTCACTCATAAGAGCAACATAATCTGAATAACGTCTGGGAGCCCTTCTTTGTCTGACTGAATCTTGAGGATCACCTACGTATTCTTGAGCTTCTCTCAATGTCTGCTCAGCTGCCCTATTTCTCCTCTTCTCACTCATAGGAATCTGAGGCTGAGGAATTATTTGTTCCTCTATCTGATCATCCTGCTTGTTCTGCTCTCCAGCTTGTGTTACTGAAGTTTGAGGGATTTGTGCTACCTCAACTGTGGATGATTGTTCCTCCTCATTCATCAAGTTACTTGACTTTTGAAGAGCCCTCTCTTCCTCAAACTTCACATCTCTGCGAACCACTGTTTTCCTGAGAGCAGGAATATAAACTCTATAAGCCTTAGAAGTTTCACTGTACCCAACAAGGATACCCTTCTCTGCAGTAGGTTCCAACTTGGTTCTCTTCTCAACAGGAATGTGACAATACACAATGCATCCAAAGATGCGAATGTGCCCCAAATCTGGTTTCTTACCAGTGAATGCCTCTTCTGGAGTCAATTTGCCCAACACTTTGTGAGGGCTCCTATTCTGCAAATACACAGCTGTGTTGCAAGCTTCTGCCCATAAGAACCAAGGCAGATCCTGATCATGAAGCATGGCCTTGGCTGCTCCAACTATAGCCCTATTCTTTCCGTTCAACAACCCCATTCTGTTGAGGGTTGTACGGAACTGTCAACTCTTTCTTGATACCTTCCTGAGCACAAAAATCTTTGAAGGCATTCGAGGTATACTCGCCTCCATTATCAGACCTTAGTATCTTGATCTTCTTCCAGTTTGGTTCTCCGAGGCCTTAAACTCTTTTGAACCTCACTGAAGACCTCATCTTTATTCTTCATGAAATATATCCACGTCTTCACGGAGAAATCATCAATGAAGGTAACATAATACTCATATCCATTCAAGGATGTTGTTGACATAGGTCCACACACATCTGAGTGTACAAGATCCAAAATCCCTTTGGATCTAGTGTCGCTGCTTGGAAAACTGGTCTTGGCATATTTCCCAAGAGCACAACCCTTTCACTGTCTTCATCCAGGCAGCCCTGTCACTATTTCCTTAAGAATATTAAGTGCTCCATGGTGAAGGTGAGCCATCCTCCTGTGCCACAATTCTCCTATCCCTTTACAGCTACTAACCAACGCATGTGCTGGCTCAAACTGTAACCGAAACAAGCTGCCATGCCTGACACCAATCACTTTTGCAATCTTGGAATCTTTGGGACGAATATAGACTTTTCCCCTCTCAAAGGTCACGATGTAACCCTTGTCTTCCAAGGCAGAAACTGAGATTAAATTCTTTGTCATGCCAGGGACATACAACACATCCTCCACCAACAAAGGTTTGCCAGACTCCCTCTGAAACTTGACGGTGCCAATACCAGTTGCATGGTACTTGGCATTGTCTCCGAGCTCAATATAGAAATCCAGCTTCTTCTCCTCCAACTTGGTGAAACATTCTTTGACTCCCGTCATGTGGCGAGAAGCCCCACTGTCAATATACCATACCCTGTTGGCAATTGAACTTGAGAGACAGGCAATGAGTGAAAACTCATTCTCAAATTGTGATGCAAACTCGTCCACCTCTGCTGTAGCAGCAAATTGCTTCTTCTGCTTGTCCTTATTTTTCTTATTCGGACATTGACTGGCATAGTGACCCATCTGATGGCAGCAAAAACATTTAATCTTGCTCAGATCTTTCTTCTTCCCACTCTTGGAAGAAGAACCTTCCGATTGCTCTTTATTGGACTTCTTCTTACCCTTGCTTGCAAGAGCAAGATTTTCTTCATCTTGAACCTTCTTTGTCTGATCTCCTCGATGAGCACCTTCACGGATCTCCTCCTGAACAAAATCATCCCAAAGTCTTGCCCAATCAGGTAGCCGATCTCTGCCGACAACACACTTGACAAACACTTCCCAGTGCTTTGAAAAGCCATTCAAGGCTATACGCACCAACTCATCTTCTTTAATCGTCTCTCCAACAGCAGCAAGCTCATCCTGACCTGTGTCAGCTTGGACAAGTAAGAGGTCACACTCTCGCCTTTGGACATCTTGGTATTATGCAATTTGTCCTTGAGCATCATCTTACGACTCTGATAGTCGCTCTGATAAAGTTTTGTGAGCGTATCCCACATCTCCTTGGCGGTGTCTTTCCCCGATAAATGAGGAATTAAATGATCTCTTACTCCATCCAGGATAATCCTTTGAGCTTTGGCCTCTTTGACTTCATGCGAATCTAAGGCAACAGGATCATTTGTTGGTGGAGTCACTTCTGTGCTAGCATAGGTCCATAGCCTGTTCTCCTTGAGAACAGATGTAATCCGAACCTTCCACTGCAAGAAGTTAGACGCACCCTCGAGCCTGTCCTCGTATCGAACACTGGTTGCCATAGCCACAAAAGAATTGGAGACGAAAATCTGATGACTTTTTTTTTTTCTTGAAATCTGCGTTACAAATCTTGGCTTCGTATTCAGAGTTTAGAGCTCTGATACCATGTTAATTTCTATAACCCAGCAACAGATTAATTGCACAATAAATTCACAGAAAGAAATCTGATTTATAACAATTAATACAACTAGGTTAATTAACAACTAATAACAGCGGAAGCAAAAATAACATGAAGCCAAACACAAAAAGACAATAACACAGATATACCCAGGAAACCCCAATGCGGGGAAAAACCTGCAAATGTTGGATCTTCTATTCAGCCTAACAGCAAACTTTTCTTTCGAAAATACAATATAAGTTTGCTACAGCAATCTTGTATTTATAGAGCCTAGCTGCTTTACTTAGCGTGCAAGGAAAGAATCTTTCCTTGCTTTCTTTGGCTTTATTTACACATAAAATCACTCTAGGATTTATCTTATCCTCACAAACTCGGAAACATTCTATTAAAGAATAAAAATCCTGCTGTTGCTAAAAATCCAACTCGAATTGATTTAAAGCAAATCTTATCTTGAGTTGCTTTAAAGCAAATCCATATCCCACTTTTCTAGCTACAAAAATCAACATTACGGACTATCTCGGCAAAATAGTTGGCAAGTTGAAGTTGATCCAATAAATCTCAACTTCTGGGAATTAGCATCTATTTTTCATTGGATTGATTTCTTTCATTAAATGTAGAATATATTAGCTAGTCAAGTTTTTGACGTGGTAACAATCCTGACACTTGCTAATCCTAGCACGTGCCTACTCCAGTGCTCATGTTTGCAGAGATTGGGAGTGCTTATATCTGTGTAACATAGTTTGGAAAAACTTAAACTATGCCTGAGTGCTAACCTTGATCGGCGATGCGATGTCATAGACATGATACCTTAGAATTTGCAGTGTTTTTTGAAAGCAACTTACTGCTTTTTTGCTTATAGTTCTTTAGAGTTTTAGTCATTCATTTTTATCAGAAGTGTTTACTCATATGCCTGTTTTAATGCTATTAGCCCTCTTAACACTATCATGCAAAAATGAGACACACAATAATGAAGAACACCAGTGATTTCAATGGACATCTTCTCAGTTAACAGTGAATTTCTATATCACAAGTTCCATTTTGGCTTTGAAGTGAATGGCACAGTGTTGTTTTGTCTTGATGGATTACAGTGTGCTAGTGTCTTGACAAACTTGATCGTTATATGTTTGGTATGCTTTCAGTTGCAGGAGTCTGATAACAGTGTCAATATAATGACAGTCTTTATCAACTTAACAAGGTTATGCATGGTGATGGTTTTTGGTAAAACTGCTACGCTATTTTGATGTGACAGTGTAGATTGTCAAGTTGTAGTCTGTATAAACAACAGTGATCACAGTGCTATTAAAGGTTCATAATGACAGTGCTTTGCCTCGCGAATCAGTGGCAGTGTCAATTATCTTTATAGTGCTTTGGACAGTGAAGGACAGTTTCCATTGAGTGACAATATTTTGACAGTGACAGGGCTCTATATACATATTATCTCAGTCACAGGGGGAGTCAATGTTTGCAAGTGATATTCATTGATTTTGGTCTGTTTTGACAGTTATGTTTTGTGTACTCATATGGAGAATGATATGCATGGTCAAGATGACTCTCAAATGGGCTTCATTCAATATTTAGACAGTGCCCCATGCCATGTACAGTGCTATTCATATCTCAGCTCCTAATTGACAGTGCATGGACAGTATACCTCTGTGTTTTGCAATGGACAATGCCTCTGTGAAGTGTTTGTATGACTGTAAGACAGTGATGTGTGCCATGCTGTTCATGGTTCCCAAGATGATGTTGATGTTGTTTGGTATCACAGAGTTCCTTGATTATCTCTTCATGATGTTCATGCAAGTTTTGCAAAGGGACTTGTTCACTATTTATCAGAGCTACCTGTTCACATGATGTTGAATCGTTGATACAAGCTACCTCTGTGGACAGTATACCTCTATGTTTTGCAAATGCCATGTTGTTCAGTGTTTATATGACAGTAAGACAGTGATGTGTGCCATGTTGTTCATGGTTCCCAAGATGATGTTGATGATGTTTGGTATCATAGAGTTCCTTGATTATCTCTTCATAATGTTCATGCAAGTTTTGCAAAGGGACTTGTTCACTATTACAGTATACCTCTGTTTTTTGCAATGGACAATGCTTCTGTGAAGTGTTTGTATGACAGTAAGACAGTGATATGTGCCATGCTGTTCATGGTTCCCAAGATGATGTTGATGTTGTTTGGTATCACAGAGTTCCTTGATTATCTCTTGATGATGTTCATGCAAGTTTTGCAAAGGGACTTGTTCACTATTTGTCAAAGTTACCTGTTCACATGGTATTGATGCTTGATGTATCCAAAGTGTTGCTTCAAGTCATTTTAGTGTTGCTTCAGGATAGACAAAGACTTTGTTGATCATCTCATGGTTTAAAAACACGTTTGACTCTGTTATTCATGTGGAATGGTAGGTCTCAAAAGCCAGGGATTTAAATCATGCACATCTAATCTGGAGGGTTTGATTTCTTTTGGTTTTACTTGTTGCTCCAACTCATGCAGTTGCATGCTAATGGCTGAATGGGACTTAATATTGTAATATGTGGAATTGGAAAAAAACTGATAACTGCCAAATGCAAATTGTAATATATTTTTTTAAAATAACCTTAATGCTCCTTATTGATTGTACTGGATTATAGTCAACTCTTACATTTACAGTGCATTTTTCACTGTATTGCTGATGCATATATCATGCATCTAATAACAAGAAACTATTGACGAGCACTCCCTTGTAAATTAATGCTTCCATTGGAGTTGTTGCAACTTGCAACAATTGAAGCTATAACAAAAATACAAAATTTACACAAACTTGATAACATGCATTCAACTCATAATGCTACAGAGCATACTTATATATCAACGACTAGAGCATACTTATATATCAACGACTAAAATATCAGATTTTAAAAACCTATTTCTTTGATTTGTACTCTCTCATATACTATTTCAACATATATTTTACTATTGACATAATCCTTGCACTGAATTCAACATATATTTTACTATCGGCATAATCCTTGCACCTCCTTTCGGTTCAAGTGCTAGTAATTATTAATTTGTCCTTCCTTCCAAATAAATATCCTAACAAACTAGATATTTGAAATTCAAGAGAATTCTCGCTTGATTGAACCCTCTATAGCTGAAAATGGTTGGGCCAACACGGAAAATTGTCACATAACCTAACAAACACTTTGGAGAATCATGTGCTTCTGAAAACGACTGGAGAACATGTCACATTCCAAGCTATGGAGAAAATGGCTTCATTTATCATGTGTCGTTGGATTAGAGCTAACCTAACAAAATACTTCGCCTTTTCTGCCTCAGTCCTCAGGAATGCGCCACATGAAACACTGTCAGAACAATCTATAGGCAAAAGCTATTGAAAAAGAGGAAGGGACCCTCTCATTGATGAAAATTTCCTTGGTGCTAATTATTGGCTGTAGATCAATGGCACACATTTTACGTTCAACGACACAAGAGCTCAACAGACTAAACAAAGTTGTGTGTTGGTTGCTGAGCCATTCTCCTGTCTTCCAAAAGAAACCAAGACATGAAATACTTTGTGGGGCACACTGTTGTTGATGTGTCACAACACCAAGGCTTTGCCTTTAGAACAAACTTGTGTCATACCTAAAAGCAGATGCACAAAGTAATGCACATAAAACAACAAAATGCTAACAATATAGCAAGATAACAAAGCAAAAAGACACTCTTTTTCCCATTCTTCTGTAATCTGATTCTGAAAATAAAAACCCCATACCTAAATATCCCCTGGTTACTCTGTTTAAGCAAAAATATAATGTCCATTGCAATGAAAACATTTGAGGAAGGAAAACAACTTTGCCACGCAAAAAGGGTTTCAAACAAACTGCACACTGTCTATTATATATTAAGCTGGAAGTCACAGCAATAAAACCATACATTATCTCTCAGAGAAATGGTACGTTTTCCTTCTGTAAACTAACAAAAATGAGTTTCTTATCCACCTTTGTATCCAGAAAGAAAATAATACCAAAGTCCTATCTTCATAGCTTAAGTCCGTGAGTTTACTTAGACATATAAAGTAACAACAGCTACCTCTTTAAACTCATAGTAGCAGTAAAATACACCATAAAAATAAAGAAAAGAGATAACCTAGATATAACTAGCATATGCACTTTTCATGCTAATATTTCTGTAAGGTAACTCCAAATTCAATCCCATCAACAGCAAATTTTTAGATCAATTGCTTTTTAGCAAAGAAAAGCCCCCATTTCTGTTCTCCGCTCGAGGTCCTTGTCAATTTCGCTTTCCATCCATCAACAATAGAGGCATAGTCTTCCTGCAAAGCATTTGTCAAAGCATAAGATGCAACCTTGTCTTGAATCCTTCAAATCTACATGACTATTAACAATACTTAAAATTCAATATTTTTTGCAATTCTGCCTGTCACCAGGGCAAAGCAAAATACTCTTTATCCAAATTAACAAGCAAAACAGGAGACGCTACCTCTGAGAAATCATGGACAAAAGCATCCTTGTCTTTCTCAACTGAACGGAGCTCTTTCTGCAGCACATCAATGAACTGCGGATCCAATGATCCATTAAATATCTGATTTTTTTCTCTAAGTAAACCTTTGTTAAAGATTATGCTAAATATTTTTCTAACTATAAACTAGACTAAATATAAAATTGAATCTCATAATGAGGCCATCAAGTTGTCCAACATACCAGAGTTGTGCGATCCTCAGCTACAACATCACAGAATCCAGACTCTTTTATCATCTGGTTGATAAATAGGAAAAAGTAAGAATATAATGACACAATCGATTAAGTAAGAATATAATGACACAATCGATTATTCATATATCTAGACAATCTTGTAAAAAAAGGAGTGCATACCGAAGATTCATGCCACATATGGAAGAACAAAAAATTATAGCAATTAGAATCTAATGAACAAATAATAAAAATTAAAATCCAAGTTCATGGAAAAAGCGTCTAACAGAGACTAGCAGACTACAATCTGTAAGGGGCAGGGCAAGAAACAATATGATATAAACCTAAACAACTAGGTTTAACAAATGTCATCTCCCTCTGAATGAGAGATTATAAAGGTTGCCCTGATCAAACACTCATTGGATCTCCAAAGGTTGTCAAAGCAGCATCACGAAGACCTTATATTATATATATGAATTGGCTATAAAGAAGTGAATAAGGCATATTAGCCTTGACTATTTGTCCTCAATAATAAATGACACATATTACTTACCAGTTACCCTTTTTACTTAACCCAATACTTGCGCTAAGGGCCCTTTACAAATTTGCAACATAATAAGACACATGCATGCATACTTCATGTGTAAGTAACATTTGGTTGGGTGGGACAGATGAATGGTGACATTTGAGCATACTTTTCACAGTGTGGTATATATAAATATCTTGAAAATATCTAATAGGGCAACATTTCCAGTGTTGAGATGCAATTGAATTTGTCATTCAATGGATGGCATTATGTTCTGTATTTAACATGGTATCATTCAAAACAGTTATCAATAAGCCTAAGACTATGTGGTTACCATGGACAAAGTGGGATATGGAATAGAATAATAACAGAGACTTGGGCATCAACTTATTGAGGGTCATTTAAAATGATCATGACAGACGACTATGATTGGATTTGATCTTAAGTTACTCCACATTATAGTTTTGGCATTGATCTGATACCAATATCATAGTGCTCTATTTTCTATAGATACATATCATGTTGTCCCTGCTATAGAACCATACCATAGTACTCTACCTATGCTTTGGTACCATTCTGCCCCTCAACGTCAAAACATATTTTAACCACTTTTATTGTGGCTAACTATATTGTTAATTTAAACTAACAGAATTCTGATCCAATATTATGCACCCAAATTGTAGATAAAACAAAGCTTCAGTGTCATACCTGACCATATGCTTCTACATCATGCAAATCATAGCCACGTTGTTTAATATACTCCTGAAATTCTGTAGAAGCTGTTCCACGTGCTTTGCAGTAATCACTGATGAGCAACCTACCTCCTGGCTTCAGCCATTTGTAGAATTTCTTAAATAAAGTAGGCTTATCCTGAAAGGTGCAATTCAACATGTTTTACATACCCTTCAAGCAAAGATAAAGTTGATTCAGGAAATTTATTAACATTTTTGCTTAACCAATAGAAAGGAAACAGAAAAAGTTTCTCCTACAGAAGGATGTGCAGTAAATTATATTTTCATTACAGATATGGGAGGATGAAATACCTGGATATGAAGTATAGTGTCCCGGCTGTAAATAACATCAAATGTACCCTCTGGATATTCTTTCTTTGTGCAGTCTGCAACCTCAAATTCAACAGCATACTGTTGACCAATAGCCCTCTCTAGAGCAAATGAAATCATATTTATCGAAAGGTCAATAGCAACAATCTCTACATCAAATTTCTCAGCCATGTAAAAGTCACCCCCTCCAATCCCACAACCAACATCAAGGACTTTTTGGCCAGCCTTAAGCTCTAATTTGTCAACAAATTCCTCTGTAGTCTCTGCAAAGCAACCACAGACGAGCCTTCATTTGCTTGTCTTTGAGATCCAAAAGAGTTCAATAATTACATTCACTCTACATTGTTAAACATCACATTTGAAAGGAACCTACAAATATTACAGAAAATATTTATACCTATTCCTCCAGTGCTAACAAAGCCTTCCCCAAATATTCGCTCATACCGTAAAATGCCATTACGAGTATACTGGACATTATCCAAGAATTGTTGGTAACCCTTGTCATCTTTTGAGCAAACCTTCTGCCAGAGCCAACAAATCTGCAAGAGATGTGCACAAGATTCCACTCACTTTTCTGATTAATAGGCAGCTATTTAAGTAAGACTAACAAATGCAATGCAGTCGATCACCTGGTTTTGATTCTTCTTATTCCGAACATAAGTTCCTACACATTTGCAGCCCACAAGGGAAAACTCTGAAAGGGCTCCAGACTCATCCTTTGTGAGGCACTCTTTGAAAGTCTGCTTCCATGGTCTTGTCAGATAACTATCATATACATATATCATGCAAAGTAGATGTTCTTAACATGTAAAAGCAGGTTAGCACAAGAACTGAGAAAAATAATACCTTAAGGTAAAAGCTTGGTTCTCGATAATGTGTTGGATTTGCTTCGCGCTTATGGTCTCCAGACTGATGAAAGCAGGATTCTCTAAAAAAGATATACCCACCCATTTTCACCCACTGTAGCATCTTCTTTGCTAGTTCTTTCACCTTTACATTACAGCCACAACAAAAAGAGATTTAACTAATAACTACAAGAAATCTATGGCATTAAAGAAAAAAGTTAGAAACTATTCTCTATAAACCAAGGGAGGGCAATGCACATGTTAATATGTCTGCTGACTTCATTCATCCTGCACAAATGCATATCTTATATTTATTATTAAACTCTAGTTTTGAAACACTGGAGTCAAGATAGAACTTGCCTAGTCAGGAGTTGAGTAAGCCAAAGCAAATCCGGATGATTAGACCTATGAAACAAGCTACTGAATACTCAAAGACCTAAAATAAAGATCTAAATTTGTATGTGATTTTTTTAATTTTTAGATGATTTTGATTGATTTTTAACAGATTTAATTTGCCAAGTTAGCAAGTCCAGTTGACTAGACCCAGGATATTAGCCAATCCATAAGAAAAGACCTAAAACAAAACTTTGTAGGTGGTAATTTGCCCTTCCCTCATTTAAACATTTGAGTTTCTATACTGCAGCCTCTACAAGAGAAAAACTAGGATTTGTAGCCCTGACGACTCATTTTTACCGATTTTGTTAATTTTCAGGTGATTATGATTGAGTTTTAACATATTTAATTTGCCAATCTTTTTGGCTGGGCCCAAAATAGGCCTGCCAAGTCCAATTCATATTAAGTGACTTGATCCTCCAGCCCTGAGATTCATAGAAGAACAGAGGACATCGCTGGAATGTCTCCTTGGGGACCCAGTTTGAGTTTCCAGATTTCTAAATCTAGCCAATTCCAACTCAATAACAAAGATTAGCATGACATTCAGATATTTGTCATACAAAATACAAACATGCACAAGATAAGGGAGGCAGGCATGGGAATGTCAATAATGATCTGTCTTATTTCTTACAGGTACAAATCCAAACTTTTCAGATTCAAAAGAAGAATAAATAGGTCATCATTCTATGTGAATAACTAACACATACTCCTCAAATCCACTAGCATGCTTGAAAAATAAATACAACATTTCAAAATTGGTTTCTTTAAATTAGAAGATAACCAACAAAATTTTCACAGATACTTCATTCAAAAAGTAACAAGTAAAACTACCATTAAGTTTTCCATGCAGTAATAAAGCCACACTCAATCAAGCAAAGGAGAGAAATGTTTAACAAAGGTCCTTCAGTACAGAAAATTGTACCAACATTCACTAAAATATGATTCACCACTAATAAATATTTCAGCAAGAAGACATTCATGAAGAATTTTGCAAGCATACCTCCTCATCTGATAAATACATTAGTAGCCAATTCGAAAATACTAAATCCACAGAGCGTGGTTCAATTGTCAGGTCTGGAGATGTGACATCGGCACACAAAAATTGTACATTCTTGAAGTGCCCATTTGTTTCTCCATTCTGCACTCATAGAGAAAAGGAAAAATAGATAAATACAAAACACAGATCTAAAATCATCAAATTTATTTTTATTGAATAAATCTCCTCAGGTTTTCACACTTGGACTCCTTGACCAACAGAAGGACTTCTGGGTTAAACAAATTACAGCTATCTTGCTCTAAAATTCCCTAAACCAAGGAGTATGAGGAGGACAAAGTATTTGCCTTTTTAATTGCACTCTCAATGAAGTCCATGGCTAAAACATGACCAGCAGTTTTTGCTAATTCTGCTGTATAGCGTCCAATGCCAGCTCCCAGCTCAACTACTGTTTTTCCCTCAAGAGGTGGTAGAAGAGAGACTATCTGCAGCACAGAAAAATACAAATATTAAATTTTACGATTATAAATTCTAATTTTCAGTTCAAGCTTCTGAGAAATATCTTATCATCTACCATCCCAGAACCATTGTATTCAAGAAGTGGTAGGAGAGAGAGAGAGTATCTGCAGTGTAGACAAATACAAATATTATATGTTTCAATTGATCAATTCAAAATTTCATTATACGCTTCTGACATATATCTTATCAAATGCCATCCCACAATCATTGTAGTCAGTTACACTCTACACGTAAGCAATCTTTCTGTAGAGTTAGAATCCTTTTGCAGCCCCTTAGTACAACTCAATGTGAAGATAAACGTGTGTATAGTCAAGTTAAACCAGCAAAATAGCACTTCTAGGAATCTAGGACCATTAAAAATGGATCCTAGCCTTGTTAGCCTTTAATGTCACACCAACCTTAATAATTAAGAGTAACATGATAAACAAGGGGATGATGAATGTATTTAGATTCAATATGTGGCCAGATTTCAATACATATTATCTGTCTACCACTCTGATTGCCATCCTTTCTTGAATATCTAAGAAATCTGGCAATTCGTACAGTCCCCTATAGCACATGTTACTCATGGCAATTCGTGCATATAAAATGCACAGCTAAGAACTCTCTCAAGCATAAGTTCTATAATATAAAAGCTACAATAGTCGAATTAGTCACAGTACTTGTTGACAAACTTACCTGTGACCATGACAAAGATTTCATACAATTTCTAGTGCTATGACTAAACAGTGAAATCTATTCTGCTACCTAAATTCAAATAAACAGATATACATACACTAGATTTTGTAATCCTGATCTATACAATTTGTAGTGCTATGTCTCAACAGTGACATCTATTCAGCTACTAAAATTCAAATAAACAGATAAGCATACACTAGTTTTGAAATCCTGATCTGAAGGAGTGAAGTATACTATAACCAAGTTGTCAGTGTCTTTCATAAAACACTAGTAGAAAGCCTTTCTTGCTTTACTGATTAATTTCCCCAGTCCATAATAGATCAAGGACTTTTACCAAAAAGAGCTAAGTGTGTACTCGCCATTATGGAGATGAAGATCACATTATCAAGATGTACTCGCCATTATAAAGATAAGATCACATTATCAAGATGTCATAGCCGTTCAAAATTCAAACAACTGATAGCAAGCAATAATCTCAGCATACTAGCGAAATTCCTAAAACTATATCAGACCCAAACAAACACACACCTAGCATTTGTGGATAGCATTTATCGAAGTGTTTTAGCAACAACTAAACTGTCATTTAACCATTTCCAACTGGTAAAAAACATTGGGACTAATGCCTAACAGTCGTATCTCAGACAAAGCATAGACATTAGATCAAGGAATCCATTAACACATTGAGCAAACCATGCCATTGACGCATTGTTGAAGATGAATCTTGGCAGTCCTAAAAACTACCAGAAAACAATAATATCTTCAATCAAGAAAAATAATTGTAAAACTAGCTTAAAGCTATATAAACCCCTAGCTACAATTCACATAGAGGCATCAATGTTAGTTTTTCGCTTTGACTAAAACATCATTTACCCACTTCCCATGGCTGCAAAAAGAGATACATTTGATCAGGGAACTCATTACCAAATGGAGCAAGTGATGTAATCAGGAGGTTGTAGAGAATTAACATCATACATTAATTTTTTCAGACGATGATGTTTTGTACTAGAAATTATTAACATAGCTTTAAATCCAGACCTGAAATTGTAGAGGGGCATCTAACGCAATGTTTTCACGCACCACCATAACAACATATACCCACCCTTCCATTGTTACAAAAAAACAGAAGCAT
The DNA here is from genome assembly GCA_007258455.2 of Sequoia sempervirens. Taxonomy (NCBI): domain Eukaryota; kingdom Viridiplantae; phylum Streptophyta; class Pinopsida; order Cupressales; family Cupressaceae; genus Sequoia; species Sequoia sempervirens. The sequence goes on from VDFB02000017.1 coordinate 551,123,100, forward strand.
TGGGATTGATATCTGTGAGCCAATTAAATTATTACCCAGATCTAACATTTCTAAACCACACTAAAGCACCGGTACAAAATCCAATACCAAAATGTCTTTCAATGAATAACAGAAAGCCAAAAATATCAGAAACGGATCCTATTTATGCGACAATGTGCCTCAGTAAATCAAGACTGACGACAATGAATCCAAAACATGCTAAATGTTACAGATCAGTCACCTCGGGCCTTTCTTCCTCATCCAGCTTGGAAGCCTGGCTGTCGAGCATCATTGCTTCCACACTGAGCACTAAGGAATGCTCCTTCCAGTAGCTCAATTGAACAGCCCTCTCACCTGTTCAAGCATACAATCAACCCAAATAATCACTACCCGCATCCATAATCATCAAACAAAGCCCAATCGATCAGCCGAAGAAATCCAAATTTATAACATAGCATCGACCAAATAATCACAGCATACATCCATAATCACCAAGCAATCAGCCAAACAAATCCAAATATACAATATAGAATTGTCCAAATAATCAAAGCCCACCTCCATAATCAAGAAACTAAGCACAAAGTATAAGCAAACACAAATCCAAATATACACTAGAATTAAGCACGATTACTACATCCCACATTCATAATATCAAACTAAGCCCAAACAATCAGCCAAACAAATACAAATATACAACACCACACTGGCCCAAATAATCGCTAATAACTTCCATTATAGCCAAACTAAGCCCCCAATTCAGCTCGTAAAATTTCCCACCATGCAATATGGCATTGAAATCATGACAATCTGTTGAATTAATGATGCCCAAAAGCCAATAAAAAAGCAAAACAATCCAAAATCAAAATGTAGTTTCATCTCACCGTCAGCAGCCATGGTCAATATCCCCAGAAATGAAAAAAGATCTTAAAAGCCAGAAGCCACTGAAAAATGATGCTAGTGGCCGTCAATGGCTATACGAGCACGAGAAAACGTTCTTGATCTACAGTTGCAATTTATTCCTCTTTGCTGCATTTGCTCTTGGTTGAATCAAAGCAATGCAAGTAGATTTATAGGGTGTGGGTTCTGTTGGAGATGGAATTGGCAGGAGTTTTATGCATGATTATTCAATATTTGATATTGGCGATAAATTGAAATAAAAAAATAAATTGAGTTGCGAATGGTCTGTGTAATTGTAGCCTTGTGTTTGTTTGTAGGTTCATTTGACAGGAAGTCGGGTGGAATGCGCATTATAATTGACCGTCACGCCCCCGTGAATCAGGGTTTAACGTTTTGAAAAATATTCGAATCTGGGGTTATGTGTCACGTGTAATAGATAAACTAGGTCCACAAATCAGTTAATCGTTACTTAAATAATGATCGAATCAATTTTGATTCGTAATCAGGGCTTAAATTTGATGGCCGTATGGCCGTATTTAGTCATTTTAGCTGTAAAATACAATTAAAATTTTAAGACCATATCACTTGAAAGACAAAATTTTAGTTAAACTGTCAAAATTTCTATGTAATTATTCTTATATATGTTTTTTCAATCTACATATATTTTTCTTAAAATAGATAACCTTTAATATTTGAAAGGCAACTTCAAACAAATGACCATCACAAAAAAATTGCTTGACAAGCAGGGTCGGCCGTCAAATTTAAACCCTATTCGTAATACTCACTAGTCCCATTCTTGAAGGGGTTGTGGGAATACTCGTAAGGAATCCCATGGCTAGTAATTTCTCAATGTTTGTTGTTTGTGGAAGATAAGATTGAGCATTGATGTTATGACATTTAGTCTTCCATTAAGATTAACGTAATCAAAAGTAACATGTACAAATAAGAGTAGATGTGTATGATTGAGTGTGTAATGTATAATCATAAGAATTTGTATGGGGATTAATACAAATAATCAAAAACTCATTTATTTTAATAGCACTTGACAACTAAACAAATTAATACAATTGACTAGAAAATATATTCCCCACCAAATTAGCCTTCATTAATTCCAAATTTACATTGTGTCACGAAGTGTGTGGTGAATCTTATAGAGTGGGTTATTTTGGCCATCCACATCTTAGACTTAAAGAACATATCAATCATCATCTAACACCCACAACTTGGTTTGCATTATCATTGTCACTTGCGCAATAACTTGGATAATCATTTGAGGTCAATTAAAATAACTAATAGAAGTTATCCTACCATTTTCATTGTATCATAGCATTTTGAGAGGCGATTAATACCCATCAAATTCAAACTAGTCAATGAAGCTTATAGGTGTTGGTAAACATGATGAAATAGATTCCCAAAGACATTCACTAACTTTTTGAGTCAATTCACCAATTTACAAGTTTAGTGGCTTACTCTCCCTAAAAGGGAAGAACATCAATGATATAAAGAATCTTATAAAGGAAAAAACAAAAAAAAATGCATCAACAAAACTACGATCATCCAAAAACACACTTAGTGCATGCGTTATTTTGGAATGTATATGGTACAAATACACCCTAGGGATGCATACTACAAGTGGCACCAATGATTTAGTTATTTTACAAGTTATGGTTGCTACATAGCATACCAATGGATGGATCAATCAATGATCTTGTGTGTCTTATTATTTTCTTTTGGTGTGTAATTTTTGAGACTATTGTTTCTATGCATTTCATTATAATTAGAATTTTGGACAAATTTAGGAAGGAATCTACATTGTTAACATGGTTTCTAATTTTTTTTATATTTTCTCATGTTTTCATTGCTTTGTATTTGTTTTTTGTGCTCACTTTGAGGTAATACAAACTTTTGATTTTTTTACTAATGTGTATTTTTACTAACTCAAAGCCTAACTCAACAAAATTAACCTTTTTATATTTTTAAAAGGAAGGGCATCTCATCCAAGATTGCCTTGCGCATTAACCTAAAGCTTCTTTACCTCCCTCTCATTGTTGCAAAACCCAACCATTTCCTACCTGTGACTCAAATCCCCACCCCCTCCTATGTGCATCCCCAACACACTACCAACCTCCCCCCCACTTCATTTGCTCCTCATCACCCCACTTCTCTAGCCCATCCAGCCATCAACCCCCACATCTCCTACCACACTTGTGCCCCTTCTAATTATAATGTCTCTTTTGTCAAAAACTGTGTTATCACCCCTCTTTTCTCTTATAGAGACGCCATCCTAAGTGATGGAAGGCATATGGTTAAGCAACATATAGAGATAAAAAATCACCAAATAGGACACTCCACCCCTAGGCAAAGACTAGATCATTCTCCTCCTAATGATAAATCTCACTCTAGAGAGCTAGATGAGGATCTCAATGAGCAATCCTTAATGATCACCCAATTGGATAGCCAACATTTATCCCTAGATAACAAGTATGAGATCTTGTATGTTGATGAAGATTAAATTATCCCTAATTCCCAATTATGTCTAGGAAATAATCCTCGAACGTGAGGGGTATGTCCATCCCTTCTTGAAAAAACACATTAGAAATGATGTCTCCTCTATCCATCATAATTTTTTAGTTCTTGCAAAAATTAAAATTAGCAAGTTATATCTTGAATCATTCCTTCAAATTATTTGGAAATCAACCTTTTCCTCCACCCTACCCACCCTAATGGTAATGATGGAGTTGTACTAGTTCTTGTCTGTTGACTCTCTATATTATTTGCCCCATCTAGTTTTGACCCCTTAAACTATTGTGTGTGGGAGTTACTCCCCATTCACAACCACTCAATCAAGTTTTGTTCTATTTATGCCCATAATGAGCTTGCTAAATGAACCCCACTTTCAAAATACATGAGATTCAATCTTCCTATAGTTGAAATGGGTGGTTGGGGATATTTCAAAAATTGGAGCATCATTCTAACTAGGTATGGAAAAACACCACTAAATTATTTTACAATGAATTTAATTCTTGAATCATATGTTGTAAGTACAAACAACCAAAATTATATAATCCAAATTTACATCTCCAATGATGATATCATTTCAAATAAACTTATATGGCACAATAAAAAAGAATATGTGGCAACTAACACATGTCTTGAAGGTAAATTCCCACTTTTCTAACCCTCTCTAAGACCTACTAACTATCTTTGGGACTTTTAATTTATCTATTAATATATTTAATCAAGTTTTCATTTTGCATTAAAAAAAATTGTTTTCCTTTTGGTGAAATCACCCCTTTTGATTAGCTTTTAAATTTTTTTTTACCACAATGATTTGAATATTTTCACCATGCACATAATTTTCTTCCAAAATACAAGTTTCTCTTGTGTTTCCTCTCCAATTACTTCCAATTCAAATCAGCCAATTATGCATTCATCCCCAAACAAGTCCTCACATAAAAAACAGGAAAATCAAGTCATTTGCAAGGGTCCAAGATTTTCAGTGCTACAACTAGGCTTTTCATATGACCATAATTTTTCAACGAATTATAATCATTTAGCCATTAGTACCCAATCACCAAAACCCCACTCCCATTATGTAGCCTATCATGACAACAAATATTTAACCATAGTCAAGTGACCACAAGGGGGAAGAAGCAAGCAAAAGGATTTGGATTTAAGAACATATTGTTGCCTCAATCTACTCTACATCTAAAGCATTTGGCTATATGTACGAATGTCCATTTTCTTTCTTATAATTAGATTGCTTGTATAATTAGTTTAGGAATTGTAGTTTCATTTGATTAGAATAGAAAAGAGTCACTGCCTATGATTCATGTTTTAGAATAAATTTATTTTATATATATTATCTTCTATTAGAATAGTTTACTTCTATAGTTGGAAATATATTTGTTGTTTTTTAGAAAATATAACACTCACATCCTATATCACCAAGAATATATAGTATCATTATATTTCTTAGGAAAATTTTCCTCATAGGATACATCTAAAAAATGTAATATCCCCTTTTTAATAGCTTTATGTTTGTGGACCAAAAGCCCATTCCTAGTGTCTCTCATGGTTAAAGAGTGTGTATGCACTCTCCCCCTTCTTCCCTCATGTGCATATCAAGTTCAAAAATTTCTAAGGTCACAAAAAGGTTCTAAGTCTACAAATTGTTGAAGTATCAAACTTCCTCTTCCTAGCATCCCTTCTTTGACCCACCACTCCTTTCCCTTACCTTTTTGAAGAGTCAACTTTCATATGCCTCACTTCTAAACCCCAATCCTTGATGAGTAGTGAGAGTCAATCAATATCCCCAACCTTCAAACTTCGGCATTCCTACCTTTTTGCACTATTCATTCCTACCTACCCCTACACAGCCAAGAGTGCCATTAATTGCAAGATTTGACTTAGCAACCACACTAGAAGGTATTTTCTCACCTAAAAATAAGGTTCAACTCTCAAGGGTGCTTATTCAAATGCGATTTCAAGTGAAGGATGAAGAGGGTTGATAATTCAAACCAATTCAAATGGAAGCAAAAAAGGGGAGCCATTTGTTGGAACACTACGATCAATCACTTCCTTCTTGGGCATCTTTAATGCACTCATTGTATTTGTGGCTACCCATGATTCATACATAGATATGGGCTATTATTTTGGCAGGATCTCTCATCAATCATTGATTTGAAGGATATCAAAAAAAGGGATGCATTCATACAAGGATCATCGAGTATTCTCCCAGCCAAAACCCTGACCCCTATCGTTCTAAGCACCAAAATTCATATTGTTAGCTATGAGGATGAGTGCCTTCAAATTCACAAGAAGTCAAAGGATGAAAACCCTTTGGTTTTATGAGGTAGAGGATGAAACTCGTTTCTTAGTTGGATGATTTCGTGGAAGGAGCAAGCTCCCATGATCATGGACTATAGTTGTATCAATTTCATGTGATCTATTGGTGCTTAAGGAATGGGCACAAAGTTATATGTTGTGTGCTTTTTGTAGTTGTCACTTCTTTTGTGGGTACTATCCAATTTATTTATATTATTATTGCTAATCTTGTAATGTATTCATGACCCATTTAATTCAGGGTTTACACACTATACTTATAGTTATGGTTGTTTTTGTATTATTTGTTAGGTATTCTAAAGCTAGTTAATATAAGGAATGCTTAGCTTGTGTTAATATTTTAACATTGTACAATTCAACTCATTATTGTAGTAATTGCAATAGTTGTTCCCATTATTGTTACAATATATTCTAATGAATTTCAAACTTTAATATAAATAGAAATGCCATGCAAGTTATTTTACATTATTGAGGACCCATTTGAAAATTTGGGTGTTTAATATCAAAGTGTAGATGCAAAGGAAAATTATGAATCAATGTATTATAGGCCAATTTATACAATAGATGCTATGTAACTTATTTCACACTCTTATAAACTTGATTTGAATCAGGGTATCAATGAATGCAAAGGTAATGAAGGAGAAACTTGTGTGCTCAATTAGGGTTTTCATATTATTGTGTAAAGGTAAAATGGTAAATTCTATGTTTTTGGCTAATTTTGGGTTAATATTTAAACATAAAATTTATAAACCCTAAAATAATTTCACCAAGTTATTATAGTGGTATCAATTCAATGTCAAGAATATATGTCACTTCATGATTGGATTGGTTTAGGCTCGTCTTTGATGCAAAAATGCCACATAATGGTGCACATGCATTGAAGGAGTGTAGATGCATCGAGGTGCAAAGATAGTTATTGCAGATGTGTTGAAGTAGTGTAAATACATTGATTTATGGTAGAAATGTGCTAAAGTGTAGAAATGGGTATATACAAAGCAAAAACATTGAATTATGAAGTAGATGCATTGAATTACAAGAAAAGGCTATACAAAAATATTTAAGGGTGATAAAAAAACTAAAGTATGAAGTGGATGTGATGAAGTGCAAGAAAAGGATTTGTAAAAATACTAAAAGGTGAAAGAAACATTGAAGAAGGTAGCATATGCACCAATCTATATTCTTAAAATGGATTTTATATTTTTTATGGATTTTGATTTGGACTCTTAGGTTTTATCCTAGGACCTTTAGATGATGATTTTAGGTATGTTTGATGATGGATTTGATGATTAGGATGAGGATTTTGATGATTATGATAATGGATTAGGGATGAAGGTTTATGATTTCAGAGATGGATCAAGAATCAAGACCTTAGACAATGATTTTGATTGGATTCAATTCTATACTTAGGATAGGCTAAGTTCCTAAGCAAGAATCATTTGATTACCTACTTGAGATAGGCTAAATTCTCAAGTATTGATTTGATGATTTGATTTGAGTAAGGTCTTGATAAATGATGTGCATCAATTTTTTATTTGGAAATGGATGATTGGATAAAATTGATTAGAGAGATGGGTAGGATTAATGATTCGATGGTTAAATGAATTTGATTAGATGGGGATATGATGAGATGAGGGATTTGAATTATACTAGGGATTTTGGATGAGGTTAAGGTTATTAAAAATATTAATAATGGGATTGCTTGAGATCATGATATGATTAGGGGGGTGATTAGGATGGGTACAAAGTAATTATATGGATAGGTTTAAGGGCCTTTGATTGTATTTGATGTTTTGGCTTGATTGATTAAGGTGTTGGATTTGGTGGATTAGGTTAAGGATTAGGCAAAAATATTAGGAACGAAGTGATTGTTGGGATAAGTGATTGCTCGTATCTTGAGTAAGGTTGAGGCATAATGTGAATGATGGTTTGGATGATTAGTATGAGGTGGATTTGGGAGATTGCATTGGATGCTTGAACTTTGACAATACTTCAATGTTTGAAAATAATCAATTTCAATCAACATGTTCAAAGGTTTGAAAGTGATTTTGGATTTGAAAGATTTATATTAAAGGGGTTTCATAGGTCTAAAAAATGAAGATACCCTAACCATGATAAAAAGCTATGATTATTTAAGTGGGTGAATCAATCCTTGTAAGACTACAAGTATACCACCTTTGATGAGTGGTAGCCTTGGCCCTTGTTAAGGACCCTTGGGTGCTAGAGAAAAAGCCTCGCATGTACAACCTAGCACATGGGAGGACTATAATTTTTTTCTCATGGACTACTACTAGCATGTCCTTTAGGGACTTTGTGAGTAGCTTCCCAAGGCTAGCCACTTACTAGTGCACTACAAGCAAGGATCACTAATAGGTATTAGACTAAGATGACTAATGATTTCAAGGTGGGTTCTTGATATAATACAAAGCTATGTGAGACCCAAATTCATAGATAAAAGGGAAAGATGCCAAATAATTAGGAGAGGGTAACTTGCTCTTCACCTTCACTTCCCTAAGGTATAGATTTCTTGTGAGATTAGCTTGAATGACAAGTTTTTGCTTCCAAGAGACATGTATTTTTATTCACCCCCCACTATCATACTCCACCAAAATACTATAGTTGGGATCATCCCCTAAGGTGATTAAAAATCCTTAGGAAAGTCTCCTAGAAGGTTGATCTAATTTCCTTTTTTAATGTAAGATTACATGAAGTGAAAGGGGAGATCATATGTGATTAGAGTCATTGGGATAAAAATGATAAAAGAAAAGAGACCAACTTAAACTTTTGATCTCTAAGATCACCTAAAGGTGCATGGAGAAATCATACACTTAAGTAGGCCTCACAAACATGGCATACAAGTTAATTTAACCTTAATAAATATTTTTTTCTTAGATTAGTGACAAAAGGATATGCCTTTGACAATCAATTGCTAGAAATAGAGCATTAGTAATTTTAGGGATATTGGACATGCAATTTCCTACACAAGATGGTGTAAGCTCATAAGACATAACAAACAATGATTACTGTAAGGGGTTAGGAAAGGATAAATCCTAAAAAATTATTAAATGTAATTACCAAATCATATGGACTAAAATAGTTGAAAAACCACTTATTTGTGTTGTAGATTAGCCATTATGTGTTCAAGCCAAGAAAACAATCACAAAGCTACAAAAAATAAGGTCAAACCTACAAAATAAATGGGGTATGTGGCTACATATACATTATAACACCTTAAATGATTAATATCTATCAAAAATAGAGAGAAAAAGGTAATGTGATGAAAATGATGTAGGAAATATATTTATTGAATTGGTTAAACAAGTTACAATCCTACTAAACTGTGATTAAGGCCTAAAAAATGATAAAAAATACAAAAATTAATGTTAGGGGCTGCAAAAGTATGTTAGGATGACATATAAACCCTTAGGATGATATTCCCCTACAAAAACATGAAGTTAGAGGCCCAAAAACATTAATAGAATGACCAAATTGATGACTATTTGTGAGGACCATGCTAGACTATTTGGCTTAATACAAATTTCTTGATTCAATGTAGAGATGTTGATTTATGTTGCATATATATTGATCTATGAAAAATTTCCTCTATGTGATGTGGAAACCCTAAAGGATGTGTAGGTATGTTGAAACATAGAGCAAAGCCACTAAACTAAAACTTGAAGTGGAAAAAATCTATAGACATGTGGAAATTATTGGAAAATGGGACAAGAGACCTACTGAGTGTGCTAAATATGTGTACATATAAGATCCAAGCATATAAGAGTAAGTTAACGAATATAACCTATTATGCTCACAATAGATGTAACACTTTGATTAGGCATAAGGACTAACAAAACATTGATGAAAAATATTTAGAAATCTCACCAATACCAACCCTTATTGCACCAATGTATGGTGTTTGTGCTCCAAGATGATGTGTGTGATCCTACCAACAATATGACATTACATTCCAAGGATTGATTATGATAATGGCTTGGGTAATTAGTTGAAATGATGACATGTCAATTGTAGGTCTCTACAAATTTCATTTGAATAATTAATTAATTGTACTTGACTACTTATTTATTAAAATATTAAAAAGGTGTATTATCATTTGTAGTTGTCATTATTTGCAAGTATAATTGAATTAGATCTATTAATTTATTTTTCAATAAATAAATTAAATTATTATATTAAATTGCAACTCAATTAGTGTTCATTTGTATCAATTGTATTTATAGAAAACATTATTTAGATCTATTCTTTCATTCTCAAATTTTCTTTTACAAAACATCAAAAACACAAATAATAATAATAAAAAAATCAACATTCAACCTCTCACAAAATATTTACAAGCATACCCATCCAATTATGAGTATCCCTGCAACATACCCTAAAATTTGTTTTTGTAGAAAAACCTAGGGAGGATTTGTGGTATCAATGAGGTATTGCAAGAGGGTACATTTATTTCTACCACTACCTTGGTCTTGGTCATCAACCAATTAAACACCATAAGTATACAATAAATGATTGAGAGGTTAACAAGTCCCAAGGGCACATACTCAACATTGGAAAAGGAATAGGGAACATTCTCCACCTAGTCACCCTTTGAGGTTAGTTAGCCACATCCATGTCTTCAAAAAACCCATCTAATTGCCTAGTCCAATATAACCCGCATGTCTCTTTCCCATAAAATCTATAGATATCATCCACTAGCCAACAACATGAACAATCAATTTCCCACTTAATTTTATATTTAATTATTTTCTAACCAACCTCTTTAACCATCCTTGTCACAACAATAATTACTATCATTTCATCCATATTATGCGTGATTTGGTATGAACCTAAGAAATCATGTGTGCCAAATTATTTGCACATATTAATTCACTTAGTGTCTTCTACCCAATCCACAATAAAATGGACATTCATTACCCCACTACTTTGCATAAACTAACTAAAAACTGACCCTCTCTACAAACTCAAGCACTTAGAACTTCCCTTCCCCTATTGGCCAAATGGTCCATCCTAACCAAGCTACTACTCTTCAACCACCTAAATAACCAACTTGATGCCCTAAGTAATCTCCCTTTAATATTAATACATATCATATTATTTAGCATGATTATTAACTTCCCTCATTTATGTATGGATTTCAAATGCTAGACCTATCATTTTAGAAAGTTAGATTGCCTAGTGGGAACATGTAATTACTCAATGCACTACCTTTCTCGAATCATATAGTTGAAAAGTTTCCTACAAAATAATAATAATTGAAAGAGCCCTCTATGATTGACTTGGAAAAGTAAGACCCCTATTATCACCCTTTCCCAATTATGAAACTATTCAATAGGTTGTGGCACTTCGAAAACATACACTTTGATAATTTAAAGTGTATAAAGGCAATCATGCTCAAGTTAGAATGAGACTCAATTGTATTAGAAATTGAGACAAATGCACTAGTTTTTTCTTCTAATATCTCTATAATGAACATAAACATGATAAGACGTCTTGTCTTCTACACAAAGATGATGAAATTATTACAAACAATGTAATAATTATATACAACTTGTATGCATAATATTGACTATTCTCTAATAGCTCTAGATCTAGCCCCTTTAATAAAAAATAGATATAGTAGTTGGTAATTGCATCCCCAACAAAATTGATTGATTATTAAAATCATCTTAATCAACTATTCACTATTGAATAATTTGATGCAACTCTTGAGGTTGTGTCTAATTAGAAAATACTAGACATGGTTGGTCTCCTAGTAGAGTTATTCAAAGCTATGCAACAATAAATTAGAGAGTGCTACTAGCATCTCTACTCTAAAGTTATATAGATAATATATATTTGGGTTCCTTTATTAAACAATAACTCATTCAATTTCCCCATATGGAAAATAATAAAGTCATGGTGGATAGATGTGAACCCATCACCCTTATGAATACCTCCTACTAGATTATTTCCAAAGACATTGCCATCTAGATCAAACCCATCATCAAATACATTATTCAACTTGAACAAACTAGCTTTCTTGGGAATAGATTCATCTTGGATAAATTTATCTTTCCTAGAGAGGCATTTGAATGGTCTCAATAAATTTCATAAGGCACACTCTTATTGAAACTAGAATTTGACAAAGCTTATGAATAAATTAAATGGTGTTTCATTTGTAAAATTATGCTAATCTAGCTTCATTTTGGTCCTAAACTAACCTATCATGTACAACATCCTTTAATAATGAAATTACTCACCTCAATAGTGGATGTCTTTCACCTCAATCCCCCCTCTAAGGATCCACGAGACATGGATGCCTCCTAACCCCATTCCTATACATCCTCATAGGTGACACCCTCAATTACCTCCTTTAACATGCCTCACAACATCTAATTTAGGGCATTATCCTCCTCTACAATTCCCATTCCTTGAGGTTATACTTGTTTGATAATATATTATTATTCATCTAAAATTTCACTAAATAAGTTTCAATTCACTAGGCATGGTTGATCTACCATGTGTTGTACTTTATTTCTAATTGTTAATGAAAAAAACAAATCCTTCATGCCATCTATTGTGCCTCCCCAATGGGTCCATGGTGAATGAAATTCTCTAAATTATGGAAAAATATCCAAATATATTAGCATCCCCTTTAGGATGGGGGTCACTTTGACATTTGGAAAATAATAATCAATAAGATGAAGATCATATTTCTCTCCTTGACCAACATATTTTTATCTAGGGTGGATGCATTTTATTGGCCTACAAGATTCTCATTATTAGTCATGTTTGTGTTTCTCCTTGTTGTATATCCTCTAAAATGTGATACAAATAATTCATTCAACTTATAAGAACATTTATATGGTCTGAATGGGGCAACAAAAGAGGCACGCCAATCTTATCTTGGTCACATTGCATACAACCTTAAGACCACAAAGGATTGGGTTTCATTGATCCTATCACTCAAGGTACTTAACTTTTTGATAAATAGTTCCTTAGGTCCCTTAATGGTTATGGCCCATAGAAAGTGATTTCCATACACCGCATTACTACAAACTCTACTCCGGGATCATGCGCTTCAATTAGGTAGAAAGATAAGGTCATTCTAGCACCTCATTTCAAAATGAATGCCTTGATCCAATTTAATAGCATTTGGAAGGCTTGAAAAATTTGATCACCTCAATTGATTTGGTATGACAAGTCCTTAAGGCATGGATTAATCTTCCCAACCTCTTCCATCTACTGGAATTTACTTATTAAAGTGAATTATACAACACTTTCTCCTTGAAAATAATTCAAAGAAAATTTTATTTTCATGAAAGGAATAAAATTTTAAGGATCCATGTAAACTCTCCAATATCCAATAGAAAAATCTAAGACAATACCAAATCAAATTTTAGATTACTTCCTCTAGTTGAAGAGTCATCATCTAAATTATTTCTTTGGTACCTCTTGCTCAAGGTGTTTACCTTTTGTACATGTTATTTTCCAAACATCTAGAAGTGGTTCAATGGGATTAAACTCACCACCTTCCCTCTTAAATCTCTCTCTATATATACATATGTACACACACACTCCGCCATCTAGTATATGACCTAATATTAAATGAAAATTGGAAGTGGTCCTTCTTTAAATATAAATGGTACAAGCTTAAATTCTCCTTGTAAAAATATAAAGAAAACTCCCAAGCTTATACTATAGCCTAAAATTAGCTCCATTCTATACTCCCCATTGGTAACTTGGTATACTTCATTCATCCTAACCCATCCTTTTTCTATTTTACAAAAGGAAAGAGACTCTTAAATATGTTTTTGGTTTTGCCTTTTGCCAAGAAAACCTACCACTAAATATCCTACTTGATTCCTACCCCCTTTTATCTCTCACTTTGCTCCAATCTTAGTTTTTATATGGTGAACCTCACCCACATTTTTAGGATACCCTATAATGATCTTTTTAAATATGTGTCCACTATTCAATTGTAGCTAAATATGTTTGGACATGTCAATATTATTTATCCAAGAAGGACGAAGATATCACCACTATGATCCGCAATATGTCATCAATTGTTTTGAATTTACATAATAAAGCTTGACTCAAGAATTACAATTACCAATACATTTAAAGAATATCCATCATATTATTAATCAAATGTCTGAGTGTGTGAATATAAATATTGTCACTTCACTTATTAGTGAGTTTGAGTGATAGATCCAACTATATGCTACCATTGTATCATTGTTAATTAGTTCTTGTTGATTGTTTGATTCATTTAAATTAATTATTATAGATTAGATGTATCCCAACTGATACTCAATATAAAAATATATTTTTTCATAAAAAATATTCACCTCTTTCGAAAAATTATTATATCTATGTTGAGTGGTTCCATAAAAGATGTTACCATAGTTTTTTGGCATAAGTGTATTAAAAACCTTATAGAAAATGATATAGTAAAAATGATCACGTGTATTAGTAGATACTTTCACCAATCTATTGATATTTGATGGAGTGAAAATAAATGCTTCTAGTAAAATAGATGAAATAATTCACATACTTTTAGTAAAAGAATGTTTTCATTTTCATAGATTGTGGATATATATTATGTGTATTAATTCTATGAAGCTTTAAATTAAGAATATTGATAATTTTTTCTTATAATTTACAACTTCATGGAAATCATTTGTAAAAAGAGAAATAAATTTGGTGTTGAAGACTTTTTGGTTCCTTTAAGTGTTAGCTCAAAACCCCCATGTAAAAAGTAGAGGGTTTGTATATTCATATGATTTTATTTTTCCTTGCATACATGTTACAAAAACAAAATTTAACTATACCCCACATGGTACACCTTTGATTAACCACCTATGAGTTATCTACTTGACTAGTATACGAGATTTCATTACTCTATAAATTAGATATAAATAATTTCACAAATCCTCTTTACCTTTTTAATTAAAAATTAGAATTTTCATACTATTATGAAACATTGCTTGTTTAAGGGATTTTAAGAGCTTAATCCTTTTCAAATATAAGAAATAACATCAAGTGTTCCCCTCCTTTGATTGGATATTTTAAATTAAAGTTTGATGGAGCTTCAAGACACAATCTTAAGTGTCGAGCACTATTTGTGTAATAAGAGATTCTTCAAGTCCCTTGATCCAAGTTGCATCAATAAAAAGTTAAAAGTTGGAAAAAATAATGAAGTATGATCTCAAGCCTTAGTTTTGGGTCTTTATAATGTATTCCAATATGAAATTAAGGAAATTTAGATTAAATGTGACTCAATGATTACCTTATATGTCATTCACAAAAAGGGCTTTCAAAACTTGAAATTCTAAAAAATATTATTTTTGAAGAATGCCCACTCTTAAAAGTGTTATCATACACTTTCAACCATTACTATTGGGAAGAAAATGGTATAGTTAATTTCCTAGTAAATTTGGAGTGGATTCCTTGGACCACTTGGAACATTAGGTCATAAAAAAAGATATATGGGATGGATTAAGAGCCAATTGGGATGATATTGATAGCTGAAGTGTAAATTAGGACAATGATAACATAAATTGACAAAGAATCTACCTTTGATGTTGTGTTCTAAAGACTAAGAATATATTTTTATAAATGCTTTTATATTTACACTTGATATTATGATTTCATGTCATATTTACGAGGTAATGTCTTGAAAAAGAATCTAAGGTTTTTTATCTCATCCTCAAAATTTTGTTGATTGTCATCATACTTGGTATAAAAATTATTTGTCTAGTCATGAAGCCACAATTTCATCTCTATAGGTAATATAAGGAGATTCCATTTAGGGTACCATTGATAGATCAAATGATGAAGATTATTTTTATTATCTAGTCTAGCACAATAGAGAATGTAATCTAGGAGATGTTAGCTTAGATTTCCTTGAAGCCAAGTGTGCAATCATATTAGTGATTTATCCTTGATGTTGTTGCAATTAGGTATGCCATATAGTTGGAAGTCCTACTTTTCATAATTATTTAATTATATTTATTTGTTAGTTGTGCTCCCATGAGAAATAGAGTATCCTACTTATAAATTGGTCATTGTGCCATGTGTATTCCTTGATATGAGATGTGTGTAAGAAAGAAAATCATGTCATGCTAGATGTGTAAGTGTGTCAGAGATTTTATGATGTACATAAGAAAATTTAAGAGGGAGGTAACAAAGTAAACTTGGAATCTTGACCAAATAATGATAGTGTACGACACATGTCATAAATCATCTTGAAAAAAGCAGAAAATAAAAAAAAGGGGCATCCAAGTTTGGTGGGTAGGTTTATGATATTTGAAATAATATTTAATTCTTAGTTTGTTGACCCATCATGCAAGTTTGACATTGGAATTTTTGTCATGGAGTTGGACACCATGCTTCCCATGTTTTGGCTTATGATTTTCTAAAACCATTAGTGATTTCTTGGTTGGTTATTGCCTATGTATTAAATTATTAACTTAAGGTTGTATGAGAGGTCTTTGTAATGTAGGGGTTATGCTACTAGGTTTCCTCCAAAAGAGAAAGATGGTGATCTCCATGTTAAGGCTATGGGTTGATAGTGTGTTGTAACAAGTTTTTTTGTTAAATACATTGATTTTATGCTTTTGGACGATGGATTTTTTTATTCATATTGTGTCATCTCTTCATGTGGATGTTTTCTTTTTTTTCTTCTATTTGAATTTGTTTTTAAATGTTGTTTTGTATACCATTATGCTACTAAAATTATTTTAGTTATAAATCTTGATTTGTTCTCCACAAATGGTTAATATATAAAATGTTATCTTAATTTTTCTTATAGGCATAAAATTTTTACTTGTATCAATATTTTGTTTTTAAACCCCAACTAGAGGCTCATGCATGATATTTTCCTCATAGATGTCCTATCTCCAATTTCCTTGAAGATAAAAGCTTGGTTAAAGTAATGACTGATTTTTATATTAGGACTAAATTTTTAATGGATTAGACAAAGCCTTGGAAATTATAGAGCCCCTCTTTATAAGGTCATTTCCCATTGCAATATCTAAATACATGGATTTAGTCTCCTCTACCCTGTTCCATGAATTAGAGGTTAGATTCCAATGCTTTTTGGGTAAGGTTGAACATTTGATGAAGGAATTTTTAGAGGTAAGAGCTAAAGTTGCACTAGAATATTTCATGAAACTTCAAGCGTCATTCCTACCACCTTCTTTCCACCTAGATGTGAGAGAAATGAA
Source organism: Sequoia sempervirens (assembly GCA_007258455.2). Classification (NCBI taxonomy): domain Eukaryota; kingdom Viridiplantae; phylum Streptophyta; class Pinopsida; order Cupressales; family Cupressaceae; genus Sequoia; species Sequoia sempervirens. The sequence continues at coordinate 551,140,046 of VDFB02000017.1, forward strand.
TATATAAAGAGAGCCATGGAGTATTTTGTAGGTTTGGTAATGATAGAAACTATGGAAGATATTAGTCCAAGAAATTCAATGGTAGGAGGTTCTAAGATATAGGATGTTATGGTTCTCTATGTTTTTTCTTTGTAGAGCAACCATTGTTATTTATAGTTAATATTCATGTGTGTCTCTATTACTCAAAAGAATATAATCATCTATTTGTTTGTATGTCACAAGGTGGTAGAACTAGTTCAAGTTTATTTCTTTTATGATTTAATATAAAGGGAGTTTATCTAACTTTTTATTTCACATATCATTCTCTTTTTAATTAAAATACCACTCTATTTGAGCATCACATGTTTTAATGGTCAAACAAACAATAACAATTTATTGTTAAATAGATGTCATACTTTACCAACAAAAAATTACCTTTGACCATTGACGTATATGATGTTTAATAATAGCCTTAAAACACTCTACTATGCAATTGAAAGTAGGAATAATGCTTTGAGTGAGTTACAATTAAGGGAGATCAAACTATCTTCTAAAATGAAAAACCAAGTCAATTAATAGTCAACGCGAAGAACCAAAGCTAATGTGCAAAGCTACCAAGGGAAGACCAAATATCTAAGATAAGACATCAAAATGTTCAATATATCACAAAATTAAGAGGTGGAATTGCATATTTTGTAATCTAGCTATATTTAGATTCAACACTCCATCAATCAAGTATTGTTTGCACTAGTTCTAGTATAGACCATAGTGACAAAATCCATCATAAGCCACCTCATCAATAATATGTACTTAGGATGAGGTACCATCTCTAAGATTTTATAAAAAAAACTACAAATATAAATCTATCACAAACCCTACCATCAACATCATGAACGTACAATGAAGTTTCATCTTGAAGAATGAAGTACATTTCCTATTGTCCCATCATTTTTAACTTCCATTTCTTATATATAACTATCAATATCATACATAATATAAATATGATTGAGAAATGAAATTTCATCTTGAAGAACAAAGTACATTTCTAACTATCCCATCATCTTGACTTCTATTTATTATATGACTATCAATATCATACATAAGCATATGCTATTTTATATTTTCTATAAAATTATAATAAATATGTAAAATTCTTATGTAACAAAGAAAATAAAAAAGTAAAATTCTTTATATCTAATATTTTGTCAATTTTATAAAAAAAGTGATTTAGAAATTTTATAAAAAAAGTGATTTGGAAATATTATTAGTGCAAACAAATTTATTTAAGAAGAAAGATTTCTTTTTAAAAAGCCGGACATCAATTTTTTTCAATGATATCAAATCAAACTTAATTATATATTAATTTAACTTTACATTAAATAACAAACTTATATTTAATAAACTTATTTATAAAATAAATTAAATAAAATACATTAAATAATATCATACTTATAATTATAAATTAAAAAAAAAATCATAACTTAGTAAGTCATGAGCACGAATCTTATTTAATTTTCTTACATTTTGATATATTTTTATTTGCTTATTTTTTTGCCCAATCACGTCATCGATAAAGATGAAGACTAATTGTATAGTTTCTGTCATGGTCCCCTACTTCCAAGATCAATTATTTTTTGATATCATAATAATGAGCTTTCACTATTAGGGAAAAAAACAAGACTTACTCATCTGAGTGCGGGCCCACGTGGAGCTTTGAGACAGTGTCCCATAAAAGTCCAAGATGTGGACCCTTTCTTTCCTCATGTTTTTGCCCGTCTAACAATGGGACCCACGTTAATAGTTTATCACACATTTATTATTATTAGTAATTTTGTTTAGGCGAATATTATTGTACAAAAATTATTATTGGTTTCTGTCATGGAATTATAGGTAAGGGTTAGAGTTAGGGTGTGAGTTAGGGTTAGGGTTAGGTCATATAAAGAACTAATGAACAATACTAACACATTATAATTAACAAAATTTACATTTATTTTTATTTACATTATAAAACTTACGTTTATTTTTATTCACATTAGTAAAACTTACATTTAATTTTTTTCAAATCTAAAAAACAATAATTACAATACTATAAAGACAAGTACTAGCTACTATGTGGCACTTGTTAGTATTTGTCATGGAATTATAGCGAATGGGTAGATTTTAATTGGTGATTAAATGTTTTAATTTCAGCCAATCAATTTTTTTATTTTCTTTTCATAATTTATTTTAATGTTTTAGTTTCTGAATATGGATAGTTTTTATGTCAGATAAATAAAAAAAACTGTTTTTCCTCCATTCTAATTGGCTATATTTGTAGTGGTGCAAAATATCAAAAGAGATTATCATTTTTGGGAGGCACAATAAGACTATTTCTAATGACACTAGAATAACTTATTTACTAAATTTTCGGGCTAATTTTTGAAAGAATTTTCACATAACTATTAGGTCCATTCAATGTTTTTACTATATTTAGCTCTAATGTGAAAGGTTTTGCATTACACTTTTCTTAACCGAAAACAAATTTTCATTCTGGCTAGCAATACTAGAGTTGTGGGTTTAAAAATGTGATGTATATTCCACGAGCAACAAAACAAGTTTTATTTCCCCATTTAACCATCTTGAGGTCATTGAAAATCAATTAGATTGTTGGTTGAAATCACCCCATGCCTGAAAAAAATCACTCACCTTTTCTTATCCTTATATCTTCTCTCGAGCTCAATAACCTAGAGCCCTAAAACCCTAACATTTTTAGATCTATTTTTTGTTTACTGTGGATAGATTGAAGCCGAGCTGCAACATATGTAGGGAAATTGCTTTTGGTTCATCTCATTTAAAAAAATGTATGCTTTGATAGGGTTTTAATATTTTTCCTGCAAACTCTATCCATTTTTTCTCATCAACACCATTGAAAGCACAATCTTGAGGTAAGTCCCTTGCCATGGTTTCAATGAGTATTTTTTAGTGGGGGAGAATTCATATATGATCAAATCATTTTTTTAAGATCTACTTTCCATTTATTGTGAATATATTGAAGCAACATATGTAAGGAGATTGGTTTACGCTTGTTTCATTTTATAAAGTTTTTTGCTTTGATAGGGTTTTGTAAGCTTGTGGTGGGTTTGAAAGCTCTATGTTTTCATGTGAGACTTGGGATTATGATCAGAAGAAAAGATGAGAGAAGAAGGTTATGACCAAAGGAATGTTTTTGAAAAGTTTCTTAAGTTGCATTGTTTGAATTAAAAACTCTAAATCATGGACAACTATACCAATGCGCTGTGAATGTCAAATATATTTAGTACATGTTTAGCAACCTCTTAATAACTGGTATTTGTGGTATTGCCAAGGTATTGCAAGAGGGGTATATTTATTTCTACCACTACGATGGTCCTGGTCATCAACCAATTAAACACCATAAGTATACAATAAATGATTGAGAGGTTAACAAGCCCAAGGGCACCTACTCAACATTGGAAAAGGCATAGGGAACCTTCTCCACCTAGTCACTATTTGAGGTTAGTTAGCCACATCCATGTCTTCAAAAAAACCCATCTAATTGCCTAGTCCAATATAACCCGCATGTCTCTTTCCCATCAAATCTATAGATATCATCCACTAGCCAACAACATTCAATCAATTTCCCACTTAATTTTATATTTAATTATTTTCTAACCAACCTCATTAACCATCCTTGTCACAACAATAATTACTATCACATCATCCATGTTATGCATGATTTGGTATGAAATTATTTGCATATATTAATTCACTTAGTGTCTTCTAACCAATCCACAATAAAATGGATATTCATTATCTAACCAAGTATATATATATATATATATATATATATATATATATATATATATATATTCATTTCATAAGGTTTACCAAATACATTTTATTAACAAACATATTTATATATTATATAAATATAAAGAATATTATTTACATATATATACGTAATTCTATTTCAATATCTTTACAAAACACTCATACCTACAATTCCATCAATCGTCATATATACTTGGAATGTACACACACACACACACACACACACACATATATATATATATATGTCACTTTAGTCCAATCCGTATTCCCATGCATATGGGTAATTCTTCCACGAGCATGTGTAGGTACGTCTACCTACATACACTCATGCACGTATTTACTCACACGTATGAGTTTACCTAAGACACATACATATATACATATATATACATTAAATGCATATATTTGATTGATATACAAGTGAACACTCAAGAAAGGACTTCAACACAACTTCAAGCTTCATGACATCCCTCATTCCAAATGATCATATAACAAGATTGCAATTAAATGCAAACATTCAAAATCAAAACAAAAGGTCACTTGACTTAATTAAGACCAACTAGGGTGTGAGTGTGTGAATGCTCAATAAGGCTGAATTTAAAGGTTACCTGACCAAGATCTTCTCCTAAGTGATACTTGCCCTCTCTTATGGAGGCTTGAACCTATTCCCGCATTCAACTTAGTTCACCATAACAGTAGTTAGCTGAATCAATGTATCATATACCTCACATACATGTCATATTCATATTGTATATTTCACATACTGAATCATAAAGCATCTAATTGAATCAAAGATTCATTCAAAAAATCTCCATCAAAATTCATAAATAAAACACATTCACATTTATTGAAGCAATTTACCAAACTAGGTAATAGTAATTAGATAATAACACATGGGGTGCAACACTTCTTTCAGAAGGAAGTACAATATTCAGGTCATGTGATTTCAACTAATGGGATTGTGATTGATCTAGCTAAAATAAAAGCAATGCTTGAGTGGCCAGTGCCTAAGAATGTGCCGAAAGTTAGAAGTTTTAATGGGTCTAGCTAGTTATTATCGAAAGTTTGTTGCAAACTTTTCTAGGATAGCTTTCCTCATTACCTCCTTACAAAGAAAAGGGAAGAAGTTTGAGTGGATAGAGAAATGTCAAGCGACATTTGATCAACTCAAGGAAAAGTTGACCTCAACTCCACTACTGAAGGTACCAAATCCAGAGGATAATTTAATAGTCATCATCGATACATCAGGAGAAGGTTTGGGTGGAGTGTTGATGTAGGATGGGGAATTCATAGCCTATGAATCAAGGAAGTTAAAGCCTTATCAACAAAATTATGCTTCGCATGATTTGGAATTAGCAACTGTTGTTCATGTGTTATAGATGTGGAGACACTATTTGTTGGGAAAACCTTTTGAACTAAAGACCGATCATCATGATCTAAAGTACTTGTTTACTCAACTGAATCTAAATGCAAGGAAAAGAAGGTGGTTATAATTGATATCTAACTATGATTTCAACATCAATTATATCAAGGGGAAGGAGAATCAGGTTGCAGATGCCTTAAGTCGTAGAAAGAGAATTATTTGTGAGTTAAGTTTGTTGAGAATTCTTGAGAGGAGGCTAGATTTTGGAGTCTAGTTGAACATAGAAGGAGTAGCATTTGTGATTGTAGAGGCTGAGATTAGAAAGCAACATTATCGGTTGGAACTCTATATCCAAGCATGTTGATTTCTATCCCTCCATTATTTATGTTTGAAATGTTATTTGATTATAATGCCTTTGTTTGGAAAGATTTCCTTTTGAATGCATGATATGCTTGTTCTTATGAACCTCTAAGTTATTTCCTTGTATTGGAATAATCTTTGGGAATGCATTATATGCTTGTTCATTTGAGTCTCAAATTAGTGAAACACTATTATTTGGGAATACATTTATATTATGTGAAGTATGTGTGGCTTATATGCTATTATAACTATACTTAGTTTGTTAAGTCTAAATGGATAATGTATGATTTGGAATATGTTGCTATCTTATAGTGCTTTTATGAAAATTTCATTTTGAACTTAAAAGGTTAGCATGGTTATTCCTGCTTGGTTAGAGAAATCCATGGGAAAGGGGGTAGCCTAGCTAGACACTAGTATGTGTGCATGTATGCTTAGTGTGGTTATACACGGGGTTAGTGTAATCCATGGGAAAGGGTGTAACCTAGATAATCAGTTTGTTATAGACTTGGATATTCTTAGGGTTAGGGTAATCCATAGTTAAGGGAATTACCTTGTTGAGATTTTTTGTTATGTTATCACCTTAGATTGAATGTGTGTTATGTTTATGGTCAACACCAAATCAAGCTTAAGGGTGGGTGGACAAATGAATCTCACTTGAAGTATTAGGTGCTGAATTCTTTGGTCAAAGTAGTGTAAGTAGCCACTATTTACACTGTCAATTCATTGTTATCCATGATTGAATTCTAGGAAAAGAAACCAATGTATGGTAGCCCTAGATATGTAGGACACAACATTATTCTCAGGAAGGTTAGGATTACAGGGTTACCAAGAAAATCTCTTTATAGAAGGGTAGGGCCATCTTACTAGTTAGGTAGATGTGCGAGGGATTGTAGTAAGTCCATGGTTGGCAGAAAAGCGCTTGAGTGATGCTCTCCTTCATATAGTTGGTGACTAGGATTTGAGGATGTAGCGTCAGTTTGGGAACACCTAGAATGTATGCACTAGTGATGGGAACATCTAGGAGGTATGCACCAACAATGGGGACATCTAGACCATTGTATGTTGTTTATATATATATATATATATATATATATATATATCATTGAGCTCATGGAAGCTATGAATGTAAACATGTATCTTTATTCTTATTGAGAAATTGTATATGGGAAATATTATCATGAAATTATGTAATGTGAAATCGTTACTTGAATTATTGAAATGATACTTTGTTATGAAATGGGAAAGTTTGAAATGGTTATGTTTCAAATGTGCATCTAGTTATTCATATGGAAAGGAAAAAAAAATATTGCTCATAATGTTAGTAGCATAAACTTTCATTTGCGAGTAAAACATAGTAAAAACAATGGGTATAACAATGGGTATAACAATGGTATGTTACATCTATAAATTAGATATAAATATTTCCACAAATCCTCTTTACCTTTTTAATTAAAAACTAGGATTTTCATACTATTATGAAAAATTGCTCGTTTAAGGGATTTTAAGAGCTTAATCCTTGTCAAATATAAGAAATAGCATCAAGTGGTCCCTTCTTTTGATTAGATCTTTTTAATTAAATTTTGATGGAGCTTGAAGACACAATCTTGAGTGTCGAGCACTAGTTGTGTAATAAGAGATTCTTCAAGTCCCTTGATCCAAGTTGCATCAAGAAAAATTTATAAGTTGGAAAGAATAATGAAGCATGATCTTAAGCCTTCTAGTTTTAGGTCTTTATAATGTATTCAAATATGAAATTAAGGAAATTTAGATTAAATGTAACTCAATGATTACCTTATATGTCATTCACAACAAGGGCTTTCAAAACTTGAAATTCCAAAAAATATTATTTTTGAAGAATGCCCACTCTTAAAAGTGTTATCATATACTTTCAACCATTACTATTGGGAAGAAAATGGTATCTAGTTAATTTCCTAGTAAATTTGGAGTGGATTCCTTGGAACACTAGGTCATAAAATAAATTAGATATATGGGATGGGTTAAGAGCCAAATGGGATGATATTGATGATTGAAGTGTAAATTGGGACAATGATAACATAAATTGACAAAGAATCTACCTTTGATATTGTGTTCTAAAGACTAAGAATGCATTTTCTTATATTATTTTTTATTTACACTTGATATTATGATTTCATGTCATATTTATGAGGCAATGTCTTGAAAAAGAATCTAAGGTTTTTGATCTCATCCTCAAAATTTTGTTGATTGCCATCATATTGGTTTAATTTTTTTTGTCTAGTCATGGAGCCACAATTTCACCTCTACAGGTAGTAGAAAGAGATTCCATTTAGGGTATTGTTGATAAATCAAATGATGAAGATTATTTTTATTATCTGTTCTAGCACATAGAGAATGTAATCTAAGAGATGATTAGCTTAGATTTCTTTGAATCCAAATGTGCAATCATATTAGTGATTTATCCTTGACGTTGTTACAATTAGGTATGTCATAGAGTTGCAAGTACTACTTTTCATCATTATTTAATTATATTTATTTATTAGTTGTGCTCCCAAGAGAAATAGAGTGTCCCACTTATAAATTGGCCATTGTGCCATGTATATTCCTTGATATGAGATGTGTGTAAGAATGTGTAAGAAAATTATGTCATGCTAGATGTGTAAGAGTATATATGATATTGTAAGTGTGTACGGTATTTTATGATGTACATAAGAAAATTTAAGAGGGAGGTAACAAAATAAACTTGGAACCTTGACCAAATAATGATAGTCTATGACACATGTCATAAAGCATCTTGAAAAAGGTGGAAAATGAAAAAAAAGGGCATCCAAGTTTGGTGGGTAGGTTTATGATATTTGAAAGAATATTTGATTCTTAATTTTTTGACCCACCATGCAAGCTTGACATTGGAATTTGGTTCATGGAGTTGGACACCATGCTTCCCATGTTTTGGCTTATGGTTTTCTAAAACCATTAGTGATTTCTTGGTTGGTTATTTCCTATATATTAAATTATTAACTTGAGGTTGTATGAGAGGTCTTTGTAATGTAGGGGTTATGCTACTAGGTTTCCTCCAAAAGAGAAAGATGGTGATCTCCATGTTAAGGCTATGGGTTGATAGTGTATTGTAACAAGTTTTCTTGTTGGATACATTGATTTTATACTTTTAGATGATGGTTTTTTTATTCAAAGTGTTTTCCCCACACACATATCGTGTTATCTCTTCATGTGGATGTTTTTTTTTATTTTCTTCTATTTGAATTTGTTTCTAAATGTTGTTGTGTATACCATTATGCTACTAAAATTATTTTAGTTATAAATCTTGATTTGTTCTCCACAAATGGTTAATATAGGAAATATCTATCTTAATTTTTCTTTATAGGCTTAAAATATTTGTACTTATATCAATATTTTTTTGTAAATCTTCCAATACTAGAGGCTCATGTGCATGATATTTTTCTCATAGATGTTTTGTCTCCAATTTCCTTGATTTCCTTGAAGATAAAAGCTTGGTTAAAGTAATGGCTAATTTTTATATTAGGGCTAAATTTTTCAATGGATTAGACAAAGCCTTGGAAATTATAGAGCCCCTCTTTATAAGGTCATTTCCCATTGCAATATCTGAATACATGGATTTAGTCTACTCTACCTTGTTCCATGAATTAGAGGTTAGGTTTCAACACTTGGTGGGTAAGGTTGAACATTTGATGAAGGCAATTTTAGAGGGAAGAGTTGAAGTTGCACTAGAATACTTCATGAAACTTCAAGCTCCATTCCTACCACCTTCTTCCCACCTAGATGTGAGAGAAATAAATATATAAAGAGAGCCATAGAGTATTTTGTAGGTTTGGTAATGATAGAAACTAGGGAAGATATTGTTCCAAGAAATTCAATGGTACGAGGTTCTAAGATATAGGATGTTATGGTTCTCTATGTTTTTTTCTTTGTAGAGCAACCATTGTTATTTATAGTTAATATTCATGCATGTCTCTATTACTTAAAAGAATATAATCATCTATTTGTTTGTATGTCACAAGGAGGCAGAACTAGTTCAAGTTTTATTTATTTTTAATGATTTAATATAAATGGAGTGTATCTAACTTTTTATTTCATGTATCATTCTCTTTTTAATTAAAATACCACTCTATTTGAGCATCTCATGTTTTAATGGTCAAACAAACAATAATAATTTATTGTTAAATAGATGTCATACTTTTACTAGCAAAAAATACCTTTGACCATTGACCTATATGATGTTTAAGAATAGCCTTAAAACACTGTACTATGAAATTGAAAGTAGGAATTATGCTTCAAGTGAGTTACAAGTAAGGAAGATCAAACTATCTTCTAAAATGAAAAACCAAGTCAGTTAATAATCAATGTGAAGAACCAAAGCTAATGTGCAAAGCTACCAAAGGAAGACCAAATATTTAAGATAAGACATCAAAATGTTTAGTATGTCATAAAATTAAGAGGTGGAATTGCATATTTTGTAATCTAGCTATATTTAGATTCAACACTCCATCAATCAAGTATTGTTTGCACTAGTACTAGTATAGACCTTAGTGACAAATCCATCATAAGCCACCTTATCAATAATATGTACTTAGGATGAGGTACCATCTCTAAGATTTTATAAAAAAAACTACAAATATAAATCTATCACAAACCCTACCATCAACATCATGAACGTACAATGAAGTTTCATCTTGAAGAATGAAGTACATTCCTATTGTCCCATCATTTTTAACTTCCATTTCTTATATATAACTATCAATATCAAACTATCAATATCATACATAATATAAATATGATCGAGAAATGAAATTTCATCTTGAAGAACAAAGTACATTTCTAACTATCCTATCATCTTTGACTTCTATTTCCTATATGACTATCAATATCATACATAAGCATATGCTATTTTATATTTTCTATACAATTATAATAAATATGTAAAATTCTTACGTAGCAAAAAAATAAAATAAAATTCTCTATATCTATTATTTTGTCAATTTTATAAAAAAAAGTGATTTGGAAATATTATTAGTACAAATGAATTTATTTAAGAAGATATTTCTTTTTAAAAAGCCAGACATCAATTTTTTCAATGATATTACATCAAACTTAATTATATGTTAATTTTTTATATTAAATAAAAAAATATATTTAATAAACTTATTTATAAAAAAAAAAAATCTTTTTCAAAATACATTAAACGATATCATACCTATAATTATAAATTTAAAACAAAATCATATCTTATTAAGTCAAGAGCACGAATCTTATTTAATTTTCTTACATTTTGATATATTTTTATTTGCTTATTTTTTTTCCCAATGAAGTCATTGATAAAGATGAAGACTCATTGTATAGTTTGTCTCATGGTCCGCTACTTCCAAGATCAATTATTTTTTGATATCATAATACTGAGCTTTCACTATTACGGAAAAAAGAAAAGAAAAGACCTCGTCATTTGAGTACGGCCCCACGTGGAGCTTTGAGACAGAGTGCAGTGTTCGGCGTCATCATTTTGGAGTGACGTGAAGATAAAATGCAGAAACGTCCAAGTGTTAGTCGGTGAGTGGACAACATGTTTTCCGCCCGCCGTAAAAGTCCAAGATGTGGGACCCACGTTAATAGTTTATCATACATTTATTATTAGTACTTTTGTTAAGCGAATCTTATTGTACGAAGATTATTATTGGTACCTTCCAAAAGTACTAATAATAGGGGAGAGGGGTCCCACCCTATCTTCGAAGGTTTTCACGTGGATCTTTAATAAAAATTTAAAATCTTGTCATAGAGGAAAACTAATTTAGAAAAAAAAAAATCTTTCTATTTGATTTTTTAGTCTTTGTCTTATAGGCGGGAGACAAATGTTTTTTTGGATGAATGTTGCCTATTAAAATGATGCATCGGGAATCGTGCAGGTGAAATGTTTGTATGCTGATGTTTCGGGGATTAATTTATTAAAAACAATTAATTGATTTTTTTTTTGCAATTTTCTCATTGGCTGGTGGTATTTTCGTGGTCAATTTGTAATTTATTTTTTAATTATTGTAGTGAACTTTGCTATTGGAAATATTTCATGAGTGTTTTTGGCAAGCGAATTTTTATTTATGGCTATGCTCATGTTTTGGAGATTAATTTATTAAAAGAAAATTATTGATTTTTTTTACAGTTTTCTCATTGGTTGGCGATATTTTCATTGTGGTTTTGACATTTTGTAATTTATTTAATTATTCTAACGAACTTTGGTATTGGAAATATTTCATGAGTTTTTTGGTGTAGTCGTGTCTTCGCACCACTGTCTTTGGCGACGCATGGTGTTTTAAGCAGTACATTTGCATTTACTATTTTCAAAATTTTCATCTCGACAAAATGTTGCCTATTAAAATGGTGCCGGCGACGGACTTATGTTTTGGGGATTAATTTATTAAAAGCAAATTATTGATTTTTTTTGCAATTTTCTCATTGGCTGCTTGTATTTTTGTCATTGTTTTCTCATTTTGTAATTTATTTAATTATTATAATGAACTTTGCTATTGGAAATATTTCATGAGTTTTTTGGTATTGTTGTGTCTTGGCACCTACTGTTTTTGGCGGCACGTGACATTTTGCGCAATACATTTGCATTTACTATTTGTAAATTTTCATTTATTGTGAGTAGTCTGAAGTGCAGGCGTCATTGGTGGCTTATGGTGTGAAGTTTTAAGTTTGTCGAGCAAAGTATTATTTGCGTTGTTTGTTCATTTGCTCAGGTTGTTTGATGAAACTGGAATTTGCATCTGTTGAGAGGGTTTACATCTACCGTTTTGGAAATGACAGAGGTGGTGTTTGTAAGTTCCTGCATCTTTTACATTTTCATTTTTCATTTGCTCAGATTGTTCGATGAGGGTGAAATTGATGCCTTTTGAGAGGGTTTATGTCTAACATTTTGGAATTGAAAAATGAGGCATTTGTAAGTTCTTATATCTTTTACAGTGTCATTTTATAGTTTTTTGTATTTTTGCATTTTATGGGTTAATGCCTATTGTTCGCTATTTTTGAGTGCATTTATGGGTTAGTCTTTGTTGTTGAGTTAAAGACTTAACACCATAATTCATTAGTGTTGATTCTATGGTGGTCATGATTAAGAATGAAACTAATATTTTTTGTGCACGCATGCATGCCAAGTGCACTTGTATCTATTAAATGAAAATCAGGTCTAAGTAAGTGGAAAATGTTTGGGTATATTTGCATTTTATGGGTTAATGTCTATTATTTGTTGTTGTGTGCATTTTATGTGCTAAGGCCTATTCTTCGCTATCCTTGAGTGCTTTTATGGGTTAGTGTCTATTGTTGAGTTAAAGACTAACACCATAATTCATTAATGCCGATTTGTCTGCTGACCATGGTTAAGAATGGAAGTAATCGTTTCTTTGCACACATGCATGTCAACTGCACTTGAATCTATTGAATGAAAATGAGAATTGTTCGTATTATTTTCTATGGAAATTTTAAGTCTGTTGAGCAAAGTATTATTTCTGTTGTTTGTTCATTTTCTCAAGTTGTTTGTGTCAGTTTGCGTTGTTCACTCGTTTGCTCAGATTGTTTGAAGAGGGTGAAAACTGTGGCTGTTGAGAGGGTTTATGTCTATCATGTTGGAAGCGAGAAATAAGACATTTGTAAGTTTGTATATTATTTAGAGTGTCATTTTATAGTTTTTTACATCCTTGCATTTTGTGGGTTAATGTCTGTTGTTTGTTGTTCTTTGCATTTTATGGGTTAATGCCTACTCTTCCACTATAGTTCATTGGTGTTGACTTAAAGATAAAATAAAATAAAATAAATTGATAGTTGCACTTGTCTATTTAACTCAACTCAAATTAACACACTATACTAGTAGCAAATTTGTTTTAACTTATCAATAAAATTTTTGTACATACAAGTTTGATTCTATATCTCAAAAGCAATTTCACTTTATTCAACTAAATCTTCTATGCCTTGTATGTTGTGCTTCTTCATTTCTATTCCTTCGTTTATCACCCTATATCACTACCAACAACTATGTGGCATCTTTAATGTCATTTATTCCCTTAATTCTATCATGTGACTTTTTACATTTGATTTGTAATGTCTCCAAACCTTTGGCGTTATCAATATGCGATCATTTGTCTCTTCTCTTGGTTGATTATCTTTTAATGACATTTCTTTGTATTCTCTCTAAAATTGTTTTGTTGACTAATCTTACTTGCAACCCAATTGTCACACACACTATGCACTGGTAGTTTTTATTCTTTCAATTTTCACCTAGTTTAGAAGCATTTGATTTCTACCTCTTTTCATCTCTTTTTTGCAGTCTTTTCTCACCATGGTGCATTTGAAGGAAGATTGGTATTTCTTCTTGCTGCGTCCAATTCCTTCTCTTTATTAATTTTTTCTTAGGTAATTCTTTGTGCAGTTTATCTTTTTCCATATGTTGTTTCAAATTTTTAATGGTTCAATATGGGTGTCAGGACCAATAAAATATGAATGGTCTCTCTTTTCCAATTGAAATGACTCCCCTTCCTGTTGGTAAATGACAAAACATAGGCTCTTCAAAATACATAGTATTTTCCAAATGCGTTGACACCCAATATAATGTAGTGGATAAAAATGGGTGAAATCTATTATTTAATTTGTCAATGAAAATAGCTATGAAGTTGGTCCGACATATTTTGTCTTGGAAAGATATTGACTCCAATCAGAAAAAATAAATCGCACAGCTAGCTGCCCCAGTCATGTTTTTTTATTATTTTGGCTTGCTTTTATAACTCTGGAATGAACTCATAAATTCTTTTGGTCACCCATTCCATCATTGATCTTTCGTGTTGTGTCTCTTCACTTTTAAGATGGTTCTGCATGAATCAATATGCATGATTTACCATCAATGTTGACATCAACACTTCACCATTTTTAGTTTGCATTTGACAGTTCAACTTCAAGCACCTTGTTCTCAAGAATACAAGCTACTTTTTCAATAAATTTGTATGTTAAATGAAAATGAAAATTAAGTTTGCATAAGTGAAAAATGTCTCAGTATAAAATCATTTTATCAATTTGTAATGTGGATTATTTGTGTTGTTTATTCATTTGCATTGTTTATTTATTTGATTCCATTGTTTATTCATTTGTGTTGTTTACGGTCTCGTTTTATAGTTTTTAATATCTTTGCATTTTATGGGTTAATGTCTATTGTTTGTTGTTTTTTATAGGTTAGTATTTGTTTTTGAGTTTAAGACTTAACACGATGATTCATTAACGTTGAGTTCTGTGTTGGTCATGATTAAGAATGAAACTAATCTTTTCTACGCACATATGCATGGCAGATGCACTTCAATCTATTAAACGATAATGAGAATTAGGTCTAAATAGGTGCAAAATGCCTTGGTATAAAATCAATTTGTCGATTGCCAATGTTTTTTTCATGTTGGAAATATTACATGGGTTTTAATGCTCTTTGATATACCAAGTGTTTTTGTCGACACATGCCTTTCTAATGAGGGCATTTAGCATTTGTTAATGCCTAATTTTCATTGATTAATGGATTGCGGTGTCAAGAGGCATGGATTTGACCCTCATCAATCAATCTGTCAAAAAAGGACACCTTTGGAAGTTCCTATATCTTTTACACTATCATTTTTTTTATGTCCCTGCAATGGGTTAATCTCTGTTGTTCCTAGAAACATAGATTTGATCCGAGTCATCAAAAAATATATCAAAAAAGAACATGTTTGAAAGTTCCTATATATTTTACACTGTCATTTCATATTTTTTTTTCCCTCTAATGGATTAATCTCCGTGGTTCCTTATTGTTGATGCTTGAATAGGTTCATGTCCATTGTTCAATAAAAGACTTATGACACTTGTTGTTTGCAATGTGTCCTGTCTACTCAAAGTGATAACATTTCAGGCCATGGTTTTTTAATACCTCAGTGTATGTCATCTATTTGCAAAATAAAAATGCCCGATGTTGATAAATGTGCACTTGTCAAGGCTTATGACGATATGTTCATCACTTCTTCTTTCTTCATTCGTTCACATTACTAACTATTCCTCCCTTGTCACTAACCTTTTTTTCTAGCTTTTTTTTCTTCTATCCATTCTATTCTAATCAATTAATCTTGTCCACATCTGATATTGATTGAATTAATTGTTCTTTCATTCTTACTAATCTTGGCTTGTAGCTAATATTTGTTCTATATAGATGCATTAAATCATCTTATTGGTAAATTTGCATCAAATTCTTGCTGAATCTCTTGAGGGCGCATCATAATCCTGTTTGTGCAGGGGCAAGACCTAATTAAATTTTTTCTTAATTTTTCTTTGAAACAATTTTCTCTTTACCTAACTTTTTAATTCTCTATTTTCTTTTTGGGTTAACTCTTCAATTTCTTTGTTTCCTTTTTCACTTGACTGACCCTTTCTTTCACTTTACTGTCTCTTTGTATCAGTTAAGTTTTCCACTTTCTGCTGTGCTTTCCACTCATCTTTTACATATTTCTATTTTCTCATTCACTTTTCTTTTCCAGCCTTCTTACATTTTCCATTTTCCAAATGACCGAATTTCCTTTGCATAGTCTCTCACTCAATCTCATTTGTTGATCTTCTATTCAATCTCATCTATCTGTCTAAGTGAAAACTTTGTCTATAAATTTGACATCCATCTCTTCACAATTACAACCATCTTCGAACTTTCATTGTTATTATTGTCTTAAGTATAAGTGCAAAACTTGTCAGTGTACATTCTATGGCTGTTGGGAGGGTTTAGAACTATCTTGTTGGTATGCATGTTGTAACAAATGTGTTTGCATTCTCAGTCCCTGCTTTATAGGTGAGAGACTAATTTTTTCAACTAAACGTTGCCTATTAAAATGGTCCATTGGGAATCGTGTTGGTTAAATATTTGTGTCGCTATGCTGATGTTTCAGGGAATAATTTATTAAAAGAAAATTATTGATTTTTTTTGCAATTTCCTCATTGGCTGGTGGTATTTTCATTGTGGTTTTGTCATTTTTGTAATTTATTTAATTATTGTAATGAATTTATAGAGCTTTGCTATTGGAAATATTTCATGAGTTTTTTGGTATAGTCCTGACTTCGCAATCACTATTTTTGGCGAAATTTGGCATTATAAGCAGTACATCTGCATTTACTATTTGTGAATTTTCATTTCAATAGAATGTTTCCTATTAAAATGGTGCATTGGAAATCATGCGGTTAAAATATATATATCGCTATGCCAATGTTTTGGAGATTAATTTATTAAAATCAAATTATTGATTCTTTTTGCAATTGTCTCATTGGCTAGTGGTATTTTCGTTGTGGTTTTTCCATTTTTTAATTTATTTAATTATTGTAACGAACTTTGCTATTGGAAATATTTCATGAGTTTTGGGTCCTATCATGTCTTGCCACCCACTGCTTCTGGAAATGTGTGGCGTTTTAGGCAGTGCATTTGTGTTTACTATTTGCAAATTTTTATTTATTGTGAATAAACTGAAGTGCAAGTGTCATTAGTGGCTTATGGTGTAAATTTTTAAGCCTGTCGAGAAAAGCATTATTTGTGTTGTTTATTTAGTTGCTTAGATTGCATACATGATGCACATACATCAAAACATGCATGGTAAATTAGACACATCTTGAATAGATAGACATCCTTCAATGTCTATCACTATTCCATGAATAAATAATTAATTTGCATTGGAAAAATATAGAACCATGAACAAAATATCAAAAGCTAATGAGGAAATTGCAAAGACATAAAAAAAAAAAACACATATATAAGTATATGTATTAGTATCTGTGCATATAAATGTGTAAATGTATATATATGTGTCTATGCATATATATACATATATGTATGTATGTATATATATCTATATGTACATATAAATATGTGTATATATGTATATATATGTATGAATGTGTGTTCTACATTTTTCATTTACCTAGATATGATTTTCATTTATTCTGAAAGATTCAAGTATAATCGCCAATAATGGATTATGATGTTGAGTTTTGAGTCTATTAAGCAAACTTGATTATTTATGTTGTTTAGATATAGACATATATATATATATATATACATACATATATATATATATATATGTATGTATGTATGTATATACATACATATATACATGTATATGTGCATATATGTGTGTATGCATACATATACATATACATACATACATACATGTATATGTGCATATATGTGTGTATGCATACATATATGTATATGCATATATATTTATATATACATATATATGTATATATATGTATGTATGTGTACATATGTATTAATATATATGTATGTGTTTATATATGTATGTATGTATGTTACTATTTGCTATTTTTCATTTATTATGAATAGTTTGAAGTGCAGCCGTTGTTAATGGTTTATGGTGTGAAGTTTTAAGCCTGTTGGACTATTCATTTGCTTAGATTGTTTGATGAGGGTGAAATGTATGTCTGTTGAGAGTGTTTGTATCTATTGTGTTGGGAGTAAGAAAGGAGGTGCTTGTATGTTCCTATATCTTTTACACTATGATTTCATAGTTTTTTACATCTCTGCAATGATTTAATCTTCTGTGTTTCTTATCAGTGAGTGTTTTTATCAGTTGAACCTTGTTTTTTGCAATTTCCTTATTTGCTCTTAATGTTTCAGTGAGAGTTTGATGTAGTGTGGATGTTTTGATGCTGGAAGTCTTGCAATGAAGCTTACGCTATTATTTTGCAATTTGTATTTTTTTAATCCAAATTAATTGTGTGTACATGAAACGGTGGTAGACATTGAAAGATGTCTATCTGTACAAGATATATCTGATGTACCATTGGTGTTTCAATCCATATATTTCATGGATATCTTGTACAAATAAGACTTCTTTCAAAGATGTTTATTTGGAACTGTTAAAATAAAGTTTGTGTTTTCTTTTTGGCAATTTTGTCATTGGCTATTAGTGTTGCATTTTCGCAATTGTAATTTATTATAGGGAGCAATGGAAGAAAAAACTTCATCATTTTTTAATTATTTCTTGCTATGCATGTGTCCTTGCTGCAAATGTTTCTGTGGACATGTATGATCACATTTTGCATTATTTTGTCTTGATTTTCACTTATCGTAAATAGATTCAAGTGTAGTTGCCAATAATGGATTAAATGGTGTTAATCTTTATGGCTGTCAAGAAAAAAGGATCTTGTCCATATATACATATAAGTATGGATAGATACATATATGTATGTATTTATATCTATGTATATATATGTGTGTGTGTATACACATACATATACATATGTGTATATATCCATAATTATGTATACACATATATATATATATATATATATATGTACATATATATATATATATATATATATATATGTACATATATATATGTGTGTGTGCATATCTATATGTGTGTTTATGTATGCATATATGTATGTGTATATATCTATATAGATATATATGTGTAAATATATGTATTTATGTATACATATGTGTTTATATATATGTGTGTGTACCGCATTTTGCATTTATTAAGATTTGATTTTCATTTATTGTGAATAGATTCAAGTGTAGTTGGCATTAATGGATTATGGTGTTGAGCTTTGAGCCTATCAAGCAAAATATTACTTGCATTTTTTATTACATGTGTGTGTATATATATATATATATATATATATATATATGTATGCATTTATATATGTGTGTATGTATATATGGATGTGTACATATATATATGTAGATGTATATATGTATGCATGTACATATATCTATATCTGCATATACATGTGTATGCATATATGTATGTATGTATACATATCTATGTATGTATATATGTGTGTATGTATGTGTACATATATATATATATGTCTACGTATATGTGTGTGTGTGTGTGTGTGTGTGTAGATTGGAAAAGGCATCTACCTATTATTTATGCATATGTGCATGAAAAAAATACTGAATAGTATTAGTTGTTGAAACACAAAAACTATATGACAGACAATTTCACAAATTGTTAGATAGAATTGTTGCAGAATGTATATTGTCTATAACCACATGTCAGATATATGCATAATGTTCAACACTTTTTTATTTAGAAGCATGGCACAATGTGTTTTCTAGTTGTCATCAATTTTGTAGGAATCTTTGTGAACTGTTCATTATTTGGCATCTTACCTCCACTATAGAAATCAATATACTGCTACAACAATGTGGAGAGGTATGCTTTGAACCAGTTTATGCATTTGTGAATAGTATGGAATGAGATGTGAAAGAATGAGAACATAATATTTACTGCACAATGACTGTTCTAATATCTTTATCAATTACATCGACACTAAGTATCTAAAGTACTTGATTCCAAAATTTTCAAGTCAATCGTATGTCCTTGCAGCTTAGCTTTTGCGACAACGACATTCATTTCATAAGTTTTTGGAATTGTGCTACACGTTTCTTTTCCCCATATGTAATGCATTGCATTTACATAGCCTAAGTTATTTTGTCTTTGGTTTATGTTTTGTTTTGGTTCTAGTCTTGCTACTGTACCAAATGCACTGCCAATCAAATGGATTGGTTTTTACTTTTGTCCAATAATAAATCAAAAGCTCACATGGGTTTAGAATTTGTTAATTTTAGGATAAAAATAAGTATTGACAGTTAAATATATTGATCAAATATCTAACTATTACTTTCACTCTGTGGTTGATAGGCATAATAAATTGTCATCTAGGTAAATCGCAATGTCATTTCCTTTTACAGGCTTAACACTTCTACTTAATGCACTGTAGTATATGTTTGTGATCTTGTCTTCGAACTAGTTTTGAAGTTGGTCATAGATAGAGAAACTAAAATTGCATAGGAATTTGCACCTGTGACAGTGTCCACTGATGAGGAAGTATAGATAAGCATTGCAAAGTTCAAATAACATCTAACATTTTAATTATTTCATCTTATATATTAATTTTAAAATGTTCCCCGAATCATGTGAGGTATGGATATTAAGATTAAAGCTACAATGAACAATGCAATGACTTTTTCCATTTTTGCTCATTTAGTCTTCTTTTGCTTTTTACAAGATTATGGATATAGTATTACAAATCTATAGTCTATCTAATAAGGATTTGTACCTTTTCTGAATGCATGGATTCAATATTAGATTACAATTCAACTTTATTTGGGATCATATCCCATGATTTGAACACAATTCATATTTATTATGTGTTATGGACATGTCCTTGTTAAATGTTCTCTAATGAAGTTGATGTTGCTAGTTTTGTAGTCATAGTTATAATAGTGCTATATGCTATGGGACATATTTCCCTTGCTCACATGAATCTAGCCATTGATTTTGCTTCTTCAAATGTTGGAAACTTGCATTTCAAACAGGTAGCTAGAATCACGAGCATAAAAATCCTATTTGCTTTGATTGTTTTTTAAGTTTTCTAGCTACATTTGTTGATTGCCTTATAGCAGTAAGCTATTGGTTCATTATCAAGGAACCTATCAATATTAATAGTAAATAAAATCTATGTATGTATTCCAATTTCCAATCACACATGTCAACTACTATCAGCAATGCAACTTACCCACCAAAGATATCCACAATGATTTCTTGAACATGTGCATGATGTCCATGGATGAAGAAATAAACAAAACATTAGGTATATCTTGAATAGGTAGACATTTTTCAATGAATTTTCCTGTTTCATGGACATACAATATATTTGGATTGAATGGAAAATAAAAAAATATATATAAACTATAATACAACACTATAAAACATATAAGAACTTACAAATTCCTCATTTATCGCTTCCAACATGTTAGACATAAACCTTCTCAACAGGCACACATTTCACCCTCTTCAAACAATTAGAGTGAACGACAAAACAATGCAAAGAGACACAAACAAGCTGAGCAAATGAGAAAACAACACAAATAATACGAATAATTCTCATTTTCAACCAATAGATTCAAGTGTAGTTGGCATGCATGCATGCTAAGAAATGATTAATTACATTCTTAATCATGGCCAATAGACAAATTGACATTAATGAATTATTGTGTTAAGTCTTTAACTCAACAACATACACTAACCCATAAAAGCAGTCAAGGATAGCGAAGAATAGACCTTAACATATAAAATGCACACAACAACAAACAATAAACATTAACCCATAAAATGCAAATATGTAAAAAACTATAAAATGATACTCTAAAAGGCATACAAACTTACAAACACCTCATTTTTCGCTCCCAATATGATAGACATAAACCCTCTCAACAACCATAGATTTAATGACTTTATAGCCAGACATTTTCCACTTAGATCTAATTTTCATTTTTATTTAATAAATTCTAGTGCACTTGGCATGCATGTGTGCATAGAAAATATTAGTTCCATTCTTAATCATGAGCAACACAAAAGTCAACACTAATGAATTATGTTGTTAAGTATTTAACTAAACAATAGAGACTAACCCATATATGCACTCATAAAATGACTGTGTAAAAGATATAGCAATTTACAAATGCCTCCTTTTTAGCTTTCAATAAACACAAATCTCCTATTTTTAATATTTTTGTTCTTCACTATTGTTGAATGTTTTTATGGTTTAATCTCTGTAACAAAATCCCTGGACCCATACAAACACAACTATATTTCCAATAGGAACAATTCTCTTGTTCATCTAATAGAGTGAAGTGCAGCTGACATGCATGCATGCAGAGAAACACTTACTTCCATTCTAAATCATGGCCAATAGAGAAGTCAACATTAATGAATTACGGTGTTAAGTCTTTAACTCAAAAACAAAGACTAATCAATAAAAGCATACAATGATAAGGATAAACAGAGATTGACCCATAAGAGGGAAAAAAATTAAAATGAAATGATAATGTAAAAGATATAGCAACTTTCAGAGTCAAAAGAAATAGGTTTTAGTCTCATCAAACAATCTGAGCAAATGATTAGACAACACAAAGAAGACAATGTAAAAGATATAGGAAATTACAAATGCTTTCCTTTTTTACAAATATAATTGTCATTAAATAATTAGTGCAAAGGATTAGACGATGCAAATAATAATTTGCTCAACAATCTTAAAAGTTGACACTAGAATCCATTAGTGTTGACTACACTTCAATATACTGACAGTAAATGAAAATTAGTGACTAGGGAATACTAAATGTCCTTGTTAAAACACCACACATGGAGATGAATATTTGATGCTAGGACATGACTATATCAAAGAACATTAGAAAGGTATGAAATAAAACATTTTCATGGTCAACAGAGAACATGGCATTAATGAATTATGGTGTTAAATCTTATAGTCAACAACAAAGAATTATCCATAAAAGCACTCAAAGATAGGGAAGAGTAGACACTAACCAATAAAATGCGCATATCAACAAATAGTAGACATTAAGCCATAAAATGCGGAGAGTAAAAAAACTATAGAATGACATTGTAAAAGATATAGGAACTTACAAGTGGGTCATTTTTTGCTTCCAATACAATAGACATAAACCTTCTCAACAGACACAAATTTCACCCTTTGAATCATTTTTTACACTTTTGCAATGGTTTAATCTTTGTTGTTTCATATCGATCAGTGTTCTTATGGATTAATCTCTGTTTTTGCAAATTTTTCATTGGCTTTTGATATCTTGGTCATCGTTTTCTATTTTTCCAATCCAAATTAATTATGTATTCATGAAAGAGTGATAGACATTGAATGATGTCAATCTATTCAAGATATGTCTAATTTACCATGGATGTTTTGATGCATGTGCATCATGCATGTAATAAAAAAAATACTTTTTTCGATAGACTTAAAACTTTATACCATAAGTGACTAATGATGTCTGCACTTTAGTCTACTCACAATAAATGAAAATTCACAAATAGTAAATGCAAATGTAGTGCTTAAAATGCCATACCGTGCCAGAAACAACCGGTGTGAAGACACGACTATACCAAAAAACTCATGAAATATTTCCAATAGAAAAGTTCGTTACAATAATTAAATAAATAAATTACAAAATGACAAAAGTATGACAAAAAAGACAACAACCAATGAGAAAATTACAAAAAAAATCAATAATTCACTTTTAATAAATTAATTCTCAAAACATGAGCATATCAATATATATATTTTATCAGCATGATTCCCAATGCATGATTTTAATATGTAGAATTTGGCCAAAAATAATGGTGCACATACTAGTAAGCATTGCAAAAACCAGATAGCCACATAGTGAAATGCAATAGGCTTATGCATTGCTAATGTTTTGCTTCTATACATGTGTTTTCATTTCCAAGTGTTTCTGTGGATAGGTGGCATTGTTCATAGTATTTTAGATGCTTTCTCTAAAACTAGTGGAATAGTTGAGCATTGTAAATTGGAATGCATTGCTATACAATTTTTCTATTAATTATTAAGATTGATAGGTGACTTATTCTTTTCAGGTGGCGGTTGTTACTTAGACCATTTGTTGCATATGTGAGTACATAGTAGATCAAGTTTATAACGTGCTATGGTCTAGATTTTAAGTTCACTTTGTTTTTTATTCGTATTTTATTTAATCACAACCCATTCTTCCTGCAAGAAAAATATTCTGCTTAAACATATTAAATCTACTAGATTATTGTTATAGTCATGCATCAAGCTTGTTTTCTCGTGCTATTCCTTGCAACTATATTCTTTTTTCACTTTTGGCTTGTCCTGCTTTGTGCTTTATCCATTATTGTTATGTTCAACTTCTATATTATTACAATGTCATTCAAGAAAGATATTTTGTATAGTTGGTAATTGCATATTTCAATGAATATTTTACTTATATTTGCAGTTATACATGAAAGCACTTGATCATTTGCTTCCAATTGTTTGCAATGCACCCATTTTCGTTACAGGAATCAAATGTGATAAAGAAGAAACCTTTGGCAGGATGGCATTCACGGTCAGAAAGTAGAGACTATAGAAATTGACCAACTTCACAAAATTAGAAACCTCCATGACTATCTAGGCATCAATATTGGTCATTGCTACTTTATTTGAGTAACTAGTAATCAATCACCACATTTTGTATTAGAGTGCTATGCTTATGTTTTAAATCGCACCAAGTAAAATTATTATTTGTAAACACAATTTTAATGCAAGAATTTGGTAAAGCGTAGTTTCCATTGACCTTGAAACACTATTGCTAATTAGATGTTGAAGTAGTGGAATGGGCTTAGACAATGCAAGGTTGCTACTCCTTAGGAGTTGAGAGTAGAAATTTTTCTTGCATATTGAATTTCACATTTTCCCTTCCCACAACACACAGACATGGGCTAATATTATTTTATTCTTTGATGTTGCACATTGTCCACTAGTTTTCTGGACCAAATAGATAAAGCTTAATATCCTTCTATCTGACAAAGTTTATGCTCTCTACAGATTGAAACTGCATTAGTACATATATGTATATATATATATACATATGTATGTGTTGGAATTATGCCTCAACTTACTATCATGACTAATGGTAGCAAATAGTGTTTAGTTGGTCTTTATCGACAATATAGTTCATTGTCAGCATGACCTCATATGGATTTTGCATGATGGTCTGAGCTTGTGGTGTTGGTAGTTTCCCTTATCAGTGATAGATCCCTCTAGCGGTGTGAGTTCTTTCATTGTCTCACCGACAAACTGAAATCCCTTGAGGTGGCGTTGTTGGCGAGAGTTTGCTTTGTCACCGGGACCTTAGGTAGTGTCTCCTCGACATGCTGATGTTAAGCCATAAGACATTTGTTGGTGTGACAATGGGTGGTTGGTGAGACATTGTGAAATGTCTCATCGACATCTGAAAGAAGTCTTGACCGGTCTTGTTGATGTGACATCGGCTAATCGATGTGACTTTGGCAAAAGTCTCTTAGACATTCCTAAAAAAGCCTTGACAACTCTCATCGGTGAGACTTGGGGTGCTCAATGAGACTTTGGTGAATCTCTCTTAGACAAAGGTTATCAGACTGATGATCTGTGGTGAGACTCGAGCTGTTAGGTGGATAGCAATAGGTGGTTCAAGGCATGATGATTGGGTAGTAGGGACAACATTGACAAGGGTGACCTTCATCGGTATGCCATCCTCATATCTATGAGAGACAACTTGTTTGACCGATATGTTGATACTTGGTAAAGCCGATATCGATGACACCTTAGCAAATCGGTAGGAGATGCTGAGATCTCTCATCGACATGTTGAATCTGCTCGACGGTGTTTTGTGAATAGCATGTATTGATGTGACTCAAGTAGATCAGTGAGAGATTAGAGGTTGTCTCATCAATGGCCCAATATGGTAACTATTGTGTGATGGTTGGTTTACGGGATGGCCTGGGATGTAGAATGGTTGGTGTTCTCTTTGGAAAAGGTTGTAATGTAATATGCAATTGCAACTGTGATCTCTGAGAGAGTAGTGTTTGGTGTGAGAACAAGATTGATCAAATCTTATGTTGCCTAAATTGAGATTATAATTCGACATCTGAGAAGCATAAAATATAACTTTGTATGTGAAATTTTTTTACTATAATACAAAGTGTTTTGCTTGGTGTGGTGGGTTTTTCTCCCGTAAGGGTTTTTCCACAATAAATATTGGTGTCTACTCTGTGTTGTCTTAATTTTTTCTTATCTGCTTGGTAATGTGCATCTTTAACATATTGTAATTGAAATTTGATCCTTAAATCTGCATTCTCTTCTTAGAATTTGCATTAGGAAAGTGTTTCCGCACCTCTAATTTCCTTACAAGTGGTACCATAGCCTGACCAGTTGTGTTATTCTTGTGTGTTGGATGATTTTTTTGTGTCAATTCTAAAGTGGGAATCTTGTAGAGGAGTTTGGTAATTTCATTTGTAGATTAAGATGGCAAGCACAACAAGGAAGATTGAAATCGAGAAATTCAATGGTGGCAATTTTGAGTTGTGAAAAATAAAAATGGAAGACATGTTGGTAGATAGAGATCTTTGGATTGCTGTGTTTGGGACTAAGCCTTCATGCATGAAGCAAGAAGAGTGGGACCTCACAGATAGGAAAGCTAAAGGGTTGATAAGACTCTGTTTAGCAGACTCCATTCTCCTGAATGTTTATGAAGAGAAGTCTACATCTTCTTTGTGGAAGAAGCTTGGTAATATTTATCAAGGAAAGTCCTTGGTGAATAATCTATTCTTAAGGAAAAAGCTATACTCTTTGAAGATGGAGGAATGGGCATATGTGGCTGATCATTTGAATACATTCAATATGTTCATTGCTCAGTTAACATCTTTAGGTGTAAAGATAGATGATGAGGATCATTGTATGCTCTTGTTGTGTTCTTTTCCTGTCTCTTGGGATCATTTAGTGATGGCTATTGGGAGCATGGAAACCACTTTCAAGATGGAAGATGTGGTTGCTTCATTGTTGTTAGAAGAGATGCAAAGGATATCTTCTGAGATGGAAAAGGAGGCTCTTGTTGTTCGAGGCAGATCGAAGGAAAAAAGGAAAGAAGAAGGACATGAAGTCAAGATCAAAATTTGAAGGGAGATCAAAGTCTCTTGGAAAGAAGTCCAAGGTGAAATGTTGGAATTGTGGGCAACCTGGTCATGTTCATAAGGATTGCAAAGAGGAGAAAAAGAAGAAAAATAATTCTTTGGATAATGATTCTTCTTAGAGCAAAGAAAATGCCTTCATTGTAGCCTTGGTGACTCAGGAATCCAATGATGTCTGGTTGATTGAATCAGGTACATCTTTTCATATGACATCTCACAAATATTGGTTTACAAAATATGAAAAGTATGCTGGTGGATAGGTGTATCTAGCAAGTGACTCATCTCTAGAAATCGTTGGTCATGGAAGAGTCAAAATTCAATTTCCTGATGGAAGGATCAAAGGGATTGATGGCGTAATGCGTATACCAGGTCTAGCTCAAAATTTACTTTTTTTAAGCAAGCTAAATGATGCTAGCATACAAGTTTTTTTTTCAAATAGTGGTTGTAAAATGACAAGAGGCTCGATGGTGCTTGCTAGAGGTGCTCAAATCGATACTTTGTACAAGATAGATGCACATGTTGGTCAATGCAACAATCTCTAAAAATTCAAGCAAGGTTGCTCGAGTAGAGAAGGAGACCGAAGTTCCATAGGGGCGAATTCTTTGGAGGTGAAACTTCTTGCAGAAAATACCATGCTTTGGAATCAAAGGATTGACCACATTTGTGAGAAAGGCTTAAAAGTTTTGAAAAAAAAAACCTGGTTGAAGGGCTTGATGATTGTAACCTTGTGTTCAATTTTTGCGAACATTCTATATACGAAAAACAACATCGTGTTTCATTTTATTCTAGTTCTCATAAATCTTCTGGTGTTCTGGATTATATTCACTCTAATGTTTTTGGTCCAGTAAATGTTCCTTCATTATCGAAATCAAGATATTATGTTTCTTTTATTGATGATTATTCAAGAAGGGAATTTGTGTACTTTTTATAAAGTAAATCAAAAGTGTTTAGTTGGTTCAAAGAGTTTAAAAACTTGGTAGAAAATCAGACTAGTAGAAAAATTAAATGCTTGAGGAAAGATAACGATGGTGACTTTTGTTCTACAGATTTTGAAAGGTACTGCAAAGGCCATGGAATAAAAAGGCATAAAAAGACACCTTACACTCTGCAACAAAATGGAGTTGTTGAAAGGTTGAATAGGACATTGATGGAAAAGGCGAGAAGCATGTTGAGAAATGTTGGTCTAGAGTAGAAGTTTTGGGTTGAGGTTGTGGCTACAACATATCAAATCTATCTCCCTCTTCGACACTTGTTGATAAAAATCCTATGGAAGCTTGGTCTGGTAATAAGCCCTCTTTAAGACATGTAAGAGTCTTTAGCTATGAAGCATATGTTCATGTACCGAATGAGAAAAGATATAAGCTGGAGAATAAAGCTATAAAATGTATCTTCATTGGCTACAACATTGGTGTGAAAGGATACAAGCTTTGGAATTTGGTGACTAAAAAGGTTGTATACAATAGAAGTGTAATCTTTCATGAGTTGAAACCTTCTTCAGTGGATCTGCAGTCAGAGATGAAAGAAGAAAACAAAGAAAAGTTAGTTGAAATTCCTTGAACTCCAAATAAGGAGGAACTACAAAGTGTACCAGAAACTAAGGAGAGTTCAAGAAACTCTGAGAGTTCTGAAGAAGAAGAAGCACAACCTCAGCCTAAGGTTGTGAGGAAGTCTACACGTGAAAGGCGACAACCTGAAAGGTATGGTTTTTCCATGTTGGATGCAAATTGTGCCTATGCTTTGATTACAAACACTGATGATCCTAGGACTATGAAAGAGGCTATAGAAATGTCTGATTCAAATTCTTGGTTGGAAGCCATGAAAGAGGAAATGGTGTTATTAGAGAAGAATGCAACCTGGGATTTGGTACCCTTTCCTAAAGGTCAAAAGCTTGTTTGCTGTAAGTGGGTATTCAAGAAGAAAATTGGTCTGGATGACAATGTTGAAAAGTATAAAGCTAGGCTGGTTGCAAAAAGCTTTTCCCAGGTAGAGGGAATTGATTATGGAGAAATATTTTCTCCTGTAGCTAAGCTGACATCTATCGGATTTCTTTTGTCACTTGTAGCAATGCATGACTTAGAAATTGAACAAATGGATGTGAAGACAACATTTCTTCATGGAGATCTTGAAGAAGAAATGTTTATGTTCTAGCCTGAGCACTTTGTGGAAAAAGGTAAAGAAAATCTGGTTTGCAAGTTAAAGAAATCTTTGTATGGTTTAAAACAATCACCTAGAATGTGGTACCCGAAGTTTGACACTTTTGTTTTTTCATTGGGATTTGTAAGATAAAAATTTGATCATTGTGTGTAGTTCAAAACTAAAAAATGATCTAGTTCTTATTATTTCCCTATATGTTGATGACATGATGTTCATAGGAAATAGTGAGAGTATGATTTATGATCTAAAATCTCAGTTGTCTACAAAGTTTGAATTGAAGGATCTTGGTGCAGCAAGGTATATTCTGAGGATGGAAATAAAATGGGATAGAGAGAGTAGTAATATTTGGCTCAGCTAGAGTAATTATATCAACACTATCCTAAAGATATTTAGTATGATTGATTGCAAACAACTAGTTGTTCTAGTGTTGCAGAGAATGAAGCTATCTATTGAGGATTGTCCAAAATATCCTACTAAGATGGAGGACATGACTAGACTTCCCTATGCAAGTGCAATTGGAATCTTAATGTATGCAATGGTCTGTACTAGGCTAGACATTACCCAAGTAGTGGGAGTTCTTAGCCAGTTTATGGAAAATCCAGGAAGATTGCATTGGGATGGTGTGAAAAGGGTTTTTAGATATTTAAAAGGTACCTCTTAGTATGCTTTGTGTTATCATGGTAGCTTAGTTGGATCACAAATATCCATCAACATTTGAGGTTATTTGGATTCTAATTGGGCAGGGGACATTGAGACTAGAAGATCCAATAATGGATACATCTTCACGTTGAATGGTGGTGCAGTTAGTTGGATGAGCAAGCGACATGCTATAGTCATTTTATCTACTATAGAAGAAGAATACATGGCAACAACAGATGCCTGTAAAGAAGCTATTTGACTTAGACGTTTGTGTTATGATATTGGGTTCAAAGTAGGGAAAATTACTATTTGTTGTGACAGTCATAGTGCTATTTATTTGGCAAAAAATCCAACTTTCCATGCCAAGACGAAATATGTTGATGTGCAGTATCATTTTGTATGGGATATGGTGGAGGATGGAAAGGTCAGTCTTGAGAAAGTGGATACTCTAGAAAATGTTGCAGATACATTAACGAAACTAGTAAGCACATACAAGTTTATGACACAAAATCACTGCCTGTATCCAAGCACAAACAAGGGTGACAAGGGTCATCTAGGAACACATAACATGATCATGAGGGAGCACATCACAACACACACATCTAATCTAAAGATAAAGAAGGGGCCTCCCCTAACACGATTGACCAGAGGTCATCTGCTTCCCACTCTAGGTCATTGTAGGGGGAAGGAGGACGATCCTGCAGTGGTGGAATATTAAGGGGAGGAGCTGCCGACCCTCCCGCAACAAAGGGATAAGGAAGAAGCCCCTGCAAGGTCTTCTCCACTAAGCTCTTGTGGAGCTAGGGTTAGAAACTTTGTGAAAATAAATGACAAGGTCAGAACTTCATCCAAAGAGTCTAACATGCACCTTAGTGGAGTGCCATGTTGTACCTCAATGGATGGAGAGGGTTGTGCCCGAGATTCATTGCTTGGCTTGCCGAGTGATCTAGGAGCAGTGACAAACTTGGGGGAAGCTGGGACTGGTTCCATTACTAGGATGGAACAAGTTAGTGTAGGACTACCTTTCAGAGAAAGTGGGCTCCTCTTACTCCCTTCATTTTTGGAAGAACCAACCTCTACCTTTCACTCCATTGGGGTGTGTGAACTCCCCACAGACGAGGTGATAGGTGCAGAGGAAGAGGAGGAAGAGAAAACTGTAGTAGATACCACCAAAGTGTTTGACATATCCATGGGTTTTAGAAAAGGAGAGATGTCTGGAAGGGACATAAACAAGGGTGGCTCAAAAGAAGGAGTGATGAAGACCTGGACCCTTTTAGAGTCAAGTGCACTCACAACATGAGCTGCAAGCAATATAGAGTTTGGTTGAGTAGAGGTAGAGGGGCGGAGAGAGGAGGATGCATCAGGAGGTCCTGAAATAGGGGCGGTCATCTCCTCATCCTTTCTTTGCAAGGCTGCCTGTTCAGTCACAGGAGTCTTTTTCTAGCACCTATGCTCATGCACAAGGTAGTTTCTATGACTCTTCAAGCTAGAGCCCAGAAGCTGCGAAGGGACATAAGGCTCTTGCTCAACCATGGGAGTTTCCACTATAGTTGTTCCCAGCGGAGGGAAAAACTCCCAGATGGGAGTAGGAGGAGTAGGTTGAGAAATGGCGGGGGGAATCAACTCTAATGCCTCGGTAGTGGGATTCTTCCCATTTGCTGCTTTGTGAGCAGAGGTGGTGGGAGGCTGCAGGGGATGAGACATAGAAGATTCCCCACAAAGACCTTTCCTTCTGCCATACCGAATAGGCCTAGGATTCATGGGCAGAACAAGAAGCTCAAATGCAGGACACTTAGACTTTCACCAAGCGAGCACCATAGGATTCTCTCACAAGTGCAAAGCGAAATATGACAATGCTACCACAGGGTGAGAAAGAGCATCAAGCTGAACAACGAAAGAGGAAGAAGGAGGATCTCAAGACTGCTTCTCTTCTTCCCTTCTACGGGCCTTGGTGACCAACTTTTAAGAAAGCCCTATATGTGAAACAACATAAGGAAAGGGAGGGTATCTCGCTTTTTGGCGTTAGGTGCCCTTTCTTATACTTCTAATATGTTTGGTACAAGAGGTCTTTCCTAGGTGGAAGAGGACCAACAGGTGTAGGCCAAAAGTGATCTAAGGAGTAGTTATCATGTGCGACTGATGGTTTATAACTAGTGTCATGAATCACATGCACCAACCCCCTATGAATGAACTTCAAGCATTTGTGCAAAACCAAGGGAACTACGTTCATAGCTACTAACCAGGGGATACCCAACTTCACTCTGAAGATATTAGACCTCGAGATTATTCCAAACAGTAGGTTCACAGAATTAGGTCCAATAAGGACTGATAGCATGATACTACCTAAGGGAGGTACAGAAAGCCCATTGTGCGTATGAATGGTGCTCATAGGTGCATTGTACCCATACTTGTGCAGGAAGTTAATTAACATAATCTCCTCAGTTATGATATTTACCTGAGACATCGGATCAATAAGAACACCCGCTACAATGTTCCCATTGATCCACACAGGGATATAAAGAGAAGATGGTTCTCTATTGAAGCCCATCGACAAATCCTATGAGGTGAAGGTTATACTTGGACCACCACTCACAGACTGCTCAGAGGGGATAGGTTGATGCAAAAAAGAGGCCATCATGTGCACTGAAAAATACTCTCACAAAGCCCCCCAAAGGTTGTAAAACAAAACAATGACCCACTTAAGGTTTTGTTGTGCAACACTTGGTGGAACCTTCCAACTACGTCTACTAGGGGTTGCAGGTTGGGTTGCAAGGTGAAGGCCTCACAACACTCACACCTACAACACTCCTTGAATACGAGGAAAGGAACTTTTAGTATCACAAAATGGAACCAAAATGGTTCACGTTAGGTTCACCAAAAATGTAAGAGAGGGGGACCAACCATGTCAAGGCTTAGGGTCACAGAGAGTCGAGAGCAGAGGGATGCCCTAACTTACCTCACTCTAAAGGGGTGTTTTGAAATAAGGGACGAGAATGATGAGGACTATAAGGTCCTTCAACCACTCTGTAGACCCAAAATCTGATTTGGGGATAGGCAAGCTCATTTTTAGGTTCAAAACTGTATCTCAGGTAGCTCTTTTCCCAAGGAAAAAAGCATGGTTCTAGGATGATAACACAACATGCTGGCATCTCTCAAGTGCGCTAGCATTTGTATGACCAGAGGAACAAAAGGAAAGTACAAACCATTAGAAAACTAGTTGATGGCCTAGCTAATGACTTCTAAAGTAATAAAACATAATTATAAAGTAGGAAAGATATAAATGGATATGATAAAGCAAATAGATGAGAGCTAGAGTGACAAAGATAATCTCATCGAGACGTCAATTTTCTAGTTGGCTCTGAAAGCACATCCACCTACACACAAGAAAGAAGGGAAATGTGTTGGGGTTGTATAGGGGTCTACCTCAGTCAAACCCCTGCTTTGTTGTTTCCACCTCCACGGACAACCAGATAGCAACAAGAGGGAAATATATGATAAAGAAGTATAGAAAGAAAGCACACGAATCACACTACAAAACAATAAATAGCTACTCAACAAAATCATAAAGGAGAGGAGCGAAGCATTACCACCTCCACCAAGAGCTTACTAGCCAATGGAGGGGAAAGAAGGCTTGAACAATCATCATAGCCTCGACTGCGATGAAGGGAGGTGTTGCAAAACCTCAATCCCAGGCTACAATGGCTTGCTTCACACTTGCTTTACGGAGTTGAAAAAGTGTTGTTGTTGTAATGGAATGTCAAAGTGCTAATTGAGAGAATAGAATGCTGGAAAATGCTTGAGAATTTCCCAAAAGATCAAGAAGTGCTAAGAAGATGGATTGAATTAGCAAGATAGGAATTTCAAGACAAAAATGTGAGGGAAAGAGCCATTTTTGGGTCAGTTGGTCGACATAGAGGTGTTATGCTTCATGCCCAATGGAGAACGTAACATCCCTATGGACACTAGAGGTAGGAATATGTCAGGGATGGTAGTGTGCTGCACAACTATCCACACATCGCACTCGTGTCTCTGATAAATATTCCCCCACTGACACAAAAAATAGGCACCAAATGGAACGAAGACAACTTGCTGATGTGGAATTTTTCCTTTGGATTTGGTTTCTAAGGTGAGGATATGTAAAAGTGGAATTTGCGTGAAGGGTGTAAATTCGCTCCTATACAAGAGTTTTCCCACGTTAAATACTGGTGTCTACTCTGTGTTGTCTTAATTTGTTCTTATCTATTCCTGGTAATGTGCATCTTTAACGTATTGTAATTGAAATTTGAACCTTAAATTTGTATTCTCTTCTTAGAATTTGCATTAGGAAAGTGTTTCCGCACCTTTACTTTCCTTATAGTATGTACGTGTCTATGCATATATTGTGAGTGGTGATGTTAAACCTGCACAAACACAATCAAACAACATATCATTAGTCTATTATGCAAGTTAAATCAACATTCCCCATAGAATTTATTTGAAATGCACAAAACAAGAAATGGAATGATGAACACAAATAAAAAGTTTTCAAATCCTATCTAATGCAAGAAAACTCTTAATCCTATGGGGGAATTGGTGCCATTTTGATGTGGAAAATGGCCCTTTCCCAATCCCTTGTAAGCTTGAATGATGATTTGATGAATATTTGGTGCTCCTTGGTGAAATTCCTGCATAACCTAGCTATAAAAATCTAAAAATTGATGAAAAAAGGATGAGCAATGGATAAGCAAATTCAAAATCTCAAGATAATGTCTTTACATGAAGTTATGTCCCCAAAATGAGTGAAAGAACCTTCTATTTATAAAAGAACAAGATGGAAGAATGAGAAAAAGGGATGAATGTGGTATAAAACATCAACCAATGGCCAAATGCCACTTGTCAACATGCTAATGGAAGGATGTTGAGCACATTTTGATAAATGTGCATGCATTCAAAATTTCAATTTGAAGAAGTGACATGCTTAGGGGGGGTGTAAGAAGATTTAAATGCCAATTGGCTCAAGGCAAAGGATATGTGAGAGAATTTTAACGCCTTGTTGGAGAGGACAAGTCCTTTTTGGGGGAGATTTTCAAATTTGAGGAATATTCCCTCTTTGATGCCCTTTTGAATGAAAATGGAGGATTTAATAAATCAAATAAATTGATTTATCGTGCAAGTTGCAAAAGCTAGAGAATTTGAGGATTAGATTTAGAGTTAATTAGTATTTAATTAACTTTAGATAGAGATTAGTTGACATGACATTTGATTTAAATTTTTTAGATTAAATCAAATGAGAGGAATAATGGACATTAGTAATTTAGTTAAATACATTTGATTTATTCAATTAAATGAAGGAACTTTAGGAGATAATTAAATAAAATTGATTTATTTAATTTAAGAATGATGACTTAGGATTTAATTAAACAAAAGATGATTTATTTAATTAAAGAGGGAAAATGATGATTTAACTAAATAAAGTTAATTTATTTAATTAAAAGATGACATATGATGAATTTTAATCAGATAAAGATTATTCGATTAAAATGGTTAGTAGAGGGATGATTAAGGATGAATTGAAATTAGTGAATCTAGATTAGATGTATGTATATTTTACGTGTCTACACACACACACACATATACATATGTCTGTGTGTATGTATATATGTATCTAGACATAAACCACACATGGAATTGAAAAATATAACAATATTACTAGCATAATTGAATGATTTATTTGCTTACGTTCGATTATCTTGCTTTTGTTGAATTTATTAGCCATTGCTTGGTTAATTTGGTTTTCTTTTTGCAGATTGTGTACTACATAGGATTTTCAATTCTATGATGTTATATTAATTTTTCATTGTTGTTGATCAATGTGATTAATACATAATCATGCTTGCTTCCCTTTTTTTCTCAATAGTCCTAAAACAAGTTCCATTTTAGTCACATGAATTAATATTAAGAATTTGATGTAGCGATGTAGCTTTTTTAGTGCACAATAGTCGACCAAATGCTATAGTTAGGAATCCTGCATTGATATTGATCACGATGAATAATTGCCTCTTTAATTCTTCTTTGTATGTATTCAATACTTCAAGCTTCACACATTCTTTTATAGAAATTATTGTACTAGGAAGTGTCAATACAATTGTATGTTTTGTCCTTTCACATGAAATTTGTGAATATGGTTACAAACAATTATGTTAAAAGACAAAAACTATCACAACAACCAATTGTAGTAGAAACCTACAAACCAAGTGCAAATACATCTTTCACGTCGATTAATGAAGCTCTGCACTATGCACATTGTTTTCGAATTGAATCGTTCAATTACAAAGTTGGAGATTGCCTATTTGACACAATACATGTTTTGCTTCATTGTCGTTACACATCAAAATAGTTACACAATGATTTTGTGGATCATTTCTTAAGTTTCCTTCATAGTCATCCTATAGCATTGCGATCCTATGATACTGACTTGCATCCAACAATGCTAATGGATTTGCATAATGCACATTAAAAAACCATGTATCTACAAAGAATGAAGCTTTCAGCCATAGAAATCAATAATAGTGGTGAAATTGGGCTTTGAGGTGAGACATTCTATCTAAAATGGCTAGCATATTGGATAAACATACCAATATGCATTTGGTATTTAACATACAAAACAATCTACTTACATTTCAACAAGGATGCATGTAATCCTACAATATCAATTCTTTTCCACGCTGCAACTTCTGTTGTTGGCCACTATGAGCTTGTGTTCTCAAGACTAAATACATACAATCACACCAAAAATATCCAACCACACTTGCAAATCACATACTACAATTTGGATAGCATTTGGCATACAATAACAAATGCATTTGAAACACTTGGACTTTGTAGAGTGACTACATTTGCTAGTACGTGTGGGGAAAGTATATTTGCTGCTATAGCTTTTTTGCTTCTCGAACAATTTGATTGAAAATTGAAAACAAATATGCAATTACTTGTTTTGAAAATTTTGGTCAATATAGCATACAAAGCAACAACCGTCTATTGCAGTTACAATCATTGGTGTCCAGAATTGGGATGTTGCATGTAGAAACTGGCCTTGAAGGATCTGAATTTTGTGCACTTTGGATGCCCCATTTATTTGATGCAACAATACACATATGGCAGGCATCTCCATTTCCTAGGGCCAAAACATACTCTAATTGCATCAAGCCAAGAAGAAATCTGAACTTAATTTTCTTTCCAAGTAGCTTAGGCCATTGTCATTATGAACCACTTCCACAAAAAGAACAACTGACTTGAAATATTCATATGAAGTATCTACATTCTATTCAACATATGTTAAGCACTTTCGAATCAAAGACATCAAACAACATGACTAGTTCTCATAAAAAACAAACAGTTTCAACAATAGATACACCAACAAAAGCAAAGCGAGGATTGCATAAGACATTACACTCTCTAAAAGAAAAAATACATAATGCACAAGCATCCCATGCAAATTTTCCAAAAACTACATCATCTAGTTCTATCCTACCCACTATCAATGTCACAAGAATAATTCAGTCCTACCCACTTAGTAAAATTCAATTATGTGATTCTAGCCAAAATCCAACACAACAACAATCATTACATTCTTTGAAGAGACAGATATGAAGTGGAAAAAAGGGTTATGCTTTACATTTGGAAAAATTGAAATGTAGACCATATAAATATTCTATGCTTCAGAAGAAAAACAACACTTATCAACGAGAAAAAAAAAGGCACCCACACAAAAAACAATGCAGTCCAAAAATCTATTAACTCATACCTGCAAACTATAAAAAATACACCTCCTCAATCATGCTCTGTTTGTGACATGCTCCATTTCCATCACAACATTTGTAAAATTAAAAATGCACTTGCAAAATC
Organism: Sequoia sempervirens; assembly: GCA_007258455.2. Taxonomy (NCBI): domain Eukaryota; kingdom Viridiplantae; phylum Streptophyta; class Pinopsida; order Cupressales; family Cupressaceae; genus Sequoia; species Sequoia sempervirens. Next base: position 551,177,819 of record VDFB02000017.1, read on the forward strand.
TTTGTATTTGGTATTTAGTCAAACGTATGAAAAAAATATAGCAATAGGGTAGCCCATTTGCAAACAATGTATAATAGCCACACTAGATGGTAAGATTCCATATTTTGCCACGCTTGCAAGAATAAGATGAAACACATGCATAGATATGTTCATTCTTTCACTGCTCTAGAGGAAAGACTTGTGTCTTTGTGCATAGATTTTGCACAGATTAGGATATTGGGATATAAATGAGCACAATATGGCTTGTTTGGGATAATTATCAATGTTCCTGTAGATTTTGATAAAGTGTAACAAGCATTGCCTAGACAAGTAGATGAAACCAAAACAGTGGCAATTAGATTGAAATGAAAGCTAGAATATGATAATGCACATGCACAAGGAAATGTTAGACCTATCATAGTCATGGATGCTTTAATTGCACTATCCAAAACACCATTGTACAAAAAAGATAGCATCTCTATAAATGGAGAATGGCATGAGTTGACAAAAAGACAAAAAAAATGCAAATAGATTTTGAAACAGAACCGACTATGCAAGAAAACACATCTGAAGATGATGAGGGGATAATAACTAAATAATTTATACATTGGTTTAATGAAACACAATCAATCAAAGACCTTGACACAACAATCATTGAAATTGCACTATCAGAAGGGTTTAAACCACTTGGTATTTTCCAGGACATGTATGCAGAAGAGATGAACTTCCCAAATAGTTTCTATGGTTCAACTCATCCAATTGACATTACTAAAACTTTGACATACGAAAAAATTGCAACATGGGAGCTTATGCATAAAGGCAATGAATTTGCAACAAACATAACAAATATTTTTTTAAGGATTTTAAAATTATTATTCACCAAGTATCCTCGCTAGCATGGATTTGCATACGGAAAACTGAATTGAAAAGTGAGAAATTGCTTGCAAAAGATGTGCGCAATCCAACAAAACTTGAAAAAATATTATGATCTCCATTAGATATAGAACATTAAAAAGCATTTGGACATCGCCTGATTATCTAGAAAACACTAAAAAGAACATATTTGTAATGATAAGACAATTGGGACCTCCAAATTTTTTTGTGACATTAACAAGTGTTGAGCGTTTATGGGAGCCATTGTGCAAAGATTTGCACTGAATATGTAGTCCACAATAATCAAAGTGTGATGAAGCTATAGAAGATAAAGTATTGGATTTTGAAATAATAAAAAAATCCAGTACTTTGTAGCCGTGATTTCAACCACAAGGTCAACACATCTCACAAAATGATGCTAAAAAGCCATGATCTTTTCGGCCAAGTCATGAACTATTCTTTGTTATAGAATTCCAAAACCGAGGCAATGAGCATGTTAAATTTTTTGCTATGGATAAAAGATGCACTTGTATATGGCAATTGCTCAAATACTGAAATAGAAATTTTTGTGGAAAAGTATATTTCATGTGACTCATTATTAATTGATACAAATCTTGTCAAAATGCAAATGCATCACCATACAAAGACTTGCAAGAAATACAAAAAATCAAGTTGTAGATTTAGTTTCCTGTTGCCTCTGATGAGCAAAATAATAGTTTCAGAACCGCTTTCGATGCCTGATGCTACAATCAAGGAGAAAGATTTTTTTTTTTTAAGCAACTAGAAAATAAACATTACACAAAGGAATTTTCATTTGAAAGTTTCTTGCATGAATTGAACATGGATGAAAATGACTACATTACAATGCTTCAATCAACATTGTCACACAAAATTGTTATGCTCAAAAGAGACCCATTCGACATATGGATAAATACGTTCGCAAAGAAAGTTCCCAAACTATGGTATACAAATACAGGTACACAATTTATTTTAGATGCATATGTTGTTGCATCTTATTATAGCTCGTATATGATGAAACAAGATAGAACATTGTCTCTAGCATTTTGGAAATTGCAACGCGAATGCTCTGCTGCTTATGATGGAAAAGTGCAATTTATATGAAAGCGTGGAAATGCATTGCTTAACTATCAACATATGTCCAGCCGTCAAGTTGTTCATATCATTCTCTCATTTCCATTGCGTAAATTCTCAAGGAACACTATTTTTATCAATATTGCACCATTCGAAAATAGTGTACATGTTAAAAAGCCCCAAGCTATTGATAGAAGAGAAAGACAATTCTAAAAACATCAAGTGTGCATCTGTAATAGAAAAATACATGCAACAACCAAAAGATCCTAAAAATTTTTCATTGACTGAATACGCCTTATTTTACTCTGGAAACCCTAGAAAAATGCAAAGAAGAGAAACTCCACAGATCATACGCTATGTAAGATACAATCGGCACATTAACCTTTAGAATTATTGCAAAGAGAAAATTATGTTGTATGTGCCTTTTAGATCTAGTGAACAAACCTTGTTAATTGGATATGAAACATGGAGTGCAATGTTCAATGCAAACAAAGCACAAATTACAAATGTCAAAATTTGTATACTACACAAATTATTCCTAAATGGGGTGACCTTGATGAATCCTTCACAAAATCTAAAAACTATAAATTTCCAACAATAGACATTGCAGATGAAATTGGTGTAGGAAAACAGGAAAATGGCATGGAAAAGTATGACATCATAAGTGACTTGAACCATATGAAGAATACGAAGCTCAAGGAATCTATCAGCAAAAAACTATTCTTAGAAATTTCACATCCTTTTCTATTAAGCAATGAAGAATACTATAAACTACAGAGACAATTGAACAAAGAACAACAATCAATAGTAAAGGACATACTAATGGAAAAAAGACTTGCTCTGAAAAAACATTGTACTTGTTCTTGACAGGTGGGGCAGGCATAGGGAAAACCTTCACAACAAAAATACTTTTCAAGGCAATGATTTGATTCTATGATAAACAACTGGATAGTGATCCTCTCAAGCCTAAAGAAATTATTGTTGCTTCAATAGGAAAAGTTGCATTCAATGCAGGTGGCATTACTACACATTCAATCTTCCAATTGCCATGTAACTCTTCAAAAATGTTGCCTCTAGATTCAAACACAACCAATGTCAACAAAAAATTAGACCAAATGTAAATTCTTCTTATTGATGAAGTCTCATTGATTGGTTCAAAAATGCTTTATAACATTGACATAAGACTTTTTCAAATCAAGCACACACCAACAACACCTTTTGGAAACATAGATATCATTTTCTGTGGTGATTTCTACCAAGCACAACCTGTTTGTGATACTTGGATATTTGAAGAACCAATAATAGATAATGAGAAAATGCCATACACCTTTTGGACAGACAATTTTAAATGCTTTGAACTACATAGCGTTGTTAGGAAAATAAATCAACATTTCATTTCCATACTTAATCGTGCCAGGATTGGTCAACAAACCAATCAAGAAATTGACTATTTGAATGCAATGTGCTATAAGACACCTCCAAATGATCCATGATTTCCATACTTATTTCATAGAAATATAGCAGTTGACATGTACAACAAAAAAATGATAGACAATATATCAAAAAACCTTTATGTATTGCATACAATTGATAAACATGATACATCAATTGACAACATTCAATGTCAGCCTTTGAAATCATCATTGCCTAGCACAATTCTACTCAAGCAAAACATTTTGGTTGAATTGATTTCTTGCAACATTGGTACAAAAGATGGACTAGTCAATGGTGTAGATGGCATTTTCAAATTGCATACAACTGAGCAAGAAGACATTGTCTGGATAGAATTCAATGATTCTATTGTTGGAAAATTGCATCGACAAAGAACACAAAATCTATACACGAATTGTATTATGCCTTCTTGGACAACCATAACGAGAATTATTAGAAAAGTCAAAATAGGTACAAAAATAGTCGCTAGAGCACAATTTCCTTTGCAACTTGCATGTGCACGAACCATTCATAGAGCACAAGGTTTGAAAATGGACACAATTGCTTTTGACCCATGTAAGGTATATCAACATGGCCTTGTGTACACTACTTTATCATGTGTAAGAAACATTGAGTCACTATATCTTATGCATAGGATGCAACAACAAAACTTCATAGTATCAAAAAAAGTGAATGGCAAAATGTAATGCCTTATGGCCTCGACACAATGGAAAGTAGAACAAAGTCTTTTGTCTATCCTCCCAAATCATTTTATCATATGCTCTTTGAACACACGTAGCTTTGCATTGCATGCACAATAAATAGCCAATGACCATGACTTGCTCCAAGCAACTATCCTTTGCTTCCAAGAAATAAAACAAAATATGCTCAACCACATTGGCTTCCTTGACAAAACATATGATTGCTATATTACAACAGGCATTCGTTGCCTATTAACACACCGCAGGAAAATAATTTTAGTGCAAAATTTTTAGAATTTTTCAACAAAATATCTAGAATCAATAACAATTGACCTACTGCATATGCATACTACTATGCACACCATAAATTTGTACTTGACACCAAACGAGCTTGTTCATGATCTTTTTGATATTATACAAACTGTTGTCACCTCGTTACCACCTAGTTCAAAATTGATTATTGTTGGAGACTTTAACATTGACATGTTACTGTAGGCATCATTTTAAAATCTGCAAACAACTAAACTTCAAACAATGGGTTAGTGCCTTGCAAACTCTATCAAAATACCTCTATGAAATACATTGCAAATGCTTTCAAAATGCCACAAATGATGATAAAAAGACTAAAGCATTATGAAAACAAAAGCAAGCTACCTATTCCATAGTTGGATTGGTGTCACATGTGCTAGTGACCCTTTCCCAATCCTTGATCAAAGCTCAAATTGAAAATGCAAATGAAGATGGTGGAGTGATGATGAACAAGATCAAATCTCAAATGAAGAGAGTAACCTTGCATAAAATTGTGAAGGATTTGCTCAAAGATGAAGCACCTATTTAAAGATTTTCAAAATGCTAAGTGTTGAAGAGGACCAATGTGGGACTAAGATTCTGCCAATGAAAGAAGGACACTTGTCAAATGGTGATTGGTTGATGTATGTGCAAGATTTGGGAAGAGTGCCCAAGAGGGAAATTTTGAATTCAAATTTGCAATAAATTTTGAGAGGGGGAACAAGAAAAAGAGCAATAAATGTTTGACTTGTCATGTTGAGGGAAAATGAGGTTTTAATAAATCAATAAAATTGATTTATTGTGCAAGTGGATAGATCTAGATAATGCAAGTGGGATGGGATTAGCATTAGATCAGGATTAGATGATGGTTATGTTGATTTAATGCTGATTAGATGATTTGACTTTCAAGACTTTGATAATTGATTTATTTAAATCAGAAAATGATGGAATATAATTTAAGATTTGATTTAAATAAAGTCCTGATTTATTTAATTAAATGGATGATGCAAGATGAAGGTTGAATGATAATGTTTATTTGAATGATGAAAATGCACTTGATTAATTGATGAATGGTCCAATGTGACATCTAATTTGTGAATCAATGCATAATGTTAATTTTGCATGTCTACAACAATCCACAAGACCAAAATCACTCCTTCAATTTAAGGAATACCACAAATTGTCACTAGTTGTTGACAAGCCAACAACACATGCAATTGGTCTATTGAATCACTTTTTGGATACATAGCATGAAAATTGCTACTATCAAATTTAGAGCACTAGATACATATTGGTCAAACCACTTTGCAATATCCCTTTAGCTCTAGTCATCACTACATAGTATATAGTTTTCCAACTGCAACTGTTTACTACAAATATTCTCTCTGCAGTATGCTATTATCATTGTTGCTCATTGTTGGAGAAAACCAGCTTGCAATTTTGGTGAGTATAATAGAATTGTTGCTTAAATTTTTCTTGATATTGTTCATGCCTCTAATCAGAATACTTACTCCTCCACTATTCTGCTTATACAGATCTTGAGTTTGCTATTGTTCCTGATTAGGACTACCAAAAATGCTCTTCTAAACCTCTGACATGATTATGTAGGTGCTAGTCACTATATATCTATTTTGAAACAGGTACACTATCATGTACAATATTGCTAAGCTTTTGCATATTATATGTTTCTTCATCAGAAAGAAATTACAAACGTAACTTTGTTATGGACTGCAAAACTACCTTGAAACACATCCAAATAATGTTTAATTCATGGATAAGAACTTTTTAAATTCATTCCATGGATTTTGCTAAGTCCTATTCGATATGTTGTTTATACTATCCAATGTAGTCGATTTGGGTTTCTTGTATCACTACTTTTGTTTTCTACTCATGCAAATTTCAGGTCTACCTATTGTTCTAAGAGACTAGTATCAATCATATTGTTGGAATTATCTTGCATGGATATGCTATTCGAAATGACTACACAACCATTTAGAACCATGTATGCTATTATGCAAAATATTACTAAAGCATTGCACAACATTCATTTCTTTATTAGAAACAAATAAGAAAGTCAAAATTGTTATGCATTGCAAAACTAGGATGCAACACAACCATATAATATTTTTTGTATGCATATCATGTTCCTAAATTGCCAGCTATAGGTTTTAGATCTTTTGCTACTTCATAGAACATATATTTGAGCATTTCCTAGCTTGCACCAAAACATCTAGAGCATCTACAAAAAGGTAAATACTTGACATTTGACACCAACAAACTTCAAAATCATATTAGGCCTCATTAATGTTTTCTTTTCAATTTATTTTAATACATGCTTCACATAAATATCTCATTGCATATGCTTGCAAAATTTTTTAGAAAACACAAACCACATTTCTTGCACAAAAGAAGATGGATTAGTTAGTTGAAAAACAAGATGAAAAGAGGCAAGTACTATATCCCGTTTGTGTCATATATAGATTGACTCTTTATATGTTTAATTATCAATTTAGTTTTTGTCATTGCTCAAATCGTAATGTACATATTCAAAGCAGAAACTATAGAGTCATCAAGCATCCTCGACATATGCACAAAACAATTGGTTTCAACATTTGAAGGTGATGTTTTAGCCATTTATGGCCTTGCTATTACCAAAAATACTGGAAAACCACCAAAAGCACAAATTGTGCATGTTAATTTAGTTGATAGTAATGGTCAAATGACAATCACTGTAAACATCAACAACAAACTAATTGATACATTTATGCCATTGTTATTACCTGATACAAGTGTTCATTTCTCAAATTTTTTCATTAGGAAAAAACACAATATGAAAGAGGGGATGCTAATTATTCCCTTATTTTAACTGCTAGAAGCACCATTGAACCGATTTACAAAGTCTATAAAGAATGTAGACTGATTTCTAGCACAACCATCTCGTAGCTCATCCAATCAGATGATAGTTACTCTATTTGTAAAATTGGTGCTATTGTTACTAGTCATCATCAAGTGCCAATGCGATATGAGCTGCAAATTAAAGATAGAGAGACCCAAGATGACTTCACGATTGTAAGATATTCCACACAATTCATGTCAACATGTAGAATTTGAGCACTTTGCTTGCTGGAATTTACCAAATACTTTTTACAATTTGTTTTCCATGCAGCAGACTTGCTTATAAAATGTTTTTTCTATTGACAAAATTTACATTTGAACAATCTCTATTTGATTAGATTAATATATACATTTTTGAACATACAATTCTTATTCTAATTCAATGCCATTGAATTCTTAAATTGATTTCCCTTGGAATTTTGCATCTCAGAAATTGTGTATTTTACATCTTATAGTCCCCTTCAGTCATACAAAGCTTTATGTGACACTTCAACTGATCTTGGCATCACCAAAAACCCCTTTCATATTGTTCATAAATACTAATCGATCTGGGCCAAAAGGCACAAGCTTGATGAAAAAACACAGTCCATTTTCATTGATGAACTCAATGATGCATCTAAAAAGGCCTCCCTACAACCATTTAAGTCCTCAAACATGGAAGTAAACACCTAGATCATTTACGTTCTACACAATAGTATAGATTTCTGATACAAAGTGCTTGTCATGTGTGCCTTGCTACCATGAATTTCCTAAGCGCTGCATTGCTGTAATTTGTCACTGATTACATCTGCATTACCATTGTAGGTGACTAGAACACTAAGACCTAAAAAGTCCAATTTCCCCCATGTGAACCAATTTTCACTTCATGTAAACCAAGAGTTATTTTCACAAAAATGTCAAACAATGATGTTGTGCAGTGCACAACTTGTGGCATTGTTCAACCATTTCCTATAATGCACTATTCAAACAATAGATGGTTATGTGGACTGTTATCTACATAGACAACAGTTGTGAAACAAATTCCCTCAGCTAGCTACAATTCCATTTCAAACTTACAAGAAAGAAATGTTTGTGGTGATGTTCTTGTTGTGGAAGTTTTGACTGCAAGGAACATTCATGATTTTAGTAGATAATTGCATCATACGAATTGTCAATGAAGGAAGCAACAAAGCATCTCCACTGACTTGAAAAAATAATACAGTTTAGCACAGGTGCTAACCCAACACTATTCCAATTTTTATTCTTATTCCTTGATAGCATATCATACCAATTGCACTGTGAGGAGTGTAATGCACATTGATTGTGAAGCAGGATCTAGGTAGTGCAGTGTGCCAATGAAAAACAATATGAATTAACAAAATGTCTAAGAGCCTACACAACATAGTTATTGTTGAAAATGTCAATGAAAAGACTATTGTGTTAATGCTTTTATCAAGACTACCCAAATAGTTTATTTTCCCCTATTATATGTACCACATAACTTGAAAATTATGTTTTCATTTCTTTCATACATAGTATACACATGAACAACTTTGTTTACAAATTCATAATTTTTTTTTGATAATATAAGTAGGGAAGGGCCTTGATCCCGAGGAACAATAGCAGATCAAAAAAATAAACCAAGGTGGGAAACAACACCACCATCCAAACCAAAAAACAACATGATAATGGTTCGTAGGCCCATATTTAAAACCATCGCTATAGTCCAACCCATAATTATCAAAAACAAAAAGTTACTACCAACAAAATTTAAGCTACGAAGACCATTGATTAAGTCCATAGTATACCAGGTGGTATTCCACTATATCTTAAAGATTAAGTACGAACAGTCCCAAATATTGATAAAAAACAAAAAAACCCATCAGAAGCAGGAAAAACAACAACCCAAGCCATTAGCTGGCCTTCCTTAATAGGTCCCCATACTCCCCTAAGAGATCCACATACTCACGCCAATCAGGTCCCTCTGTTTCATCTAGCATTTTGAGGGAATCATACTTTCCTTGCTTCTTCAGTTTTTTGATAATCTTTGCTTCTCCCAAGGCCGCTCCTAGCATCATGTGTCTCATTAGCCTATTGGAGAATCTCATCAGGGTCACCAGAGCCTTTTCCATATCCTCAAATTGGACCTGCAAAAAGGTTAGTCTACTTTTAAGAAAATCAATACTCAATTCTTTAGAATTATTCTCCCGAAAAGAGAGCCTTGCATCCTCTTCATTCCCAGTTTCATTCTTTTGAAACATATAGTTATAAGTTATGTTTTAAGTTATAAGCTATTGAGACCATTGATAAATTCATAGACAGTTATAAATTATGTTTTAGTCTATTTTGACATCTTATATGCACCACATAACTTCATAGTTGTTTATTTATTTGTTTGAAACATACAAACTATAGAAGTAAACAACTTTGTTTCCAATTTCACAAACAATTTTAAGTAATGTTCCATGTGTGATGCTCTTTACTCTTTGAAAATCACAGCAATACATGTTTGTGATCAAAAGAAAGCTATAGTGATTCGATATTTCTTTTATGTGAAATAGAAAATGTCCGCTTAAATATCTGATACTTTTATAGACATTGATGTATTCTTCTAAGATTTATTTATCTAGAAAAATGATTGTTGCCTTTTTTCCATGGCTATTTTGAAGTGCATAGATTCTATTTTCCAAAATGCATGAACACTACAAGTTCCTCCCAAGAATTATTTATCTAGAAAAATATTCTAGGGTTGTTAGCAATGATATTTTCAAAAACTTAATTTCTATTTTCCAAAATATTCATAGGTCAATTATTGGGGCGATGGGGACATTTAGATACCACAAACATACTATTTTGATTAAATTTTAAAAAGAAAATTGTGAAAGTTTCAAATCACATTGTTTTTTTAAACATTGAAATTGTTCATTCTATCTGTGAAGAAACCTACACTACAGTTTCAATCTGTCAATTTCATCCCAAAATAGATTATAGTTATTGATGCTAGTTAACATGTCTTTTATCTCCAATGACATTATGCTTTTAATTATGTCTAATTTTCATTGATTACGAATGGGTAAAAACCAAGACATTTGTACCTTCTTATGTCTTTCAAAATGTTAAGCGCTTTGATGCGTCTGCCTCATATTTTTCACATTATAATAATATAAAAGAAGAAGACACTTGTTTGTTTGGCTAGCTGAACAACAATCTAAACCAATTTATGTTCACAATTCATATCTCTAGGTCCTAAATTTGATGGTCAATATTTGAAGATAGAAAATTACGTAGACTAAATAAATGATATAATCATATAAGGATTTTGATAGACAATCTAAATTTTTTGATATCAAGTGGTTCAGTCTTCTACTGACTGTGTACCTTCCTATATCTTTCACAATGCTATCTTACAGTTTACATGCATTTGCAATTGATTGATGGCTTATGGTGTGAGGTCTTAACTCTGTCCAACAAAAGATTGTTTGCATTTCTTGTTCATTTACTCTAATTCTTTGATGAGAGTTAATCCGGTCTCTATTGAAAGAGTTTATATCTATTATGTTAGACACAAACAATGAAATTGTTTGTAAGTTCGTAAGACTACAATACTGCCATTTTCTTGCGTTGTCTACTCATTTTCTTAGATTTTTTTGATGATGGTGAAATATATTACTTGACATGTCTTTTGTCTCCAATGATGTTATGTTTCTATTTGGGTCTAGTTTTCATTCATTGTAAATGGATAAAAAATAGGACATGCATACATTCCTATATCTTTCACAATGTTATTTCATAGTTTACATGTGTTTGCAATTCATTAATAGCTTATGCTATCAAGTCTGAAATCTGTCAAGAAAAAAATGTTTGTGTTTCTTGTTCATTTGCTTAGATTGTTTGATGAAAAAATTTCAGTCTCTATTGAAATAATTTATATCTATTGTGTTAGACACAAAGAGTAAGGAATTTGTAAGTTCCCATATCTATTACATTGTCATTTTCTCGCATTGTCTACTCATTTTCCCACATTGTTTTGTGACGGTGAAATCTGTGTCTGCTCATAGGGTTTATGTCTATTGTATTGGAAATGAACCATGAGGCATATGTATGTTCCTAGATCTATTGCAGTGTCGTTTGATACTTTTTTACATACCTACAAACGTAATGTTCCCTATTTTGTTCCAAACTTTTCCCAACGTGATAAAGCAAAAGAGTTGTTCTATTCCCAATCTTTAGTTGCTATTGGACATGTTACATGCCTTTGTAATGCTCTTCGATATACTCATGTCTTCATGTCCAATGTTCCTTCTTGTGCATTACATTTTAACAAAGCCATTGTGTTTACATAGTCCCTAACTCCCATTTATTGTGAATAGAATGAAATGAAAGTGTCATTGATGGCTTATGCCATGAAGTATTTAGTCTGTTCAACAAAGGATTCCTTGCATTGTTTATTCATTTGCCTAGATTATTATTTAGTGAGTTTATATCTATCGCATTTGAACCAAAAAAGGAAGCATTGTGAGGTCCTATATCTTTTACACTGTCATTTTTCCTTTGTTTATTTATTTGCTCAGATTATTTGTTGACCATCAAATCTGTCCCTGTTGACAGGATTTATGTCTATCATTTTAGAAGCAAAAAGCAAGGTGATTGCAAGTACCTATATCTTTTGTAGTCTCCTTTTATATTTTTTTACATCTTTGCATTATATAAATTGATTTTCTATTAGAAACATTTCATCAACACAAAAAAATTTCTCCTAACCACCAAAACATTTTACATAAATTTTAAGTATTCTCTCATTGGCTATTGGTATTTTTCATGCACTTTTGTATTTTTCCAATTGCAAATTATTTTCCGCACAAGAAATGGAAAAATATAATCAATTCCTAATCTTTTCTTGTTATTGGAAATACTTAATGACTTTATGATGTTCTTTGATACAGTCATGTCGTTGCACTCACTATTGCTCTGTACACATGGCATTTTTACAATGACAATATGCATTTATTCATAACTAATTTTCATTTATTGTGAATAGATTCAAATGCGTGTGTCATCAATGGCCAATAGTGTGAAGTTTCCATTCTATCCAACAAAGGATTTCATTTGCTCAGATTCTTTGATAAGAGTGAAATATGTGTCTACTAACACAATTTATATCTATCATATTTGAAACAAAAAATGAAGCATTTGTAAGTTACTATATCTTTTGCATTGCCTTTTTTTCATACTTTGTTCACTTCCTCTGACTGTTTGATAACATTGAGATCTGTCCCTGTTGACAAGATTTATGTCTATTGTCTTGCAAACGAAATTATAGAGTAAATGGCCTATTTCCTTCAAGTTCAAAATGGGTGGAATTGGAAGGAAATTGATATGATTTACCTCATTTCTTGAAAATGTTTTGAACAATTGTGAGGAGCTCTGATGGTGATAAATGCTATCCAAATGCATCAAATTTGCAATAGGTACATTTTGTATCTTCACAACTCCTATTTCCCTAGCATGGTTTGTCTGCCAAGTCCTATGGATTCTCAAAGTCATTTTTTAGATAATATGTTCCAGTGCAAATTTTTTTGATGAGGGCAAAGTCTATGTCTATTGAAACACTTTATATCTATCCTATTCAAGAAAAAAAATCACGCCTTTGTAAGTTCTCCTATCTTTTACACTGTCATTTTTTGCATTGTTTATTGATTTTCTCAGATTGTTTGATGGGGGTGAAACCTTGGTCTATTGACAGGGCCTATGTGCACCGATTTGCAAGGGAAAATTGATGCATCTATAAGTTCCTATATATTTTACTGTGCTGCTTTATAGTTTTTAACACCTCCGCATCTATGATGGGCCCTATTTTATTGAAAATTATTTTCCAACACCATAAAAGAACAAATTTAGACAATCCTGAATGCTTCATTGTTATTGGAAATTTTACATGGCTTTCAAATGTTCTTTGATCTAGAAATGTCTTCCCATCCTCTATTTCTTCCCATGCATTGTATTCTAATGATGACATTATGCATATATAGACGCTACATTTCATTTGCATTGTTTACTCCTTTGTGTTGATTATTTGATGTAGGTGAACTCTATGTCTACTAAGACAGTTAATATCAATTGTATTGGTTGTGAAAAATAAATCATTTTTAAGTTCCTATATCTTTTACACTCTCAGTTTTTGAATTGTTTATTTGCTTACTCGAACTATTTCATAAGAGTGGAATCTATGTCTCTTAACATGATTTATCTCTATCTTGTTAGTAGCAAAAAAGAAGGCAGCTGTAAGTTACTCTATCTTTTACAGTGTTGTTTTAGAGTTTTTTGCAGCTTTGCATTTTATGGATAATTGTCTATTCTTTGTTGTTCTCTACATTTATTAGTTCCCAACTTTCACTCATTGCAAATAGCTTGAATTGAAGGCGTCATTAATGAATTATAGTCTCAAGGTTTAAGTAGGTCGACCAAAGGATAGTTTTCATTGTTTATTCATTTCCTTCAACTGTATGACAAGGGAAAAATTTGTGTCTCTTGAAAAAGTTTACATCTATGCCAAAGAGCGAGCCTTTGTAAGTTCTTGTATCTTTTACACTCTCATTTTTTGCATTGTTTATTCATTTGCTTAGATTATTGGATGGAAATGGAGTCTCTGTCTATTGTTAGGTTTTATGTCTATTGTACTTGAAGCAAACAACACACTTGTAAGTTCTTGTATCCTTTACACTGCCATTTTATACTTTTTTACATCTCTGCATTTTATGAGTTCCTGCCTATTATTTCTTGATTTTTGCATTTTATGGCCTAATCTCTATTCCTCCTTGTCTTTGAATGCTTTTATGAGTTAGTCTCTATTGTTGAATTAAAGGCTTAACACCATGAATCATTAATGTCAACTTCTCTACTGCCCACAACTAAGAATTGAACTAACATTTTTCCCCCACACACGCATGCCAACTACACTTGAATCTATCAAACTCATTTCATCAACTGGTAATGCATTTACAATTTTGGTATGCATTTATAGTTCACTGTATATTCACATTTTTTGTTGTACAAACCACAATAGTGTTTTTGCTGGTGTACAATGGTGTGCATTTTTTGCATCTTAGTATATTTGAAAAAAAATGGTGCATTTAGTGACCATACTTTTATGTGTCAAAGGATTTCACAATGCATTTAGTGTGATCACTTGCAGTATGCACATCTCATATTTGATTTGCTTCTATTAATAATACTTTTGTTGCAAGGATATTGTGGTTTTGTTAGTGTTTTTTTCTCAGTGTCTTTGGGGGTAGTATCTATAAGCTTTTGCTATTAATCATAGTGATATAATTTTCAAGAAGAAAGTGGGCAGTGGTCTTTAATAGTGTTCAATTGATTATCTTGCTCAATGGATACTGTGTTCATTGTCTCTCTTCATCATGAATCTACTCATACAATTGTCCAGTGGATATGAGACAATGGTTCCACAGTCATTTGGTGATTTGTTGATTCTGTGATAAAAGGTTTTGGTATAGACAATTTTATATTCTTCTTTATGCTTAGTTATTATACATATGCTACTGATACTTGATAATTGTGCATTAGATAATGAATATTCATTTCACATTTCTGGGAAAGTGGATATGCTTTGTGCATTGCTAATCTTTACTTGATAGTTGCACAAATAGTATAGTTGCTTTGTGACTCAAGGAGGAAATTTGCTTAGAGATCAGATGGTAGGCACTCATATTGATATGTATTTGAGTGAAATTTTTAGCTCAAGTGGCTTTGGGTGCATTTTTTGGATAGTTTACTATGATTGATAATCTTTTGATAACAACTTTCCATGACAATGGTGACTGTGAAATTCTCTTTATGTGATATGTGATGATAGTCTTGACACTTTGACAACATACAATATTTTCCTTCGGATAGTGTTCTTGCATAGTGTTATTCTTTCTTCTAGTACACAATAGTGATCTTTCTTGACAATGGAAGTCGTAACAACCTATTCTTCACCCCTTGGTTATCCTTGGTGATTACACATGATAATGTGTGATGAATCATGTTGGTACAATGTTATTCTAAAGGGGAACAACTGATCTCTTTGAGTGCATGGTTTTAGGGGAAGTTTTCATGCATATTCTACACCCATGTATTATATTTTCAGTGTGGTGGAATCTTGGTTTAGTTTTGATACCATGAAAGTTCTATATTTCATTGTATAGTGCTCTTTTATGTTTTATTCATTTAGATTTGATGTTGTTTTGTGTCACTGTAACAACAGATTGTTGTTCATGAGCAGGTATTTGTTGATTTCCCATGCCTTTGACCTTTGGAATTGTTGTCAAAAGGGGGAGATGAGCTCAGTGATAGGTCTATGGTTTTCAGTCTAGCATTTGGTTCATGATAGCATTAGTAACATTTAGATTTTAAATTCAGTTTGGGCATACATGATCAGTTATGGTTGTTCATTTAGTTCATGATGTTTAATGCTCAATATTGCATAATGTTGGTAATTTTTTGACATGGCAGGGATTAGTACTTTAGTGCTTCTACAAGTGATATCTTTTTAGGTTTGTGGCAATGTTTGACATCAATTCCAAAGGGGGATTTTGTTGCCCCTTTGACATTGGTTTTGGCATTGATGTCAAGTTGAATGTTCAACTTGGCACATATTGAGGTGATACACATTGGTATATATATATACAGGTTTGGCATACATTTGTGGCTTTAATTGAAGGTTTAGTGTTGTTTGATTGGTGTTAAATGTCATTGGGATGAAAATGTTCTTTTGTTACAAAGGCATAATATATTTCTATGTTTATGGGTGACTTTGACATTGAAAAGTCATTGAGACAACAATTTTTGTTGAGGTAGCAATTTTGATATGCATATGAGTTTTTCTAGACCAACACATGAGTCTTGGTCATTATGAAGGTTGGTCACTTTCATAAAAGTGACCAAGGTGGACCAACATATATCATTTGGGAATTATGAGTTTTATGAATTTGAAGAAAAACATATGGGAGAATGCCAACATAATAATTGGTGAGATACAAAATCATTGTATCAATATCATTTTTTCCCTAATTGTTCATTTAGTTTGTAAAACTCAAGATATTCTGCTGTAGCTGAGCTAGGATTTTTGGAGAAGGTTGTAGAGCTCGATGGAATGAATGGTATTATAGTTGAAGTTACAGATAAATGGTTTTCAATTCACCATGGTAGATTAACTTCAGGGTATGCAAAGTAAAGTTGACTTCATTGGTGGTAATGTCCTTATGTTATTACCTATGTCAATAACATTATTACTTCAGTTCTATAGTTCTTATTTGCATTGACTTTGCATTATCCTATACATGGTGTTGTTTCATTTGTATATCTCTATTTGTTGGTTTATTATATGGGGTTTTGGAACCATGTTAGTAGGGAATTCTTTGTATTGTTTGAGGTCATCTTTATGTTGTCTTAAGATATTTCTATACCATAGTTTATTTGTTGTCCATGGTCAAATATTGTTTATCAAGGGTTTGTCTCAATGGTTATTCATGGGTATGTGGTATTGTGTGGTAGTGTTAAACGTAGCTAGGGCTTAGAATTTAAATATGTTTAGCAGATATATTGAAATTTTTTCACACAGGCTGTGATGTGTACATTTGATTTAAAATGAGGTATATGTCTATTGTTGTTTGTGTGCACATTATTTATTGTATGAGTCATCTATAATTTGGGAATTCCATGTATAACCTTGTATGTTAAATTCTTGAAGGGTTGTGGTAAGTCTTGTGATGTCGAGCTTGGAAAGTTTGTTTTGTGAAACTTATATGCATCTTGTGTGATGTTCAAACACATAGTTTATGTGTTGTGTCAACCATTCCATGTTTTAAAAAGATAGATTAAAAGAGTTATTAAAAGATATTCACAACAATCACTTGACAAAGGTAGTTACAGAAATAGTTTTGAATAGGTTTTAAAGGTTACATTTGATAGTTGTAATGAGTGAAAGATGGAAGCATTATGTGTACTATTCAATGTTTATATAAATAGTGATTTATCACTGTTATTGGTTTGGTGCTTTATAGAGATATATCATGTTGAATTTTTAAATAGAATTCTGTAATGTTTTTTTATAAATAGTATTCAAAACAGTGAGATGTGTAAACTAATATATATTTTGTATTTTAAAGATTCCAAATGAATGAATCTTTAGGATATAGAATGTGTTAGTTTGGAAAGTGGAAATGTTATGTAGTGAAATAGAGCAACCCTCTATAATTTGTTTATTCATGTTTTACAGAATGTTGTAAGGTCATGTTAGTGAGACAAAGATTGACCTTTTGCTAGTGAGGCAGTTGTGTTTGCTAGTGAGGCATAAATTGTAGCTAGTGAGGCTTGTGTTTCCTATGAGGCATTTGTAGCTAATGAGGCTTATGTTTCTAGTGAGGCATTTGTAGCTAGTGAGACTTGTGTTTCCAATTAGGCATTCTATAGCTAGTGAGGCTTTGCCAATGAGTCATTTTGTAGCCATTGAGGCTTTTCTAGCGAGACAATTTTGATAAGTTAGTGAGGAATTTACGAGTGGTTTTTCATCCCTATGAGGGTTTTCCACTCATGAAAAATACTGTGTTATGACTCTTTTGTGGATGCCTTTTGATCATGTTGTGTTCTATATTTACATTGTAGCATTTGAGTTTTTTTTTTTTTTGAGAATCTGAATTTGGTTATCACATTTGATCATAATCTTGAAACTGAACATTTACTATTTTCAAAGAGATTAAGTGGTTTTTTGAAATATCAGTAAATTGAAATTGTGTATTAAGACACTGATTCACCCACCCTCTCAGTGTCTTTCATACTCCAACAAGTGGTATCAGATCCATACCCTTGCATAAGTTTAACCAATTTAAGGGGTTCCTAGAAGTGGAGTACTCATTATGGAAAAAAGTAAGAGAAATAGAGGAAAAATAAATACTCAACAGAATGCTGAAAAAAAAAAACCCTCTAAAGCTAGTTCAAAAAATGATTATATAGAGAAGAGTGTTGACATAGAAGAACATCCCTTTGTGAGTGATTTTGAGCAAGAGTTTGATGAAAATGAATGTGAAATTGATTGAGAAAAATTCAATGATCAATGTTTTTTCAAGAGCAAGAGAAGGTTAATTTGCAAAGAATTTTTAGATGGAGCCTTTTAGGTCCTCATCTGTTGGTGAGCATCCTAGAAGGTGAAACTAGCAATTTACATGTGTGTTTTAGTCTTTGTTCTCTCTATCTTTCTATCATCTAGAAGGTGACTTCTTTTGATTAAGGTTGATCAAGAATGAATACAAGAAGCACTATGCAAACTTGTGGTAGTCCTAAATGAATGATAAGATATGGGTCCACACAAAGATGAGGATCACTGTGTGTAGATATGATCCCATTTCTATCACATTGATGGTGAATTACAACAAAAATAACTTAGTGCTTTGAAGAGGATCATATGTAGAAGAAAAGAAGAATACCTAAAAGTATTCTCAGATAAAAAATTTAGTAGCTGAGCATGGATGACATCAACAATAGCAGCTATAAATTCCATTTTGTATGCATTCTCCTTGCTCATCATCTTTAGGTGGAAGGTTGCACCCAACTGAAAATCATGGAAATTGGTGTTTGAATCTAGCCTAAAGATGAATGACAACATGTAGAGGGTATCTTTCATGTCCTATGCCACAAATTTTGAGAGAACAATGTGAAAAGGTGAGACCTCTATTTAAATTTTATGGAGCACCAAGTTGAGGAACACCAATTTCTGGACACAAGTGTCCCACAATTCTATAGGATCTCAATGTTGTAGACATCTACACTAGGGTCATTGGGGAGTCAAAGCATTTCTTGTGCTACTTATACATTGATCTACACATTTAGGTGGTAACCTTGAATGACACCATTATTGGTGTCGTATGCTTCCTTGTAGAGATAAATAAGCTTTGGATGTTGGTGCACGAGAGGCGCCATGTATTGTGCCAAGGTATAGCTCCATATTCTAAAGTTGAAAGGCTCATAGTCATTGTTTCAAAACTTTGTGAGAATGTGGGCATGGGTCTCCATCAAGTTATTTGGATTCTTTACTAATTTGGGATCAAAGATCCCATCCACAAAGTCAAAGACCATATAAGGGCCCTTTGTATGTCCCTTAGAAATACTTGTTACATTGGGTATTATGGGCTTAGGCTACACGGGGGCTGAAGCATATGATTTGCTTCCCTGGAACTGAGGAGGAAGCTCTCCATGCACACCTAATCCTTGCAACCTTCACCTTCTAGGATTCTCACCAACAGATGAGGACCTGAAAGGCTCCATCTAAAAATTCTTTGCAAATTAACCTTCTCTTGCTCTTGAAAAAACACTAATTATTGAATTTTTCTCACAATTTTATACACACATCTTTTCCGAAGACTTTCTACTTAGCTCAAAGCTCTTGGAAACTCTAGAGTTTTTAAATATTTTGTTTGATAAAAAAATGGGTATTTATCAACCAAAACTCCTAATGTAATCATCATACAATTTTTTTATTTTGGTGCCCATTGTAACTATGGGTAATTTTTAGGTTAGTAGATTAGTAGCTAAATAAATAAAAACCCAAAGTAATAATGAAGAACAAAGGAGGAAAACATGATTAAAATAGAGAGAGATAACCTTGAGTCTTCAACCTCCATGATTGACCTCCATTATACCTTCTCTATTTACTATAATATGAAGTTTTCCCTTAGATTTTGTGTGAGAAATATGTGGCACTGCCAAGACCAAAGCAAATGTTGAAGGATTTGATGACAAAATGCAATACTATGCAACTATGCAACTAGTAAGCAACTCTAAACTATGACTAAAGTATGCCAAAATTCTAAATGAGAGATGAAGTATGCCTAAGACAAGAGCTAAGATGACAAGATTGCAAGGGATATGAGAGATGCCTAAAACAAGATTGCATGAGATGTCCAAATGAGACCAAAATTGCCATTTTATAGAAAATGCAATTTTGAATGAATGGTCAAGATTGAAGATTGGAAAATGCGCTAGAATCAATGGACAAGATTCAATGTGACAACCCACAATTAGGGTTAGGGAAACATTAGGTCAAATTTAAAATGAGTGGACAAGATTCAATTTGAGAAAATCAAATCAAGGGTTGACAATGCATGTGACAAGGAGATAAGAATGGCATAGAAAAAGAGAGAGTTGGAAAATCAAATAATATTAGAAATTACTTGATTTATGGAGGAAAAAGGCTATTTTGAATTAAAAATTAATTTAATTCAAAGGTGGGGTCATGTGACAGTAAATAATTAATTTGAATTATTTACTAAAGAGGGAAAATTAGAAAGTGTGACTATTTTAAATAAATAATTTTTTATTGAAAATGAGGAAAATGCCAAGGTGGATAATAATTAAATAAATTAATAAATTCATATAATTATGAGAGGGCATTTAAGAATTAATGACATTTAAATAAATAAATGAATGAAACTTATTTATTTAAATAATCAAGAGGAAATAATGGACAAGGATACTTAAATAAATTAAGAAATTTATTTAATTATGGAGAGACATTAGACAATTAGTGACGTATTTAAAAAAAATAAAAAAATATTTATTTAAATAATCAAGAGGAAATAAAAGTTATGAATTAATTAAATAATTAAAATTTATTTAATTAATAGTTGAAAGTGGACCAAGGATATAATTAAGTGTTTTAATTATGGTAGGAAGAATGTGGTGAAAAATAGAGCTTGGAGGCTTGGGTCATTTTTATGTGTCTACATTTTTCCCCTCTTTGTCATAATGCAGCCTGTTGCATTGTGACAAAGAAAAGTTAGTTAGAAACATGCCGCAGTGAAGGTACGAAGTATCTATGCCCCCTTGGGAAAATTTTCAAATTTTGGCCTTGTGACCGAAGAAATTTGGAAAGTGTCTCGACAAGTTAATTTGATGACCAAAAAATCAATGGCGCAAGCGGTTTCAGATTTCATAATGTTTAAGGTGGTCAAAAGGTTGGTTAAAGTTGGTCAAAAGAGCTTCCAATAATAGCATTTTGAATAAATTCCCACTTTAACCTTATAAATAGGTTGAAAATGGGTAAAAGTCAATTCATTTTCACTTTCACACTTGTTAATTTGGATAGCTCAGAGCTAGGAGATCATGTGCGAAGATGGTGATTCCAGTGACCAAGCACCACGGGGAGATCGTTCAGACTTTTAGATAGCTAGAGGGTGCAAAGCTAGCAGTGAGTACGCCTTACCCACTTTGTCATTTTGTCATTTTTCATTCTTTTTTGGGGTTCTTAGGGTAGGCAATGAATGTGTCGTGATGCATATGTGTGCACGTAAGTCATATTCGCGTTTGTATTCAATGCATTTGATGCGTCACGATGCAAACACAACAAGTCCGCAAGGTAGGTCTATTAGGTGCAACACTTTTGTAGGAAATCAAGCTACATTCACCAAGTCATGTCATAAATGACATGAGTGACGCCACATTCGTGTACTCGAGCAACACATTTGAATGAAATGACATAGTTGACAAAAACCGTGACACAAGTGCTAGATTGAGATGCAAACGCGGGCGAAAACAACATAATCATCAGATTGGAACACAAATGCAGTACAAAATGATGCAAGTGCCAAAGCACGATGCAAATGAAGTCAACACGACGCATTTGACTTTGACTAGGGCTGAATTTAATTTAGGATCAAGTTTCTAAATGATTTTGACTAGGTAGATCATAATAATGATTTTCAATAATGTGCTAATGCATGTTTCTGCATGTGCAGAGACAATTACCATTGATCTACATATGAGAGAGTACGCCATCAACATATAGATTTAGGGACCAACTACAAGATCAAGAGTGGAGGCATTTGATGTAACTTTATTGTACTACATCACCTATATGCCCATTGTCCGGGAAAATAGGGGACTGCTGACTGCACTCTGCGAGAGGTGGCATTTAGAGACATGTTCATTTCATTTGTTGACATGAGAGGCCACAGTGACTCTGGAGGACGTGTACCAAATTATGCGCCTATAAATCAAAGGAGAGCGAGTCGTTTATGCTCCACACCAAGGATATCAGACATTTACAGGTTATTACGAGGACGATACTGGTGCAGGACTAGGCATCGAGGACTATGAGATTCGCTGGGAGTTCATGGCAGAGCACTACCCTTGGTGGGATGCCATGTTATGTACACTAATTGCTGGAGTTTTTATACCAGATTGCTAGGGACATGGATTCCTGATTGGCTAGGGAGATGTGCTTGTGTGGATGAGGCATGAAAATAATGTCTTTTCATGGGGGCCTTGTTTTCTAGGGATGCTTTTCCATCAGCTCCATGAGGTAGCGTATAGAGGAGCTCAGAGTATCAGCTACGAAACCACCTTACTCATGATCTAGGCTTGGGAGCATATTCTCATCTTCCGTCCACCCATTCAAAGGCCACCATTAGTAGATGGGATTCCCTATGTGTATCTCTATGTAGGAGCATTACAACAGATCAGGGTCAGGGAGACAGGCTTATGGCAGCACATGATAGATACCATGACTACATTTGTCTGGCGACCATACAGGGATTGTGCGTAGTGGGCCGATGAGGCCGATCATTTGACATTTTGCCGATAGCTCAGGTATTTGTTTGGACACACTGTTTAGAGCTAGTTGATCATTGAGATGTACCTACCCTAGCGGGTGCCTCGACAATTCAGAGAGTAGCAAGGTGTACCTATGGGAACTACCAAGTACACCCGATCATCGTGAGAGCCGATGTGGGGCCTTGCAATATCAACACCTTTTATCGAGCAAAAAATAGATGGGTTGGTGGTGCAACAATGGGGGTAGAGTGAAGGTCCTGCAGATCCTGAGATGATGAAATTTTTTGACTTGTGGTAGTAGACACATCGACCAGTGCCATTGAAAGATCTGAGTGGATCAACACCAATTGATTGCAGATCAGTGATACCTTGAGTATGACAAGGCGGTAGGGGAGGTAGAGATGGTGGTAGAGGGAGGGGGAGGTATGGAGGCAGAGGGAGGGATAGGGATGGAGGGAGAGGAGGTGGAGATGATTGAGGAGGTGGAGATGATGGTGGAGATGGTGGGAGGAGGAGGAGAGGGGGAGATGGTGGGAGATAGGGGAAGAGAGTTCAGTAGCACATGCAGAGAGTACCCTTAGTACCAATCCCCGAGGTAGTGGAGGAGGCAGATAGAGAGGAGGAAGGGTTGAGATAGGAGGTAGAGTAGCCTGATATTTCTCCAGATGTCGAGGTTGGATAGGATGAGGGGAGACAGGAGGAGGAGAGGTAGCCAGAGGAGGAGATTCAGTAGGAGGAGGAGGTTAGGCAGGAGGGAGACTAGAGGTGGAGATGCTAGGAGAGGAGGGAGCCATTGGAGGCGAGGAGGATGATGAGGAGCTAGATGATGAGGATGCCATAGATAAGGTAGAGAGATACTAACGTGGCAGATGGTGGAGGGAGAGGATGACATACCTATAGGACCACCATTGACGCATGATGTGACTATAGACCAATGATTGGCTGATATGCAGAGGAGGCTTGATGAGAGTGCAGCACAAGTTAGGGCCCTAGAGGTAGAGTTGGAGATTTCCAAGGTAGAGAGGGATTACGTGGTGATTTGAAAATAGGAGTTTGCGAGATGGTGTATAGAGTTTGCAGAATTGTGCTTGGGACTGTCAGGGGACATAGCAAGAGAGCTATCCAGGGTTAGTACCAACCAAGGATGTTAATGGATACTATACAAGTAGGTTGTGCCACTTGAGAGATGGGATCCTACTCTAACACAGTCTTGGATGAGGATAGGCAGTGGCAATAGGATAGGGAGTGGTAGCAGTAGCAGAACAAAGAGCAGTAGCTGCAATCAGAGAAATGTGGGAGGTTCCACCACTTCAAGGAATTCATTAGATCACCTCTCTCACCACAATCACAAGAATTCTTCTAGTCACAGGTCGGGTCATAGCCATGGGTCGTCTGGGTTAGGGTATAGATCAGAGCATTGTCAGCCACCAATGAGCAATCCATCGGTCTCTTAGACTCATGCCATAGTAACCTCACAACATGATGTCACTATAGAGATGATGCCATCAGTATCAGTTCCATCTATCTCAAAAACACATGCTATTGTGTCAGCATAGGTTATGTCATTGCTAGCTATAGGTCATCATTCACCATGCTTTTCTCCATGAGGGGATGAGGAGTGCACAACATAGGGGCATTTGACATTGTTATTTTTGACATCATGTTTCAAACATTCATGTTATGACACTTTATATTTTGACCATGAAGCCTACGAGCTCCATTTTTGGGATACCTCATGACTCTTATCCTATGACATGATTTTTGAGATTATATATGCGATACAGTTTTGATGCGGCCTATATGCTTTAAGTTATGTGATGATGTAGTGTGTATTGATTATGTTTATGATATATTCTTATTTGATGATGATTATGATGATGCAATTATGATGACTATATGATGCCTTTGTGATGTGATTTACACATTTATGATTCCTATGATGATGTCTTTTATATGCTATGCCATGTATACATTTTAGGATATCTACTTATGATGAGATGCCATGACGATGTGATGGCTATTTATGCTTATATGCCATGACGATGTTATATTCTAATGATGATTATATGGATGCATAATGTATGATTGTAATGGATACCATGTTTATGATTATGGATATGTTAATGCATGACTATATATGTAAGGACAATGCAATATTATGATGTGATATATGTGTTTTTAAGGATATGGATGATGCATGCATGTACATGTTATGTGAAATGTTGATTGATGAATGTAAATGATATATGTATGTTGATGATGTAAATGGAAATATGTGAATGCATAATGACCTAATGCAATGCTTATATGATCATGTATGCAATTTTTTTTTTGTATGTCATAGGACATCATCATGAGATAGACAAGACGAGACAACTAGATTAAAGGAGATGAATGTTAGCGTGGAGACCAAATCCTTCAACATGTTACTACAGGACTTAACAATTATTGCTCTTAATCATCATTGGGTGGATTATTGTAATGGCCAAAAAACAACATGATATGACATAGATCAAAGTGTGTAAGGTTGTACCATCACATGAGACAAGCAGTCGCAGACAAGGATGATCCTGACTCATACTAAGAGCGCAATTTCCCTAGTATTTTTTTCACAACCAACAACAATAATAAGATAGACAAGAAAGAAAAAGACAAATCATGAAATGTCATTTCTCCTCTAAATCCTGTTATTAGGACATCCTTAAGGAACTAGCAACATGACTGCCTGAAAAATACAGGACAAGCCAATCATCATGATACATTGTTGCTTCTCTAAATCCTGTTGTCAAGACACCATGGAGAAACTAGTAACATGATGAAAGATATAAGGACAAATTCCAATATAGTGTTTTCCAAGTGTGTCTGAATGTCAAGTATTTTAATGTCAAGATGCTAGGTTTGACAGTGTTGAATGCCGAAGGTGTTAGGTTTTACGATGTCAAGGTGTTGAATGTTAGAGTTTTCCAAATCCAAGGACACATCCTGAATAATTGTGATGTCAAGAGGATCGATCCTCAAATGTCGAGAAGATCCCTCAAAATGCCAGATGATAGTGATGGTATCTAGGTAGGACACATCCTAAGGTATAGATAAATAACAAAGACAACTCTTTAGAAGGACACATTTGAAGAATAGCGAAGATTTGATAGTTTGACTAGTTTTTGACTAAGTGTTCCTGATGTTGACTAAATTTGACTTTTTGTTGACAAAGTTGATTTGTTTTAACCAAATTGACGTATGTTGACAGAATTGACTACATGTCGATGTTTGACATGCCGATGTGATTGATATGTTGATTAAATGATTGCCAAAGTTTGGTTTAGGAGTTTGTCTATTTTGGAATGACTTGTTTGACTTGAAGATGTTTGGTGTGTGTGCAATTCCATGAACCTTAATGGATTGACCTAGTGCCGCCTCGGGGGCACATCGACAGATGGCCTTTCCTACGTCATACACTCAGAGACATCATAGTTCGACATGACCAATAACTTTGTCATAATGACAAAAGATTAACTCATGATTTTATTTTGACAAACCTAAAATGGGACTGACCTAATGTCTCGAGGGCCCAAAGATGAGCCTTGCCTACGTAGCAAATGGATAGAGACAACATAGTTTGACAAAGGACAATGACTGATATACATGACTGACTTGACAAGATACGACTCTGTTTTTGTGTTTTTTGAGATATTTTGATTTTTAGGTCTTTTTTTAATACATTTTTTAATTTTTAGATCTTTTTTGAGGATATTTTTCAATTTTTAGGTCTTTTTTTAGGACATTTTTCAAAATTTTAGGTCTTTTTTTAAGGACATTTTTTGATTTTTAGGTCTTTTTTAGACATTTTTCAATTTTAGGTCTTTTTTTAAGACATTTTTCAATTTTTAGGTATTTTTCTAGGACATTTTTCAATTTTTAGGTCTTTTTAGGACATTTTCGAGTGAAAAGACCATGTGTAATACCCACTGCAGTCAGGTAACAAAGGAATTCCCCCAATAAGGTCCCAAACCGGTCAAGTTTGAAGGATACATAAAGGACGTGCTTGGGGTGACATATGGATGGTATGTAGGACTTGATGTCAACCATTGTTAGCCATGAAAGGAATGGTGGGGTATCACGATGTGGTGTCAGAAGGGTGGATATTTATTATGGACTAAGGTAGATAGAGTGACAGTGGATGGTAGAGCAAAACCGACTATGCATGGTGCATGTTTGCTAGGTTTTCACCATGGTACTTATCCAAAGCACATGTTTACCAGGTTTTCACTATTGGACGAATTATTTCTCTTTACTATTTTTGTCATTTATTTAGTTATTTATTTTTGGTGTCACCAAGATGCCTGTTTGTCAGGTTTTCATTGGGGTGACATTTTTTTTATATCTTTCAATTTTTTTTGTATTTTTAAGGTTTTCGGCCTAGCTCTTTGATGCTATGCATAGAAATTTTGAAGATGGAGACTGTTGATGGGCTCTGTCAATTGTTCATAGTCTAGAGTAGCTAGATGATATGCTCCAGAACCAAAAGAGGACATGATAATGTAAGGATCCAACCAATTTGGTTCAAACTTGCCAAGTTTTTCTCTATCAGATTGATTCTTGGGATTTTGCATGAGGACCAGGTCACCAATGTCAAACTTTCTGACCATGACTCTTTTATTATAACTGCGACAGAGCTAATTTTGATGTGCATTCAAGGCATTGCGTTTGTGTTCCTCAAGCATTTCTAGTTCATGCAGTTGTGACTGTCTATATACTCCTCATCATCAATTAGACCCTTCAGGGAGACTATCTGAGAGGGAATTTCAACCTTGATGGGAAAGATGGCTTCAGATCCAAAGACTAAGGAAAATGGAGTGGCTCCTATAGGCATATAGATGTTGGTGTGGTAAGCCCATAGAGCAGGGTTAAGTTGGATGTGCCAATCACAACCAACGTCATTGAGTGTCTTCTTAAGAATCTTGATGATGGTTTTATTGGACACCTCAGCTTGACCATTTCCTTGCAAGTAATATGGTGTGGAGAAATGATGTTGGATATGGAATTTTTCACATAACTCACAAACGTCTTGATTTTTGAAAGGACGCCCATTGTCTATGATGATGGACTAGGGTACACCATACCAGTAGATGATGTAGTTGAGGATAAATTTAGAAATTTGTTTTCTAGTTATGTATGTAAGTGGGATGGCTTCAATCCACTTAGTGAAGTGCTCAATGGCGGTGATGATGAATTTGTGGCCGTTGGAAGAGGTAGTATAGATTTTCCCATGAGGTTGAGTCCCCATTGTGCGAAGGGTCAAGGAGAAGTAATCAGTTAGAGTTCCTATGCTGGTGCATGAATCAAATCACTATGTATCTAACATTGGTGACATGTTCTGACAAACTCATGTGCATCCTTTTCTATAGTCAACCAGTAATACCCAAGTCTCATTATCTTCTTGGCTAAAGTAGGACAACTTGAATGAGACTCACATATACCCTCATGTACCTTGCGTAAGGTTGTTTGTGCTTTGTTAGTGTCGAGACACTGAAGAAGGGTATTGTCAAAGCTTCAGTGGTATAGGGTGTCATTGATGATGGTGTATCGAGAGGCTTTTTGGATGAAAGACTTTCGTTGGTTATTGGATAGGTTGGGGGGAAGGGTCTAGGACTTGAGATAGTCATAGATGTCTTGATACCATGGAGAATTTGGACCAACAAGCTCACAAATCATCTCTGATTCTGGTATGCCATATGTAGGAACCAAAAGTTGTTCTACCAAGAATTCAAATTGAGGGATGTTGCTTGGAATGTCTAGGAGAAAGCCAATTGTAGCCATTGCATCTACTACCTTGTTTTGTGCCCTCAGAATCTGTTCAAAAGAAAGCATGTGGAAGTATGACTAGAAAATTTCAACTATTCTCTTATAGGGAATTAACTTCTCATCCTTGGTGTCATAGTCATCGTTGAATTGGTTAATGACCAACTGAGAGTCTCCGAGGACATGCAGATTTTTGATTTTCCATTTTATGGCCATTATAAATCCTATGACAAGTGCCTCATATAGTGCAATGTTATTTGTACATGGAAAAGAAATGCATAATGACTTAGGGATGGAGTCTCCTTGTGGTGTTCTAAACAATATTCTTGCTCCCAAGCCATGAATAGTATGAGATCTGTCAAAGTAAAGTTTCCAAGGTGATTTAGATTCTGTATGAAATATGGAATCATCATGAAAATATGCCACTAATGGGTGATCACTCTGTACAGGTGCATCTTCCAGTTGATCTTCTATCACTTGTCCTTTTATGGCCTTTCGTTCCACATATTGAATGTCGTACTCACTCAAAAACATAACCCATTTTTCTAGTGACCTGTCAATGCTGCATGACTTAGGAGATATTTCAAGGGATCAATCTTTTCTATCAGATGTGTCATGTGATTCAACATGTAATTCCTTAGCTTTTGAGTTGTGAAGACAACTACTAGGCAATCACATTCAATGGATGTGTAATTTATCTCATATCCAACCAGTGTCCAACTGATGTAATATATGTCCCTTTCCTTCTTATCATGGTCATTTTGTGCTAGTAATGCCCCCAGTGCTGAAGTTTTTGCAAAAATGTATAGAATCAAAGGTTTCCCTTTGATTGGTGGCATTAAAACAGGTGGTGACAATAGGTAATCCTTTATTAGTTGGAAGGCCTCTTGAAATTTATCAGTCCACACAAAAGAGATGCCCTTGTGCAGAAGATACTGAAATGGTTGACACTTGTTGGCCAATTGTGCTATGAAACGTCAAATGGATTGCAACTTTCCTTGCAATGTCCTGAGTTCACTTATCCCTTTTGGAGGAGGCATGTCTAACATGGCTTTCACTTTGGTGGGATTGACTTCAATGCCTCTTTGAGAAACTATGTATCCCAAAAGTTTCCCTGATGTCATGCCAAAGATGCATTTCTTGGGATTCAGGAAGACTTTGTACTCTTCCAATATCTTGAATATTTTTTCTAGCACATTGAAATGATGTTTTTCGTGTCAAAGATTTGGAAAAAAGGTCATCCACATAATATTCCATTAGCTTGTGCATCATGTCATGGAATATTGTTGTCATGGCTCTCTGATATGTGGCACTTGCATTCTTGATACCAAAGGGCATGATGTTCCAATAGTATATACCCCAAGGACATGTGAATGTTGTTCCATGTTGATCTTTAGGGGAAATACAAATTTGATTATAACCCGAGAAACCATCCATGAGGGATAGTGTCTCGTATCTTGTTGTAAGGTCAACTATGGTGTCTATGTTTGGAAATGGAAAATCATCCTTTGGACATGCTTTATTTAGGTTCCAAAAATTTGTGCAAATGCATATCTAACCATTTGGCTTTGTGATTGGTACAAGATTGGATATCCATTCAACATAGTCTATAGACTGTATGAATCCCACATCTAGCAATTTCTTGAGTTTCGCTTTAACTAATAGGGTGATTTGAAAGTAGTGGAAAATGGTGTAAGACCAATTCTGGATCCAACCCAGGCATATGGGCATATGACCATGCAAAATTAATCTTATGCTCTGAAAAAAATTGTGGAATTCAGGTTTCTCTTCTTCTGTCAAGGATGTAGCAAAGAGGACAATTTTAGGATCTTTTGTTGTAGATATGTTGACTTCCATGGTATCCTTTATGAGCATTTCCAATCTCTCTTGAGTCATAGGAAGAAAGTCCAATCCTCCATCTTTGGGCACCTCAGAGAGGTTTTCACTTGTAGATATGTCCTTTATTTTTACTGTTTTATTGTCAGAAGGTGCCTTTCAGTTTCACCTAAAGCTGTGTCATTTTTTGTTTTATTTTTTATTTTTCATTTTGCGACTAGAGGACAAAAAAACCTCCCCAAAGTAAGTTGCACAATCTAGGTCAATGGAAAATACAACCTTGTAATCTCCACTTGGTATGCCCTCATGTAGTCCCATGAATTCTACAATGGCCTCATCATTTTGAAATATGTCCATAACTAGCGGGCCTTGTTGACCCCAATAAATTAGTTGTGGGTAGACTAAGGAGATACCATCATAAGTATTGGAAAATGGTGGGGAGGATGCAAAAAACATGCAAAAAAATTTAGAGGTTAAAGATAAAATTGTCATCATCCAACTCCCAATCAAACTCTATCCAATATTCTCCTTCACTTGATTCATACTCCTTGTCAAAATAAGGGACAAAAGGACTATCATTAGGGTCAATAGTGTCATGTGGCAATTTAGATGAATCTAAATGATGGTCATTATTGTCAGATGGTTGGATAGATATGTCGAGGTTATGGCCAATAGGACTGGAAGATGATTCAAGTTTGTCATTGTTCCTTGGGAAAAAGAGTTTATCCCAGTCTTCTTGTTTCCTTGGGATCTTAGGATTGTGATTATTTGGTGCTAGGTAAATCTTAAACATTTTCCAAAATCTCTCTTCGGAAGTAATTTCTCTAGGTTCAAGGAAAAATTCATCAAGGCAACAGTCACTTAGGGATCGTTGGGAGCCAAATTCCCATTCATGGGAGTCATTTTCAGTAAGGGATTCCTCAATAGTATCGACACTTCCCGAAGCATTCATGCTCTCACTCAAAAGTACATTGGTACGTCAATCATCATTTTTCAGATAGCCCATACCCTAACCCAATAATTTTTGGTCTTCTAGGAGGCATTATTGGTTCATGCCTTCCAGTTTTATTTCTGCCAAGGCCACTAGTTCCATTGTAGCCTTTCTCCTTCATTTTATCATAGCCTTTTTTTTATATTTGAATTGGTAATAGGGATGGTTCCTCGTGGTCCTTATAAATCCATGTAGGTATATCCTCAATGTCTTCTTTGCTCATTTCACCCTATTTTATAAAAATGTGTGTTGGAGGAACCCTGAAAATTTCCTTAGGTTCCATTCTAAAACAGGGTAGACCATAGACCTTAGGAGACTTGAGTATTGTTGATGTAGTAGGCCGTACTTAGTTTAAATTCCCCACAGCCTAGGTCCTGGATCTTGATAGTGGAATCAACCTTAGGAAGTGAGGAGGATGATGGGGTGGTGAAAGACGTGGAAGGAGTGGATGTGGGAAAATATGCAAGTGTGTATGAATTTGGAGGAAGAGGAACTTGGAGCTTCTTGGTTGATGGGAACCTGATGTTCTAAAATACCCCTTAGATTGGTGCAATACTAAAAGGGATCGAGGTCTCCATATATGGTAATTTTCATGCCATCAAAAGGAAACTTTAGGCATTGGTGGTATGTGGATGGAATGGCTTTGAGGGTATGAATCCAAGGTTGGACAAGCAAAATGTTATAGGGTAATTCAAGATCCAAGACTTGGAAATTTGTGTCTACAATGACTAGCCCAACTCTGATAGGAAGAGTGATAATGCCTCAGGAGGAACGTTCTTCATCATCATACACCTTTATAACTATGCTCTTTATAGCATCTACGCAAGCATCAAAAAAGTGTAGAGCCTTAACCAATTTTAAGCAACATATGTTTAGCCCTACTCCACCATCTACTAAAACTTGTATGACATTATGCTTATGGATAAAGACCTCAATGTGTAGTGCATCGTTATGATTGGACTTTGGTGACGAATAATCTTGATCTGAAAATGTTACATGATGGGGGGTAGTGAGGTATCCCACCATGGCTTCAAACTGGTTGACATCAATGTCTTGAGGGACCGAGGACTCTTGCAAGGTTTTTGTCAAGTATAGCTTTATGAGCAGGAGAAATGTGTAGCAATTCAAGTATGGAAATATGTGCAGGAGTTTTACCTAGCTGAACAATAAGGTTAAACTATCCCTTAGGTTGTGACTGCTTTGCAGATAACCCTAATTGTGATTGCTTAGAGGATGGGCTGGGCATCATGATTTTTGACTTCCAAGGAGGAGGAGGACTAGCTATGGTGATTTTTCCACCACGGGTAGTGACATTGCATTTAGGTACTCTTTTGATAGTTATGGTATTGACATATTCATCATTAGTTCCACCTGAATAGTCAAATGCGGTGCGGGTATAGTTAGCACGATTATTATTTGTCTTAGGACCTGACATGGAAGGATTATTTAAACCATGGTCTTGCAGTGGGTTTTTGTGAATAGTATGGTTTGCATTTGATGCAAATTGTGCCCCTCCCAATTCAATTGTGTGATTTTTAATGAGGTATTGCACAATATTTCTTATTTGTCGACAAGAAGAGGTCTTATGCCACTTAACTCGGTGGTAATCACAAAAAGTGTTGTCATCCCACCATGATGGTTTAAATTGTCTTGGATCATATGGCTTAGGGTTCTCTAGTGTGATGAGACCGTTTTGAAGGAGTTTCTTAAGGACGTCTTCGATTGGTTTCCCCAAGGTAGTGTATGCACGCATTTTTGGGAATTTCCTTGGCTAACAAGTTTGTCCTTGACTTTGATTGTTTTGACTATTTTGGTTGTTTTTAATAATGTTGGCAAGAGGTGTCGATGTAGTCGTTGATCTGTTTTGTGGCTGAGCTCCTTTAAGGGTAACCACTAGATCTGTTGTGTTTGCCATCTTAGCATCAACAACACCATCATTGGTAATGTGTTTATTCTTGACCCAATATTTACTCTTGTCTGTAGGTGGGTTTGTGTTTGTGTTTTAAGGGGCATATTTTAGTTCTCCTTTAACAATAAGGGCCTTCTCAAGTTGGACACCCTTTTTGACTAAGTCTATGAAGGTTGTGCAACAATGAACTTGCAAGCCATATTTCAATGGTCCTAGGAGTGTTTGGACAAACATGTCAATTTTTTTTTTAGGTATGTCAATGTGGCAATGACTTGCTAGGCTTCTCCATATTTGGAAGAATGGGATAAAAGTTTCACCAACGTCTTCTTGTGTAAGTGTGCATAAATTGGTAATGAAGGTGTCTATGTCAATGTTTAGGCATAATTTCACACAAATTTATCTGCAAGTTCATCCCATGATTTTATTCCCTTTTTTAAAGTGGAAAGCCATTCAAGAATGGGGCTTGCAAGACTCTTAGGGAAGAGTCTCATCAAGTAGGTATGTTCATAGGCAATATCCACACAATTGGCTGTGAATTCTCGAACATGTTCAATGGGGTTTGTCTTGCCCTTGTACTTGGTGAAGTTTGGTGCCACATACCCAGGAGGAAATGGTGGCATGTGTAGATTTGTGTCAAAAGGATATGGACATAGGTCATATAGCATGTGTGACTTTTTGTTGGACATTTGCATAGTCTCTATTTTTTTTTGTAAGTTTGCCACTTGTGCTGTCAAGGCATCGATTATAGGATTTTTTGTTGCATCACACATGGGAGTGATGGGTATCCCATGTGTCCCAATTTTTTGTGAAGAAACATTCTAATTTTTTTGTGGGATGTGTTGTGAGATATATGATGTGTTTTGATTCGAATGTTGTTGGTATTGCAATTTTTGGTTAGGGACATGTTGATGGGTATGGATGTGTGATGCATATGTAGGAATGTGCCCTCCAACCATATTAGTTGATATTTGCAGGATGTGTTGGCCTTGAATATTTTGGTGTTCAAATGAAGTCATATACTGTGTATTCTGATTGCCTTGTACAAATTGGTGAAATTGTCCTTGGGGAATGTTGGTGTTTTTACCTTGGGAAGTATTGGTATTAAGATGTGATGACGTGTTGACATTTGGTTGTGGTCCTCAAATAAAGATACATCGTTTACTTCCCCCAAAGGGATTGAATGAAGATCCAATGAAAGGATTAATAAAGGATGCATCTTGATTCATGTTTTGATTCATGTCATTGGAAAAGATATACATGTTGTTGTCTTGTCCAAAATTAGCCATTTTTCTTCTTTTTCGTTGAAGCCTAATCTCAACCATATAAAGAGTTTCTCAAATTAGGAAGAGGATGAAAATGACAATTAGATGACACTATGTTTTTGGAATTTTTTTGAATAAGGGATGCAAGTGCAAACTATGTTTTTGGATTTTTGATTATAAGGAATGACAATGCAATATGACAATGTTGCCTAAAGGAAATGACAAATGCCAAAGGACAATAAGGACTATTTTTTGGGTTTTTAGGAATAAGGTATGAAAAATGAGGACTAAGATGACTTGAATGCCTTAAGGTATACAAATGTAAAGGTCTAAATGACTTGGAAGAAGGTTAACTCAACCACCCTAAGCTTGATCTATATCTCAATTTGGGTCATCAAAGGACTTACTAATGTGAGTAAAGGACAAGATGACAAGGTGAGGTTTCCTAACTAGAATTTTGAGTTGGAAAGTCTCACAAAAAGGAAAATGACTAAAAGAAATTATGTTGACTAAGTCCAATAACCACCTACTCTTGAAGGCAATGATTTTGTAAATTATGGTAATGTTTCCTCAGCCAAAATCTGCAAATGAAATGAGGACCTAAGGACTGGTTTATGACTAAAATGAAGATGATGGACCTAAAGGATGCAACTAAAGTTTTACAAAGTTAAACCT
The DNA here is from genome assembly GCA_007258455.2 of Sequoia sempervirens. Classification (NCBI taxonomy): domain Eukaryota; kingdom Viridiplantae; phylum Streptophyta; class Pinopsida; order Cupressales; family Cupressaceae; genus Sequoia; species Sequoia sempervirens. The sequence goes on from VDFB02000017.1 coordinate 551,213,135, forward strand.
ATGGGTAAATGCAAGCTAAAGATGTCAATGATGGAAAATTTGAGCAATTTTCTTTCTGGTTTTTGGAAAGAGGTTGCTGGAAAGAGATGTTTAATGATAGATTGGATAAGTTTGGTCTCGGGTTTTAGACTCCAACAGTGTTTTAGTTTCTGTCATGCAAATGCATTGTTCTAGGTTGCGAATACATTGCAGTTTGGTAGATGCGTCACAATTTCAGCGAATGCGGTTTTACAGATAACAAATGCAACTCATAAAATATGTGACATTCTATAAAGTGAATGTGGTTCAGTACATGAAGATGCGTCGCCAAAAATAGCAAATGCAACTTATCAAAGTGAATGCATCACAAAATATGGCAAATGTGGTGCAGAAAGGTGAATGCGTTTCAGCAAACACGTTGCTATAGAATAAGTCAAGTTTGTTTGCAATTTTTGGAATTTTTTTGAAATGGTCTCAAGTTGAATGTTTGTTTCTAGATCTGTGAGATGGTGTTTGTTTGTTTGAATGTTTCAGAAAACACTTGGCAAACACAATATTTTGTCTTGATCATGCATAAATAAGACAAGTACAACCCTAAGTTAGGCAAGGACAATATTTGCTAGATTCCACATGGGTTTCCCCAACCACACTTATTCTTAGAGGATGAATCCAAAAGCTTGGCCACACTAGCTCCCCCTTACATTGCACTCACTTCTCAGGTCAACCAAGCTTCCAACCCCCATAAATCTCCCATGACAGGTCAATCACCTCTACTAAGAATTGTGAGGATGTGGATGCCTTCACAACGACCATTATTGCGCTAGCAAATAGAAGGGATTTTGGCCACTACACAAAAGGGTTCTAGTGAATACTCGGGGACACGACACCTTGCGAGCATATATCAAGCCACTTAAGGCTTTAACCAATCTACTAGGGGCTCTTATACCTTTAAAAGAAAAGGTAGGTACCTATTTTTAGAAGGCACTACATGGCTAAGGCCTACATATCGTGAGGACTTGAAAATTTAGACTCATCCTTTTATATACTGACTCGAGTGAAAAACTAATTGGAGTTGTTTCCTTTTTCAAGGTAGACCCCTCTAAGGTTCAAAAACATAAAATAGATGGGTCTGGTTTTTTGATCACCTAATTTGCACAAGGTGAGAGGATAATCACCTACCACCTTCAAGCACAATCAAGAAAATTTCTTTAAACCTCCTAATTAAGTCTAAGTGAGACAATAAAATGTTCTATTTAGAGCACCAATGAAAGTGTTTTCTAATCTAAAACAAACACAAGAATTTTTCAAAAAAAAAAATCCTTGGGCATTCAAATCTACAAAACCACTTGTTAGTAGTCTAAAAAAGATGCCTTGGACCCACAAAAATTCAAAGCCACATGTTGCAATAGTAGATTCGTAACCAAAAAAACCCCTACATTACTAGAATGAAATGAGAAATTGGGAAAATTTTGGAAAAAATTGAAAGCAAAAATTTACTAGATGAATGCATCGTAGTAGAGTGAATGCGTCACTTTGCACAACAAATGTGGTTCAGGTCTGTATGTTGGATTATGTCATGTGAATGTGTCAATATGCAGAATAGACGCACCATAGTTTGCAAATGCATTGCACTGGATGTCGAATGAGTTAGATTCTAGGTGAATGCCTCTTAGTAGATAGCGAATGTAGTTCAAGTCTGTAGATGTGTCGTTCTACTGGTCAAATGCATTGCGCCATAGGGATTGCGGTGCTAGAAACTAAAAATGCAACTTTTTGTACATGTACCTGCAAAACACAAAAAAGCACCGTACAAAAAAAAATGAACATGCACAATTTTGGCATCAAGTTCACCAATGTAACTATGGGTAATTTTTAGGTTAGTAGATTAGTAGCTAAATAAATAAAAACCCAAAGTAATAATGAAGAACAAAGGAGGAAAACATGAAAAACAAAGAGAGATACCACCTTGAGTCTTTAACCTCCATTATTGACCTCCATTGTACCTTCTCTATTTGCTGCAATATGAAGTTTTCCCTTAGATTTTGTGCGAGCAATATGTGACAATGCCAAGACCAAAGAAAATGTTGAAGGATTTGATGACAAAATGCAATACTATGCAACTATGCAACTAGTAAGCAACTCTAAACTATGACTAAAGTATGCCAAAATGCCAAATGAGAGATGAAGTATGCCTAAGATAAGAGCTAAGATGACAAGATTGCAAGGGATATGAGAGATGCCTAAAACAAGATTGCATGAGATGTCCAAATGAGACCAAAATTGACATTTTATAGAAAATGCAATTTTGAATGAATGGCCAAGATTGAAGATTGACAAATGCCCTAGAATCAATGGACAAGATTCAATGTGACATCCCACAATTAGGGTTAGGGAAACATTAGGTCAAATTTGAAATGAGTGGACAAGATTCAATTTGAGAAAATCAAATCAAGGGTTGAAAATGCATGTGACAAGGAGATAAGAATGACACAGAAAAAGAGAGCTAGAAAATCAAATAATATTAGAAATTACTTGATTTATGGAGGAAAAAGGCTATTTTGAATTAAAAATTAATTTAATTCAAAGGTGGGGTGTTGTGACAGTAAATAGTTAATTTGAATTATTTACTAAAAGAGGGAAAATTAGAAAGTGGGGCCATTTTAAATAAATATTTTGTTATTGAAAATGGGGAAAATGCCAAGGTGGATAATAATTAAACAAATTAATAAATTCATTTATTCATGAGAAGACATTTAAGGATCAATGACGTATTTAAATTAATAAATAAATGAAACTTATTTATTTAAATAGTCAGGAGGAAATAATGGACAAGGATAATTAAATAAATTAAGAAATTTATTTAATTATGGAGAGACATTAGACAATTAGTGATGTATTTAAATAAATAAATAAAATTTAGTTATTTAAATAATCAAGAGGAAATAAAAGTCATGAATTAATTAAATAATGAAAAACTATTTAATTAATAGTTGAAAGTGGACCAAGGACATAATTAAGTGTTTTAATTATGCTAGGAAGAATGTGGCAAAATATAGAGCTTGTAGGCCTGGGTCATTTTTATGTGTCTACACCCATAAATAGAAAGGACAATACGCATGCTTGAGGAGCCACTTGTAAAAGATTTGGGGATATTTTTATGGGAGGTCATTCAATTGGGGGTGCTTGAGCATTAATTGGAGGGGGAGAAAGGTAGATAACTATCTATTAAAGAGGATTTTCAAAGAATGAAAGCTAAGGTGTCGACACTTGAAAACAACCAAGGGACGACAATAATTTGTGCTAACAATACTTATTTGGTGAAAGGAAAGAACAATCAAAAGGGAAACTAATTATGTATAAGGGAAATTTGATACATCAATTAAAGTACTTCAAGTGGATTCTGTTAATTGAAATCTAGAAGGAGATACCTTCTTTATTTTTCAATTCAAATGCATAGCCTTTCCTACTGCTAATGATGCAAAAGGGGCCTCTCCAGAAGGAATCAAATATTATTTGTTGACCTAGACTCATGACCCTTTCTTCATTTCGGCTTGAAACCAAGTTTTGATGCCTTTTTATTGAGCCATATCTTAACTATTTGTTGATGACTTGCCATATCATCACTAGCTTGTTCTCTTGCTTCTTGAAGACTAAGAAATTCCACTAACTTGACTTCCATTGCTCCATTTTCCTCAGTTTCTACAACCTTTATCATATGTAAAGCTGGGATTTCTATTGAAATGGGCATGATAGCTTCTTTCCCATATACTAATTCATATGGGGATGTTTTCAGGATCCACTTAGGGTAATCTGATTGGATTGTAGATTTGTCTTCAAATGCTTATGCCACTCTCTCTGATGGTCAATGCCCACTCACTTGATTAAATTTATGAGGTTCTTGTTGGTTGATTTAGCCAATACATTACCCTATGGGTAATAGTTGGATGAGGTTTTAAGAAAAATGTCATTATTGAGTGAAAATTTTGAAATCTTAGAATTGAGAAAGGCCTTCATGTTATCAGATATTTTTGTCTTTGGAGGGCCAAACCTTGTCACTAGTTCTTCCAGGAAATTGAGGATCACACTTTTAGTTGCTTCTTTTAAAGGAGTTGCTTCAATCCATCTTGTGAATTAGTTTATGGTTGTGAGTATCCACTTATGGGCCACACTAGACACAAGATTGATCATTCCAATAAAATCTAGCCCCACTACACAAAAGCCTTATCAGTCATGATTAGGTTCAGTGGCATGCCTAAATTCTTCCATTTTCCTATGAAAACTAACATTTTTAGCACTTCTTCACCATTTGATGGCAATCTAAAATAAAGGTTGGCTAGTAGTATCTGACATACATGATCTTAATTGCGGTTGTTTTGCTAAGAAATGACCTTTTGAGGGGATAAATTGCATTTTTTGTAGAATTTTTTAATGCTTGGTAATCATCAATACACTTGAGTAGTACCCCATCAAAGTTCCTTTTGAAAATAAATTCTTGAAATAATGTATAACTAGCTCCTTGCAACATATAAAATCTCCTTTTGTGAAAGGTAAGACCATCAAATATTGATCAATTTCCATAAGCAGGTTCTATTAGCCACCTAGGATCCAACTATTTCATATTGGCTTATCAACGCTACTTTTGGTGCATCTTTCTCATTCACTAAGGTGTTTGCACATCAGGATAAATATTCACAGTGTACTCTTTCTCTAATCACGTTGGTTGGTTTGAATTTGACGTCATAATCTAGGCTCTTATTGATCTAATTGGATCTATTTTTTAGTGATCTCTCGCTCCATAATTTATTCTCTAACATTGGAATGTGCTACATATATAATTACTTTACTTTCCACCACTAGGTGCTTGAATTTTTTGAGTCCTTTAACGATGGAAAAACTTGTTTCTCCACAAAATTATACTTAGTCTCGTATCCCCATAGATTTATTGAGTATAACGCAATGGGATTCTTGTATTTTACTTCATCTTCTTTTTGAGTTAACACAATGGCTAAGCTATCTTCACTCTTGTAACATACATGAAAAAATATTTAAAGAAGTTAGGATTGACTAGCATAGGAGTAGTGGATATTACATCCTTAATTTTTTCGAACACTATTCTCCCTTGAGTGGTCCATTTGAATGCATGGTCTTTCTTTAGCATTAGTGTAATTGGTCTTACTAGCCTCACAAAGTTAGATATGAATCTGCTAATGAAGTTTATCTTCCCTAGGAAAGATTGAACTCCCTTCTTGTTAGTCGGTAAGGCCAAGTCTTTGATGGCTTTCACTCTATTGAGGTTGGTAGAAATACCTTCTTTAGACACCACAATTCCTATGAGCTTTCCTTGCAGGACACTGAAGATGCATTTAGTGGGGCTTAAAGATATTTTGAACTCTTGACACTTGAAAAAAATTCTCCAAATGATCAAAGTGGTCTTCTTTGGATTTTGAGAACATTGTGATATCATCCAAATAGATAAGGATGATTAGGTTAATCAAGCCATGAAAGGCTATGTCCATGGCCCATTGGAAATCATCCCCTACATTAGAGAAGTTGAAGGGAATTTTCACATATGCGAAGGTTCCCCATTTTGTTGTGAAAGTGATTTTATGTTGATCCTCCTCCTTAATGCATACCTAGTTATAGCTTGAGAATCTATCAACCAACGAGAAAATTTGTGTGCCTCTAACCATTTGGAGGATCTATTCTATGGAAGGGAGGGGATAATGGTCTTTTAGGTTTGTCTTGTTCAAGTCTCTAAAATCTATGTAGAGTCTAATTTCCCAAATTTTCTTCCTTATAGGAACCAGGTTGGATACCCATGTTGAATGTTTGATTGAGTATATGGTCCTTGAATCAATTAACTTCCTTAGCTTTTGATCCATCAGAGATTCAATCTTCATATTTATTGGTCTTTTCTTTTGGTAGACTGGCTAAGGTGATACACTAGATTTATTAATGTATTCATCCTTAACATTGCATAATATAGCTAGTATCTTTGAACCATTACATATAATTCAAAAGAGCATATGCATGGTTTAAAGTCTAAAATATAAAAAAGTCAAGTACTATAGAGTGAAGAACAAAAATAACAGACAACAATTGATTTGACACATTTAAACACAAAACACCATGTCCTCTTCATTGTTGGATGGATAAAAAATTACAAAGGCCAAAATACACAATATAGAATATTCAATGCTTCCTGTGAGGGGCACCTGATAAGATTTGAGAATGGAAAAACAAAATCTTCTACTATTTATATTCAAATATAAAACTATTACAATACTACTTTTCACTGGTAAAATCTATGAATCTAACCCCCTTACAAAAGATAGAACATTCAAATATATAGGCACATCATCCTTAGACAATGGAGTTTACAAGATAGGAGAATTGACACTTGGAGCTTGGAACTCTTCCTCATGATGAGCTTGTTGTAACTGTCTAACTGAAGGGGGAGTGCTTCAACTCATACGTGTAGGTGGTATTCAATCTTGGATATGGTGCAACCATAATGCCTCATGTTATCTTAATGCTTATAGAAAGTGTTATGGTGACACATTTCCATATCCAAATTGGTCCCAAAGTCCTCATTGGAAGCAAGGCCTATATGCTTTGACCAATGGCACAACTATTGGATTTGGCAAGGAAAACCCTTCCTTAGACAAGATCCATGATGACACATGGTAGGCTAAGAATACCTCCAAAGATAGCTCCATTTATGGGTCCCATTCATCAAATTGGCCAATGGCACATATTTTTATAATAAAGGAACCTCCTTCACTCTCAAGGAGCACTGAGATGCCACATGGAAGCTCTGCTTCCTTTTAGAAATATCTACATTGTGGGCCTTGCTTATTACCCCTTCAACTAATAGTGCAAATCGAGACTCACCAAGGCTTGAACAACTTACAAAATGAGCATTGTGGCGACACTGACACTGCTTCTTAAGGTTTTTGAGAGTTCTCTTATGAAGGATGAGCATCAGAGTGCCACGTGGTGCCTATGAAAAGAGTTGATACTTAGGAAAAAATTGAAAAGGCACCCAAAGGATGAGGGGGAAAAAAAAAAGATTGAAAAACCCTTAAAATACACCCACAATGAAAAGCCATCTGCCCAAAACTCTTAAAAACATGGATTTGATCCACAATTTATACTATCAATTGGTAGGTCCAGTCGCTTGCTGGTTGCACGAGGGATGTACCGTGGTGGGGCCTCCTGTCCATTCCATGCAGTGCTCAGCTAGAGGCTAATAATACTTGTAGGTACTTAAGGTACAATTTGCAAACTGTACTTTGATTTTTTAAAATTAATTCAAATTTTTTAGAAAATAAATAGTTTGAAATATATATTTAAAAAATTCAAAAAAGAAAATTGATTAAATTTTTTTTTTCATAAAAATCCTATTGCTCAACTGTGCACCAACCTATAGTCATATAAATGACCAATATAGGATCTTTTTTTCTCAAGCCCGAGGTGAAGTGCTCAAATTTTGACAATTTGATAGTCGATTTTGGGGTTTTTGGGTCTTTTAGATGTGATGGTAGGGTTAGATTTGACCCAAAATGCCCCAAAATTGTAGCTACCTTCTAGATTTGGAAACCACACTTCAACTTCAAACCCTGATAGGTCTAGTAGGTCATATGTCTGATTTGGACGAAACAAAAGGTAAAATTGAATTCCTCGAACACCCTGAACTCAATGATGAGCTTAGATTTGCACCAACAAGCTCCAATTTGAACTTTCACTATAAAGCCACAAAGAGGAACCCCACAAAATTTGGTATTTCTATCAATTTTTTTTCTAATTCTCCAAATCATCATATGATGCAAGAGAAGATCATACTCAACTTTTCAATGTTACACCTCATTGTTTATTTACCAAATACAATTACCTTTATGAGTAAATATTTTGTTAACACATGATTATGTCTTAATGAATTTCAATGGATGAATGAAATGTATGAATATGTTGTTGGATTTTGTGCATATTTTTACTGATATGTGGTTGTCATTGATGTCAACACTATTAGCATTTGGTGTATCAATTGTTGTATATGTTGAGGATATTGAGAAAATTATAAAAGAAAGTGTTTTGTGTTCCTAGTGGAACTGTGCAGGTCAAGAAGGCGTTGTGTTCTATACATTCAAGATGGGATAATGTGGATTAAAGGGTTTAATGTTGAATGTTTCTAGATCATCTACCAAAAGTTTCAAAGGTCTGCGTGAAGTTTAGAGTATGTTGTGGTCTGACAGTATTCCGTTGGTTTCTATCAGTTTTTCTGAATGAAGTTTGTGTAATTCTTGATATTTAAGGTGTTGTAGATGCTTCTCTGTTGTTTCTTGGTGTTCTATAGTGTCTCTAGATCATTCTCTATCTTTGTGGTGTGTCCACATTATTCAGAGAGTTCGTGGTTGAAGATCTCTGTGTGTATGTTTGGTTTTTCTTGTTCTTGGCCGACTTGTTGGTGATAGCGTGTTGTGGATCTTTGAGGTGAAATTAATTTGAGTCTTCTTGCATTGGAGATGTTAATTTGGGTCTCCACTATGTTGTGGCTGACCTTGGTGGATTCACATTGAAAGTTTATTTGTTAGTTGGGCCAAAATTGAATAATTGAAAATATGTTTTATTTTCCTAGCTGCCTAAGTTGAATTGAAATCTTGTGCAACAGATATATATAAGGGTGATTAGTTTATTGTTGATGATGGTGCTTCATGTGCTCATAAGTGTATATGTGCGAATATCATTTGATTACAAAGTAGAGTGTGAAGAAGATTGTGCGAAGTGTAAAGAAGTGTTGAGCTTAATTGGAACTGTAATCAGGCTTAGAGAAGAAGCTATTCTCTCAGTTCACAAATATTGGATTGTTTTAATCCAAACCCTATTGTTGGACAGTGAGTCCTCTTTTTTAATTGAGCAGTGAGCTCTAGGCAGTGTGCTTAAATGCATGTGCATTCCCTTTATTATTTTTCTTATACTTCTAGCAGAGTATAATTTTGTGGACTAACATCCACTGTGTTTTTTCCCTAACCGGGTTTCCATGCAAAAATTTGGTGTGTTATTTGTCTCTTTGATGTGTTGATTGTTTATGGTTAATTGTTTATTCATTAGATTTGAGATTGGGTTAAGATTAAAGAGGAAAGTTTTAGTTTCTATTACAACTGATTCACACCCCCCTCTCAGTTGTGTGTCCTTGTTTTTCCAACAATTGGTATCAGACTGAGGTTCCTCTGAAGAAAGTCTAACAACTTGAGGTGATCTGAAATGGCACTAACATTCAAGGGCAGTCCTAAATTTGATGGCTCTAACTATTCTCTGTGGAAAGCTAGGATGTAATGCCACTTAATGTGTATTGGTGATGCTATCTAGAAGATTACAAAAAAAACAATATGTTATTCCTCATAATGGTCCCTCCACTGCTGATGAGATCAAAGACGTTGAAAGAAATATTAGGGCTATTTAAGCTTTGGTGAGTGCCTTGACAGATTCAAAGATGGCTAATGTGGTAGGTTTGCATACAACTCATGAAATATGGATGAAACAGGAAACTTTGTATGAAGGAGATGCACAAGTCAAGATGGCTAAGCTACAAAGCTTGAAAGGCAAGTATGAGAATCTGAAGATGGGTGAAGATGAAAATATCACCTCTTTTATGTAGAGAGTAAATGAGATAGTAATGGGTATTACATGTGCTAGTGGTTTTGTGGATGAGGATGAAATTGTGGCTAAAGTTCACATATCCTTGCCTCCCTCATACAAAATGAAGGTTCATGCTATTGAAGATTTTAGATCAGTAAACAAGCTGACAAGAGATACACTGATAGGGAAGCTTGTTGCTTTTGAGATAAGTGAGTTTGGTGAATCAACACCAAAGACTGAATCTGTATTTAAGGCTACTATGTCTAGAAGCAACAAACAAAGATATAGTCCAGGAGAGAGTTCTAGGAAGGTATCCAAGTATGATGAAGAATTGAAACAACTCAAAGATAAAGAAAGAGAAGTAGAAGAACTAGAAGCGATGATTGTAAAGCAATAAGGGAGAGGAAAAGGTAAGTATGAAGATGTATTGCCTATCAAATGTTTTTCATGCATTAAAATAGGTCATTTTGCATCAAGATGTAATGAAAGAGTTCCTAGATCTAAACCTAAGAAGTCTAGATTCCCAAAGAGATGCTACTTTGCTGAGGAAGCAGTGATTGATGAAGAATCTGATAAAGATAATGGAAAATAAGATGATTGGGCTTTCAATGCTACCATTGAAAATAGTCTTGTGGCTACTAAATCTACTAAAGATGAAAAATCTCTTGCAGCTCAAGTTGAAGAAAAAGATGAGTGGGTAATTGATAGTGGATGCTCACATCATATGACTGATGATAAAAGAAAATTTGTGAGTCTGGAACAGTATGATGGTGGACTTGTAAGATTTGCAGATAATAATGCTGGTGTGATTCGTGGCAAAGGATCTATTTTCCTTGGTAGGAAAGATAACATTGATGATGTCCTCTATGTGTAAGGACTGAATCACAACTTGTTGAGTGTTGGATAGATGGTTCATAAGGGATATGATCTACAGTTCAAAGACATAAGATACAAGATACAGGGAAGTTCCAGAAACCTGATTGCAATAGGAAAACAAACACAAGGTAACATTTTTCATTTGAATACTGCTAGTGGAAGTTGTTTGATTGCTAAAGTAGATGAAAGCTAGTTGTGGCATAGGAGATTGTGTCATGTAAACTTTGACAACATTGTCAAGATAAGTTTTTCCCAAGCAGTAAGAGATCTGCCTAGATTAGTGAAGCCTACTAATATAATTTGCAAGGAATGTCAGATGGGGAAACAAACTAGAGTCTCCTTCTAGAGCAAACATTTTCATTCAAGTAATTTGTTGGAGTTGTTACATACTAAGCTTTGTGGTGCTTCCAGAGTCATAAGTATTCATGGTGAAAGGTATTTTATGTTGGTTATTGATGATTATTCTAGAATGATTTGGACCATTTCTTTCTTAAGAGAAAAATGTGAAGCATTTGAAAATTTTAAAAGTTTCAAGGCCATGGCAGAAAATCAAAAAGGTCTAAAAATCAAGTGCCTGAGATCTGATAGAGGTGGCGAGTTCATGTCTAAGGAATTCAATTCTTATTGTGAAGACCATGGAATTAAAAGACAGTTATCTACTCCCCAAACCCCTCAATAGAAATGAGTTGCAAAAAGAAAGAATAGAACAATTTTGGATGCTTCCAGAACCATGATGATAGAAGGAAATGTATCTCAAATGTACTAGAGTAAAGAGGTAAGCATTTCTGTGTATACCTTGAACCAAGTGAATTTGGATGGAAATTATAGTAAGACCCCTTATGAGTTTTGGTTTGATCACAAGCCTATTGTTAAGTATTTCAAGATCTTTAGAAGTAGGTGTTACATCAAGAGATGATGATATAGGAAAATTTGAGGCTAGAAGCAATGAAGGGATTTTCCTAGGTTACTCTACTAAGAGCAAGGCATACCGGTGCTATAATAAAAGATTAAGAAAGATGGTTGAAAGTGAAAATGTTAGAGTTGATGAGGACTCTATCAAATCATCCAAACATTGCAACTATGATTCAAAAGAAGACAACACAAGTCAAGTAAAGAACACTCAGACATCGAATGTACTTCAGATTATTCCATATGTTCCGGTGAATCAAGTTAGTCAGGAAGCTTAGAAAAGTGCATAGGCACAGACAAGTGGAAGTGTAGAAGAAAGATCTAAAAAATCTGAAGATCAAGTAAGTCCCAAAACTCCAAGGGAATTAAAGCTGAATCATTCTGAAAATCAAATCATAGGTGATAAGAGTAAAGGAGTGCAAACTAGAAGAAAAATTGCAAAAGAATATTGTTTGATATCCAAGATTGAACCAAAGAGTGTCACTGAAGCCTATCAAGATGAACATTGGTTGGAAGCTATGAAGGAAGAGCTGACACAGATTGAAAATAATGATACATGGTTACTAGTTCGTAGGCCTAAAGACAAAAATGTGATTGGTACCAAATGGGTATTCAGAAACAAGCTGAATGAAGAAGGTAAAGTTGTCTGGAATAAAGAAAGACTAGTATGTGAAGGCTATTCTCAAATGGAAGGTATAGATTTTGAAGAAACCTTTGCCCCTATGGCTAGAATTGAAGCTATGAGATTATTTCTTGCTTATGCTGCATACAAGACTATAAAGTCTATTAGATGGATGTGAAATCAACATTTTTGAATGGAGAGCTAGAAGAAGAAGTGTACATTGAACAACCATATGGATTCCAATTGACATATAATGGAGATATGGTTTGTAGACTGAAGAAAGCACTATATGGACTTAAGCAAGCCCCTAGAGCTTGGTACGCTAGATTGGACAAATATCTACTAAAGCTTGGATTCACAAAAGGTACTATTGATAGCAACTTATATTTCAAATTAGATCATGATAAGGAGTTGATTATAGAAGTTTTTTGTTGATGATATCATTTTTGGAGGAGATGATAATCTATGTATGAAGTTTGCTGATAACATGAAGAGTGAATTTGAAATGAGCATGATTGGTGAGGTGAAGTTCTTTTGAGGATTGCAAATTACACAATTGGACCAAGGGATTTTTATATCTTAGTCCAAATATGTGAAAGAGCTACTGAAGAATTTTGGAATGGATAACTCCAAACCTGTTGGTACTCCCATGGTGACTAGATGTAAGTTAAAAAAATATGATGATTCTCCCAACACAAATCAAACCTGGTACAGGTCAATGATCAATGGATTTCTCTATCTAACTCATACTAGACCAGACATCATGAATGTTGTATGTATGGTGGCTAGATATCAAGCTGATCCAAAGGAATCACATGTGATTGTTGTGAAGAGAATTTTTAGATATCTAAAAGGAACAACAGGCTTTGGACTTTGGTATCCAAAGGATGATGATCTTACTTTGAGTGCATATACTGATGCAGATTGGGATGGTGATGTAGATGACATGAAAGGTAATAGTGTTGGCACTTTCTTCCTAGGGAAGAGGTTGGTGTCTTGGTTGAGTAAAAAGAAAAACTCAATTTCTCTATCTACTGCTGAAGTAGAATACATTGTTGTTGCAAATAACTATACTCAAATGATATGGATGAAACATATGTTGAAAGATATCAGGGTGGTATATAATGAATCTATTTCCATATACTATGAAAATTCAAGTGCAATAAATATCTCAAAGAATCTAGTACTGAATTCTAAGACCAAATATATATCAATAAAGTTTCACTTCCTAAGAGAGAAAGTGAATGAGAAAGAAGTCAGATTGGAGTACATGTTTACCAAAGAATAGATAATAGATTGCAAATATATTTACTAAACCATTTTCAAAGGATACTTTTGAGTATCTTAGAGGAATTCTAGGAGTAATCACCCCTCCTGATAAGAACTAAAGATGCATTTGCTTGCATCAATCTGAGAGCTTCATTGCTATATTTTGGTCTGGATTGATGTTTTCATGGCTGTTACTCAGGGGCAGTAGTCAAATGTGCAGATATTTGGTTCAAAGCATGTGTTATGGAAAGATCATGGTTAACTTTTCCATTGATGTCAAAGGGGGAGAAGTGCATTGTAAAAAAAAAAAATCTTGTGAAGAGAATTCTTGTGGTGAAATACAGGAGAAGAAGTGAAGGTGTTGGGTCGATGATGTGTTTTTTTTTTGACATCATGTGTTTCCATCATTTCCAAAGGGGGAGATTGTTGGATGTTGTGGATATGGTTGCTGATATGTGGTTTTCATTGATGTCAACACTATTACCATTTGGTGTATCAATTGTTGTAAATGTCGAGGATATTGAGAAAATTATAAAAGAAAGTGTTATGTGTTCCCAGTGGAACTGTGCAGGTCAAGAAGGCTTTGTGTTTTGTACGTTGAAGATTGGCTAATTTGGATTAAAGGGTTTAATGTTGAATGTTTCTAGATAATCTACCCAAAGTTTTAGAGGTCTACGTGAAGTTTAGAGTATGTTGTGGTCTGACAATATTTCACTAGTTTATGTCAGTTTTTCTAAATGAAGTTTGTGTAATTTTTGATATTTAAGTGTTGCAAATGCTTCTTTATTGTTTCTTGGTGTTCTATATTGTCTATAGATCATTCTCTATCTTTGTGGTGTGTCCATATTATTCAGAGAGTTAGTGGTTGAAGATATTTGTGTGCATGTTTGGTTTTTCTTGTTCTCGGCTGTCATGTTGGTGATAACATGTTGTGGATCTTCGAGGTGAAATTAATTTGAGTCTTGTCAGATTGGAGATGTTAATTTGGGTCTCCACTATGTTGTGGCTAACCTTGGTGGATTCACATTAAAAGTTTATTTTTTAGTTGGGCCGACATTGAATAATTGAAAATATGTTTTATTTTCTTGGTCGACTAAGTTGGATTGAAATCCCATGCAACGGAGATGTAAGGGAAATTAGTTCATTGTTGATGATGGTGCTTCGTGTGCTCCTAAGTGTATATGTGTGAATATCATGCAATTGTAGAGAAGAGTGTGAAGAAGATTGTGTGAAGTGCAAATAAGTGTTGAGCTTAATTAGAACTATAATTAGGCTTAGATAAGAAGCTATTGTCTTAGTTCACAAATCTTGGATGGTTTTAATCCAAACCCTATTGTTGGATAGTGGGTCCTCTTTTGTAATTGAGTAGTGATCTCTAGGCAGTGTGTCTGAATACATGTGCATTCCATTTATTATTTTTCATATACTTCTAGCAAAGTATAATCTTGTGGACTAACATCCATTGTGGTTTTTCCCCAATCGGGTTTCCACACAAAAATTATGTGTGTTATTTGTCTCTCTGATGTATTGATTATTTATGGTTAATTGTTTATTCATCAAATCTAAGATTGAGTTAAGATTAAAGAGGAAAGTTTTAGTTTCTATTACAACTAATTCACCCCCCCTCTCAGTTGTGTGTCCTTGTTTTTCCAACATATGCATTATAAAGAATTAATTTTTAAACTCTTTAATGATGCTTATGATATATGATGAATGTGATTTATATGATATTAACTAACTACATACATGTTACTCTAAGTTTGATTTAGGAAAGGTTCGAAACCTCCAAAGATGGAGGGAGAGTATCACCCAGGAGAGGAGGTTGGTATGAGAATCATAGTATACCTATCTGAGTAGATGCACACGCTCACAAGTGCATAGGTTAGAGCAACCTTGTTGAGTCAATCTAAGTTTTGTGTTGGTAAGTACTAAGCCTAAGTTGATATTTTTTTGATTGATAGGAAAGCTAGGTTTGGTTGTCTTTAATCTTGATTGTTTAGCCAATTTGAGTTAAAAAGTTAAAACTCTTGTGATTAAGCATATGTTATATATTGTGTATTTATATATATATATATATATATATGTATGGATACGTATATATAGAATATATATATGTATATATATAGTGGTACACATATGCATACATATGTAGGTATGAGCATATATATATAGTAATATCTATGTATACCCATACATAGATATGTAGTACATATGCGGGCACTCAAATGGATATATATATATATATATATATATATTGTATATATGTATATATTAATATACATATATTTACGTGACTACTATATATATACATACATGAATATATATATAGTTAAATAATTGTTATATATATATTAATATATATTTAGTGATTAATATAAGTATATAAATATATGTTATATATTAATATATATATTATTTACCAAGGGAATTTAATATAATATATATTAATATATACATGGTTGTTGCCACAATAATGGGTTACACTTTCTGGGACATCCTGATTTTTGCTGAAATCACATATTTTTAGAAATTATAATGATTTAAGTCTTGAAAGGTTCTATTTAAAGGATTTAATTGAAGAGGGTTTGATCAAAGCCCCTTAGATAAAACCCCACTAGTTTTAAACCACACCTATAATGGAGTCTCCTCTACACCTATCAAAATCCTAATAAAAAACCACTTTTGATTTACCTTTTGGGGGATATGTGAATGGTAGCTCTAGACCTGCACAAACATGAATAAACAACACAATGTTAGTCAATTATACAAATCTAAACTAGCATCCCACATAAGATTCATTTGAAGCATGATGAACAAGAAATAGAGTAAAGAAACTAAGTAAAAATAATCTAAATCCTATTCAAATGCTCAAACCCTCAATCCCATGGGGGAATTGGTGCTATTTTGATGTGGAAAATATCCCTTTCCCTATTCCTTGCAAGCTTGGATGATGATCAATGGTGCTCCTTGATGACATTTGCAATAACCTAGCTATGGTGATGAAAACTATGAAAATATGGATGAAGTGTTGATGAATTTGCTCAAAACCTGCAGTTGCTCAAAACCTGTAGATAATGACTTTGCATAAATTTGTGGATTCAAAATTAGTAAAAGAGCTCTACATTTATAGGAGAGAAAGATGGAAGAATGAGAAAAAAGGATGGATGTGGGAATAAACATAAGCCAATGGCATTGTGCCACTTGTCAACATGCTAGTGGAATGAGGTGGAGCACATTTTGATGAATGTGCAAATAAATGCTATTAAGTGGTTATTTGAAAATTGAAATTTGGCTTATGGAGAAAGAGATGGAAGAATAGTTAATGCCACTTGGCTCAAGAAAAAGGACTTGTAAGAGAAATAAATGCCATGTTGGAGGACAAGACCTTTGGGAGGGAGATTTCAACTTTGAAGAATATTCCAACTTGATGCCCTTTTGAATGAAAATGGATGAATTTATAAATCAATTAAATTGATTTACTTATGCAAGTTGCAAAATCTAGAGGATTTGATGGATTAGAGTTAGGATTAATCATGATTTGATTAACTTAGATGGAGATTAGTTTAATTTGACACTTTGACTCAGATTTTTGGATTTATTTAAATCAAAATGAGAGGAATATGAATATTAGATTTAATTAAACAAAGTTTGATTTATTTAATTAAAGAGGGATGGTGTTAGATTTAAATCAAATAAAGGTTAGTTTATTAAATTTAAAGGAGATGAAATATGATTTAATCAAATAAAGTGATTTATTTAATTAAAAGATGAAATATGATGAATTTAATCAAATAAGGGTTATTCAATTAAATGGTTAGTAAAGGAGTGATTTAGAAAGAACTGATGTTAGTAAACTAGGATCAAGTGCATGAGATCAATCAGTATAATTTATGTGTCTACGTTTTTCCCTTCTTATAAGTAATGTACCTGTTGTGTTGGTTCAAAGAATAACCTTGCCAAGATCAAAGTTTAAAATTTTTCTAATTCTTTTGGATGCCCCACTGTTGCCCCAATGAAAGAATTATGCTAGTATACTGCCCCCTCGAGAGATCAGACGAAAATTTGGATTTTTGGGTGATCTCGTGAAAAAGAGGACAAGCTGCCCGACGGGTCCAGAAAGGCTCTAGGATGCCAAAAATGTGCCAAAACATGATAAAAAGACTTGAAACGAGTTTTAGTTGGACAAAAATGGGGTCAGGGGCACAAAACCCTAGTTTAACGGCTAAACAGGGTAAAAAAACCCTAATTTTCATGCTTAAATAGCCTTTGAGGGGTCACTTTCAATTCATTTGCATAGTCAGCCTTTAGAATTTTCATCATTTTGAGGTTTGACCCTATTGTGAGATGGTGTAATGAGTGCTTCCCCAACACATTTCTGAGTGAGTTCAAGTTTACTAGAGACTTCCAGGAACAGGACCACCGATATGTGCCCCTAACCCGACCTGTAATTTTGCTTTTTGCACACATTTATTAAGTTTTGAAAGTCAAACTTGTCCAACATCACTATTTAGCAATGCTAAAAGGGTTAAATCAGCAACATTCAACATCAAAGAGCACTCCTATTGTGACTTGCGACGCTGTGTCGCAGTTTAGGATTTAGGGTTCAAACTCTAAAGAGCAACACCAGTGTAAATGGTGATGCTGCACTCTAGTTAGGTCTTTTAGGGTTTTAGGTCAAATAGGCCCACAATCAAACAATGATGTCACAACCTAGTTTGCAGTTTAGGGGGTTCCAATGACACAGTTTAGAGTTTTCAAACATTGACACCTTTGCTGATAGCAATGATTTTGCTATTTTAGTTATGAAAACTTCAAATGGGATCTAGTATTTTTACAAAATTTGACATTGTGGCTTTATGGGTGCAAGAGGACAGAGAGCCTGTACATTCACATGAGCATTGATCCTCATTGCTTGGTAGATTAACTGAACTACATGAGTTGCTATAGGAGCACCTTGGGGCGATCAGTTTATGGTACATTGCGTATGTGCCTGCCATTAGGACTCACTTAGCTATGATGACTGTGTTGGCTGAGCAGTGGCACAATGAGACATCAGCCTTTCATCTTCCCACCAATGAGGCGACTGTCACATAGGAGGACATCTGGTAGATTTTTTGATTGCCCATCTATGGCGAGAGGATGATATATGACATGGATGCTAGAATGGATACATGTTATGAGATTATGGGGATAGATGAGATTTTTTTCATTGAGGGTCAGATTGACCTCGAGTACTATAGAGGTCGAGATTCAAAATTTTGACTAATTGTGGCCGCTATCATTTCAAGACTTGTAGTTCTAGATCTACGAGGGCGATATTTCAGTCCAGGATGGTTTCTAGCTTAGGAGCGGATGCTATTTAGGAGGTGTTGTTTTTCTTGGGGACTAGTGATGTTGGCCTCACTATACCATGATTTACATGAGTTCGTGTATTGCAATAGCAGAGCCATTGGTACATGGGTCACACTTTTTCATATTTGGGCCAGGGAGCACATAACCATGCTTCGTCCATGGGTTACAATGGTTGAAATTGAGCTTGAAGAGCCAATATTTTGGAAGTACAAGGGTGGCCTTACCTTCATTCACATAGGATAGTTTGGCCTTCCTCATTGGTAGAGGGTTCTAGACGAGATGATAGTATTTACTTGGAGACCTTTGCTCTAGATGTCAACCTGGTATGATGATGTTCACCAGTTATTTTATGCTAGGCAAGATCAGCTCATGTAGGGATGTGAGCATATGATGATTGAGTGCTACTTTCTTGATTGAGTATCCAAACAGTTTGGGGACGTCCAGGATAGGCCAGATGATCAGTACATGGCCATATTTTCCTAGACTACCAAAGAGACAACATGGGGTCAGACACTCCTAGCATCAGATGTAGTGGAATCCTTTAGACAACTAGTAGCTAGGCCCCAGGCCTATGATCAAGGGCAAGTGGATCCAAAAACTACACGTGCCTATGATGAATAGTTCAGGCCTTCAGTCTAATTGAATATTCCAGGGATAGTACTTCCTAGGAGGAGACCCTGGGGCAGGGCATCTAGGATGGGACAGGTTCCCGCATGAGGAGGAGGAGGAGCTCCACACCAGCTAGAGCAAAGAGATCAGGGAGATGGGCATCAACAAAGAGATTCTCCTAGAGGTTAGTAGTCACCTACGAGGGACCAACGACTCCTACAGAGAGACTAGACACTGCCACCACCTCCGCCACCTCAGCTCAATCAAAGAGATGTCTTGATATAGCAGCTTCAGGCTCAAGTGTAGATATTGACAATAAAGAGGCACCAGGCTAGGCATCAGGTCTATGTGACAGAGTTGTAGTTGGCACAGGAGGTGGGAAAATGGCAACAACTAGAGAGCATGACAGCTACATCATAGGGTGAGACTGTCCCCGCATGGATGTACTGCAATGCAGTGAGAGAGGTCGAGTATTATAGAGTACATTATCAACAGGAAGTGCCTCTGGTGGCTTGGGTGCCAGAGTTCTCTCCACAGATAGGGCACAAACAGGACTAGCCCGAGAGGCAGGTGGCTGAGGGGAGTAGCCACTAGGGCTAGCTCACACAATTTTGATCAACGAAACTTGATTCTTTTTGAGATCCACGGAATTCATTTTTGATAGCCCTATGGGCATTTGTATACATTGATTGATACACATGACATTTGATCCTGTTTTTGTACCATGAGAGTTACATTATATATATATATATATGATATGATTGATTTGATTATGAGATGTGTATATTTTATTTATGCACTATGGATGGATGTATATGTGATGCTATGCATGTATGATTCTATATTATGTGATGCGATGTATGTATGATTATGTAGATGCTTATGGATGTATTTCTTTTTTTCATATTTTCTATGCACTTTTTATGATGATGATGTCTATATGATTATGCAAATGGATGATATGATGATGCTTATATGAAGATATGATGATGCATATGACGATGCTTTTATGTTTATGCAAATGGATGAGAATTTATGATTTATGAGATGCTTAGAATAACCAATCTATATTATGCAATGATGAAATGCAATGCATGTGGGATGATCAATGTTTCCTATATGATATGATATGATATGCAACATGCTGACGGTTTGAGGATGTAGGATGTATGTAATGGTGATTCTTTTGATTAATTGTCATGGTACCATGTTAGTGCGGAGAGAAGAAAGAAGAAATGAGATGATGACAAGAGGATCCAACAAGTCCATGATCTACAAGACTTTATTAGAGATGATGATGATGTATTGCTTATTAGGAATTGGGATTTTAAAAGGGCTACTTACCTTATGTTTGATAACACACATAGGAACGATGCATCAAGGTATAAAGAACTAGGATGGCTTTGCACCTAGTGTGATGGAATTTGACATGACAATCAGATAAGAGTACCCCTATTCACACCTGGCATATGAAACCTCATTCAAAATGTAGTTTAGATATTCTTAACATCTCAGACCAAAACATAGAAAGGAAAGTCTTCCTATGTGATCAACAAGACATCTAAAAAACCCTCCCTATAGACCAAACATAGTAGGCATGACCAAGGTTATATTACAAGAATTTCCAACAAGCACAACAGATAAAAAGATAATGATCATTGCCCCATTCCTTTCTCTCTAAATCCCTTTGTTTGGACATCATTGAGAGGTCATTGGAATGAGCGCAATAAGATAAATCAAAATAAAAAAGATTAGATAACTAAACAAGCCAATTTTATTCGTACCTCTAGCCAAGACTAAACTACGGCGATGCCTGATGTTGATGTCCATTATAGGAAGGATGCATCCTAGGACATGATGTTATCAGATGATTTGGGACAGACTGTATGATGAGCTATTAGTACCAAGAGTTGACACACTTGTTTACTTAATGACCTAGACTTGAAACCTTGACGTTTGAGTTTTCACTTTTAATCTGCTAGACTTGTTTTCAATCGTTTCACCAAAGGTTGAGGGTGACGTTTATTATGAGTGAATGTTTATTACAAGTGAAAGCAAAATGGAACAAATGAAATATTTTGGGTTTTTTGAATGTTTTTGGATTTTGAGATGTTTTGAGGCTGTTTTGGTATTTTGAAATGTTTTGAGGCTATTTTGGTATTTTTGAGATGTTTTGAGGCTGTTTTGGTATTTTTGAGATGTTTTGAGGTTGTTTTTGGTATTTTCAAATGTTTTGCAAATGTTTTGATTTTTGAATTTTCTAATATTTTGGTATTTTCTCATATTTTGACCAAGACCTATCCTATGGGCCTTGGAGGCTTATCAAAGATTATCCTTGCCTACATTATACACACAGAGACCATGTAGTTCGACTAACACAAACTCGATTATTGATGAGATATGAACAAATAGATTGCTAGTTTATTATGACAAACTCCTAAAGGATTGACCTAAGTGTCTCAGGGGATGATCAAAGATCAACCTTGCCTACGTTCAGAGCTCAGAGACCCATAGTTTGACAAGAAGACTCTTCTTTTTGAATTTTTGACTGAATTTTTCACTTGTTTTAGGATTTTGATATGTTTTGAATGTTTTTGGATTTTATGATTTTTGGATGTTTTTGGATTTTTTGATTTTATGAATGTTTTTGGATTTTATATTTTTAAGGAAGACTTCAAGAATATACACGAATCTGACCCTGTGAGAACATTCCCCCAACGTGATGTGATAGACTACTTCAATATAGGTAGGACAAACAATATGCCAAGTAGTATTAGGAGGGATCATGACACGAACATAGGACCAAGCTATGATGCAAACACAAATGGATGGATGCAATGGAATGGGATGGATGAATGATGGATGGATGATGTAGAACAAGCAACAAAGATCATGGTGGATGGAAAGTGCTTATTTACACAAGGTGTCTATCTGCCAAGTTTTCACCAAGGTACTTGCCCAAAGTGCCACCGAAGTGGTTTTCACTAGAGGATGATTTTTTTCTTTACTATTTTCAATCCTTTTTTTGATTTTTATAGTTTTTGATTTTTTTTTGGATTTTTGGATTTATACCTTGTAAGATTAGGCTAAATTTTTTTGAGATGGGAGCTATTCATGGGCTCCTGCAGAGGTTCTCCTTTAGGCGTTGATAGTTCATATGTCGCTAATTTGTAGCTTGCTGTGATGATGAAGGGTCCCCACCAATTGGGTTTAAAATTTCCCTTGCTATCTAGATTTGGTACATTTTTCTAGTTCTCCTCTAGTACAAGCTCCCCAACTTGAAAGGTATGACTTCCAATCTTCTTGTTGTAGCTCCACTTGAGATGGTTTCGGTAGACTTGCAAATGATTTAAGGCATCCATGCGTCACTCATCTAGTAATTATAGCTCGTTCAATCATGATACTTGATATTCTTCATCTGTGATTAGATTTTGCAATGATATTCTAAGGGATGGGAGCTTGATCTCAATAGGGAGTATAGCTTATGATCCGTAGACCAGGGAGAAAGGGATGACAGCTGTTGGTGTGCATATGCTTGTTTAGTAGGCCCATAAGGTAAGGTTCAATTGGAGATGCCAGCCATGACCAATGTCATTGACTGTCTTCTTTAGGATTTTCAATATAGTCTTATTTGTAGCCTCAACTTGGCAATTTCCTTGAGGGTAGTATGGATTGGAAAAGCAGTGTTGGATTTTGAATTTTTGGCATAGGTCTCGAACATCCTAGTTTTTGAAAGGTGTCTCGTTATCTGAGATAATGGCCTGAGGGACAACATAGCGGAAAATTAGGTAGTTCAGGATGAACTTGAATATCTGCTTTCTTGTGATATAGGTCATGGGAATGGCCTCCACCCACTTCATGAAGTACTCCATGGCGGTGATGATGAAATTATGTCCACTGGATGAGGTGGGGGTAATTTTTCCAATGAGATCGAGCCCCCATTGAGAAAAGGGACAAGGTGTAATGATTGGGTGGATCTCCTGAGCTGGTGCATGGATGAGATCCCCATGTTGCTGACAGTGCAAACACCTTCAAACATAGTCATGAGCTTCCCTCTCCATTATAGGCCAATAGTACCCAGTCCTTAGCAGTTTCTTAGCCAAGGTCATACCACTCAAATGCCATTATGTACCTCCATTAAAGAAATCAATGCTTCCTAAACATTTAGGCATCGTAAAAGGGTTCTTGCAATGCTCCTACAGTATAGGGTATCTCTTAAGATGACAAAACGAGATGAATTCTTGACAAATGCTCTTTTAAGGTTCAGGGTGATATCAATGGGGAAAACTCCTATTCTCAAGTAGGTGTATATATCATGATACTAGGGATCACTAGGACCAACGATTTCACGTACAAATTCAGACTTTGGTACCTCAAATGTTGGTACGAGAAGTTGCTCTACAAGGAATTATCACTTTGGGATGTTGAGTGGGATATCCAGTAGTGATCCAATTGTTTCCATAGCATCCACCACTCTGTTATTTTCTATTGGAACCTGCTCAAATGTGATATCAATGAAGAAACCTTTGAGGCTTTCCACTAATTTCTTGTATGGGGTCAACTTGTCATCCTTCATTTGATATTCGTTATTGACTTGGTTGATGATAAGTTTTGAATCTCCATAGACTTTGAGTGTCATGATCTGCTACTATACTGCAATTCTTGGCCCTATCATGAAATCCTCATATTCTGCAATGTTATTTGTGCAAGGGAATGACAACTTATATGATTTAGGTATGCAATCCCCTTGTGGTGTGATGAAAAATATTTCTGCTCTTGACCCGTGTTGTGTGTAGGATCCATGAAAGTACATTTTCTAGTGATCTTCTATACTTACATTAAAGATAGATTCATCGGGGAACTCTAATACAAATGGATTCTTTGAGTAATTGGTGCCTCTGCTAGTTGATCTACAATTGCTTGTCCTTTGATGGACTTTCGTTCCACATACTCAATTTCGTGTTCTGTTAGAATCATAACCCATTTAGCTGTCCACCTTGTGAGTGTTGCTTTAGAAAGCAGATACTTGAGAGGGTCTATCTTTTCAATGAGTTCTATTTGATGTGCTAGCATATAATGTCTGAATTTTTTTGCTACGAACACAATTGCTAAGCAATATTTCTTAATGGATGTGTAATTCAGCTTATGTCCCACCATGGTTCGACTAATGTAATTATTAGCTCTCTCTTTCCAATTTTCATCATGTTGTGCCAAGAGAGAACCAAGAGTTGCTATGGTTGTTGATATATACAAGATCAAGGGTTTTCCTAGAATTGGTGGCACGAGAACTAGTGGTATGAGAAATTACTCTTTGATCTTGTTGAATGCCTGATCACATTTCTCATCCCATTTCTATGCTATCCCCTTATGGAGTAGATGAGAATATGGGATAGCCTTGTCTGCTAGGTGTGTTATGAATCGTCAAATGGACTAGAGTCTTCCTTGTAAGCCTCTTAGTTGTTTCAATGTTTTTGGTGCCTCCATTTCGAGGATTGCTTTGACTTTGGTGGGATCTATCTCAATTCCTCTCATTGACACGATATATACTCAAGGAGCTTTCTTGACTGTACCCCAAAGACACACTTCTTTGGATTGAGTCTAACCTTGTATTCTTCTAGCCTGTCGAAGGTGGAGCCTAATGTCGCTATGTGATCTCGACATTTCTTTGGCTTGGCCAATATTTCATCCACATAAGCTTACAAAATTTTGTGAATCATATCATGAAATATTAGTGTCATGGTCCTTTGATAGGTAGCTCCTAAATTTTTCAACCCAAATGGCATCATATTCTATCAATATGTCCCCCATGGACAAGTGAAAGTCATTTTGTGTTGGTTTTCCTTAGCTATCATGATCTAATTGTAACTTGAGAATCCATCCATTAGTGATATAATTTCATGTCCTACTGTCATATCCACAATCATATCAATTTTTGAGAGAGGAATGTCATCCTTGGGACATGCTTTGTTCAAATCTCTAAAGTCAGTGAAGATGCAGATGCCGCTAGTGGGCTTTGAAATAGGCACAAGATTTGAAACTCACTCTGGATAATCAATCAACCGTATGAAACCAACGTCAAGGAGCTTTTGTAATTCCATTTTGACCAATAATGCTATTTGTGGATGCATCTTTCTCAACTTTTGTCTCACTAGTTTTGCTTCAGGATATACAACTAGGTGGTGAACCACAACTTCTGGATCAATCCCAAGCATGTAAGTATAGGTCCATGCAAATTTTACTTTTCTTTATCTCAAGAGTGCAACTAGGAGTTCCTATTCTTTTGTTAGGAGTGATTTTGCATGGAAGGTTATATGTGGCATTTCTTTTGTTCCTAGGTTGACCAGATTGCACTTCTCTGCTAAGACTGCTGACTTTTCCTAATGAATAGCATTGAGGGGAGGATTGAATCCTTGATCCTCTTGCACCTCAGAGAGGTTTTCACCATTGGATAATTCCTTTATTTTTACTATTTTCAAGTTTGAGAGTGCTACAGTGTGGTTTTCACTCAAAGACCTAGATATTATTCTTAAATTTTCACTTTTGTGACTAAAGGATTCAATCATTTCCCCATAATAGGAATGTGTGTCAAGCTCAATGTCGAGCCTAGCTTTGTGATATCCATATGGTATCATATCCCACAATTCCATGAATTTTGAGAGCACTTCATTGTTTTCAAACATGTCCAAAATTGGTGGTCCTCATTTGTTGTAATCAATGAGTTCTGGATATACTAAGTTTATCTCATGGATTTGGTTATTTGAATCAAAAGATAGGGTACTAATCATGAGAAGGGATGAATCTTTGAATAGCATGGGTAAGTTAGTTATGGGATCCTGATCACTACATACATCGGTTATGTCAATGGTAAAGTTATCTATGACTCGACCCGTGGATACTGGTAACTGAAGAGTGGATGCTTATAACTAAGGAGTTTTGACCTTTCTAACTAGGGCACCTTTGCCAAGTATGGTTACCTTCGAAGGGGTACATCTGAGGCCAATATTTCTTATATACCTCAAAAATGAGTGGTACTAGAAGACTTTTTTCATTCTATCCAAGTTTCTTTTTTCCATTGTAGCCCATACCAAGCATCATTTGTAGTCCTTTGTTGCTATCATGCATGGGAAGATCAGGCGCAGGACTTTCATCTTGGTACAATAAACTTGATATGTATTTTTCATCTACCACTTACTGACTTAGATCTCCCCAACATTTGAATCGAGAGGGGTCTACTTTAAAGGTTTTGGATGATGTTTTAGCTAGTTGGGTTTGTCCGTGAGACATAGGAGATTGAGGTAACTCTCCTATTACGAAAGCACTTTTCTTCATTCTGTAATCCCCACACCCATGTTGTCTTGGATAATGACTTTGCTTTTAGAGATGTCAAGAATGGTTGGTGTCTTTTTCTCAAAAGTGGAGGCTAAAGTAGCTAGGTCTACATATGGAGTTTTAGGGCCTTCATCGTTCTTTGGGACTTGGGGGATTTTATAGTATTTTGATTCCAAGTTCTTGTAGTAATAAAAGGGCTCAGGATCACCATGGACCATGACCTCTTGATTTTGGTATGGGAATTTGACGAATTGATTTAAAGTGGATGCAACAACTTGCTTCCCATTGATCCATAGATGCCCCAAGAGAATATTATAAGGAAAATCAAGGTCAAGGACCTGGCGTGTGGTTTCCATGATGGCTGACCCTACTTGAATAGGGAGTTGAATAGTGCCTTGATACACTCTTTCCTGATCATCATATGCTTTGATTGTGATACCCTTACCCTTTTCAATGGCATCCTCAAAGAATCCCAGATTCTTTATTAGTTTGAGCAAATAGATATTTAGACCTGCACCCCCATCCACCAAGAACCTCTTGACTTTGTTTTTATGAATTGAGACTTCAAGATGGAGTGTGTGATTATGAGATGGTTGGGTGGGAAATTCTTGATCAGAAAATGTTAGGAGATTTTGGGTTGTGATGTGTCTGACCATAGCTTGGAACTGGTCAACATCAAGATCCACGTAGATGGTGGATGAAGCCAAAGCTTCCTTTAGGATTTTTCTATGTACGAGCAAGATCTTCAGTAACTCCATGATGGAGATCTGAGTAGGGGTTCTTTTCAGCTGGTCCAAGACATTGTAACCATTGGGAACATATTTTGAATTTGAGGTGGATGCTCTAGGTGGCTATGATGACCCAACGATGGTAACTTTTCCTCCTCAAGTGGTGACTCCACAATCAGCTTTGGCTCCCTTGATGTTGACAATAGTGATCCATTCATCTAGAGATGCAACAACATGATCATACACATGGTTTACATTGCCATACTTTGTCTTTCCATGGTTGTTCCCTTTGTTATAATCTGACATCGGATTCGTGTATATTTTAGTTTCTTGATTTCCAATTGGTTGTTCAACGTTTATGACCTTTTCATCGATGAGGTCTTGGATTAGATTTTTTAGCCTCATCCAACTGGTTGTCATGTTCCCTTTGATTTTATGAAAATTGCAAAGATGGTTTTCATTGTACCATGGTGGTTTCAATTGGGGCTCTTGATAATTCTCATAAATGGGAATTTTGATGAGATTCTTGTTTACCAACTTCTTCATGAGACTCAATTGATTCCCCAAGGCCGGTGTATTTTTTCTTGGGGGGATATTTGTTCCAAGGGGATGGTCCCCCTTGATTATTTAGATTGTTGACTTGATTGTTGGGTGGTTGCTATGATACTACATTGGCTTGTGTATTGTTTTGATTGTTGCTTTGTGGTTGTTGGTATGATTGCATGTTTTGTTTTGGAGCACTAATTATGACCTTAGCATCAAGCACACCATCATTAGTGACATTTTTTTTTTCCCATGTGCGAGGTTTCTTGTTGTAACTAGTGGATTGGTGATTGTCTTGATATTCTTGATATGCGGGTGTCCCCCCTTGTGTAAAGGGCTCGTTTGATGTTGAGCGCCTTAGGGATAAAGTGGTTGTATGTGGTGGTACATTGCATTTTTAGATAGAAGGACAAAGTTTTCTCATGATTGGAAATGATGGTGTAGATTTGTTCTTCTGGCATGTCCCATTTGCTCCTGTTGGCTTTGGACCACCATCATTGTAAGAAGGATGTGAATGTTTCCCCTTAGCTTGTTTAAGAGCAGATAGTTCCTCTAGACTCACATCCATGCCAATGTAGAATGCGTAGTTTTTTATGAATGCATCCAAAATTTCTTGGAACTTTTTGATTCTAGGAGGAAGATGGGAGAACCATGCCATTGCTAGTCCTACCAAACTTCAAGGGAATAATTACATTAGATATGTGTCATTGTATGCAACTTCCATGGAATGTACCCAGAATTCCCTTATATGATCTTCAGGATTACCTATCCCACGATATTTGTCGAATTTAGGGATTTCAAACCCTTTTGGGAATGACACCATCACAAGGCTTTTGTCAAAGGGATAGGAGCATAAATTGCTTTGTGTTCATCATTTTCCCATATTGGAGGTCTAGCACTTGCTACAAGAGTAATTTTATTTGTGTTCTCTCGTCATTTTGTGGATCGAGAGGTGGATTGAATATGTTTTGAGATGGTTTGATCATTTGAGTGATGGGTGGGCTTTGCATGTTTGGGGGAGTTTGTTGCAAGCTTTGTTGTGCAATCAATGCTTGTTGATATGCTTAGAATTGTTGTTGTGCAATCAATGCTTGTTGTTGGTCTTGTTGTTGTTGTGCCAAAAATGATTTTTTGTTGGTCTTGTTGTTGTTGTGCCAACAACACTTGTTATTGGGCTAATAGTTGGGTTGTTTCTTGTTGCACTTGATATTGTTGCAAGGCTTGTTGATATGCTTGTTGTTGAGATACTTGTTGTTGTGCTTGGTATTGTGCTTGTGCTTGAGCTTTTTTGGCTAGATATTGGGCTTGTGCCTGAGCTTGAGCTTGTTGGGCTGCTTGTGCAACCTGGGCAGCCTATGCAGCTTGTGTGGCTTGTGCAACTTGGGCTACTTGAGTTGCTTGTGCAACTTGGGCAACTTGGGCAGCAAGTTGTGCTTGTCATGCTTGTTGTGTGGCTTGCTATGCCTACGCTTGTTGAGTAGCTGCTTGTGTGTTTGGTTGAGCTTGGAACTGTTGAAGTGCCTTTTGATAGGATTGTTGAGCTGCTTGTAATGTGATGCTATATTGGTTTTCCATGTTTGGTTTTGGTGGTGGTGGTGGTGGATTCATAATTGTGTGAGATGTTGTGATGAGAGGTGCTAATTGATTGATTTGTGCGGTGGATGGTGCGGTTGATATGATAGGCCCTTGGGAGACAAAATTTTGAGGTATCATAGATGATGTGTTGATTTATTGTTTTGTTTGGATTGTGGCCACCTGTTGTTGCAATACTGATGGCATGACCAGAGGATTCGGTATGATGGTTTGACGTACGACTGGGGGATTGTTTTAATTTTTATTATTAAGGTTTGGTAAAGGGGGTTTCCCTAAACTAAGGAGTGGTGTGGATAGTAATGGTAGAGGTGGAAATGGTGAGAAGATGGGTGGTGTGTTCCCTTTAGGAAATGATAATGATGAGGGGTCAAAGATTCAACCTTGTCCAAATAATCCTCCTTCTCCTTGTGAAGTCATGGGGAGAGAGCCTTGTGTGAAAAGAGGATGGGTTGTTGGGGTCATGAAAGGTGAGAGAAATGTGTGGGTGTTTCAAGTTTTGAGGAATAGATTGACCCAAGATGGTGTTTGCATCCAAGTCTTGGTTGTTCACAAGGGGGTGTGTTTGAAGAGAATGAAGTAATGAGCTCCCCTTGTTGACAATTGTTTGAGTTGGAGCAATGGATGATGCGATTTGCGGGATGGTTTGAGTGATGATTTGAAAGGAGGGTGTGAATGAAACCGGTGGCATAATACCAAGAGGTTTCTCCACAAGAGTGCTCACATCATAGTCAGAAGGGAGTTTAGACCCTTCTTTTTCCAATTCTAGCATGTATTGTGAGGGATTAAGTTTCATCATGGCATTTACAATTTTGTGAGTCTCGGGATTTTGGACCATTTCCATGATTTGATCTTGAATCATCCGTAGAACATTGGTGATGTCCTCCACTTGGCCACCTTCTTCTTGAGAATCTTGTGGAAGTGGAGGAAGATCAAGTGTGAGATTACTAGACCCAATGGGATTGATTTCGAGTGTGGTTTGACTCAAGTCACTTGAAGTGGATGTTTCTTTGTTTGTTTCCATGTTCTTCTTGTGTTGAGATCTAGTTTGTACCGTAAAATAAGGATCAATTTCAAAGAATGTGGGAGATGAACCTCTAACTCCTTGGATTGATCTAAACTTTAGGTACAAAAAGGAAACTCCAAGATATTAAGGATCAAAGGATGGTGATGAGATAATGAGAGATGGGTGATTGTGAATGATTAAAGTCTTTGGGAAACCTTGAAGGAGATACTAGACTTTAGGACTTTTTGGACTTTTGATGTTGGATTTGATTTTGATTTGGTTTGATTTGGTTTTGATTTGATTTTGATTTTGATAGTGAACTCATAAAATCCAAGAGGTTGTATGTTGTCCTAGAGTAAACTTTTCCACAAAATGACAATTTAACTAAGTGTGTAAAGAAAGATTCATCTACACACACCTATTCAAACAAGATGATTTTGATTTTATTTCAAGAGGATTTTCCCAAAGCCTAGTATGAAGGATTTTTTAAGATTTCCAAGAGTTGTTTGTGAGATGTATTTTGATTAATATTTGAGAATGGATGAGAGTGTTGATTTTGATCCTAAGATACTTAGAAAGACTTTTTTTTTACTAGACCTAGGTGTTGAAGAACATGCTATACTTCCCATGTGAGATACTCAAACCTTTGAAAAAGTCTTGGATTTTGATAATAGTAAAATGAATACAAATTGGAATTGTTATTTGATGCACGTTTGTAAAAGTTGAAGACCAATCTCTCTCTAAATTAGTAAAGCATAGACAAATGTTTCTTGAGAGCTTTTTGGCAAAGACCTTTGGACTTTGGTTTTTAGATTTTGATCTTTCAGGAAATTATTTGGAAGATCACATGTGTGGGGTTCAATTGTTTCTTATTTGTGCTTAGTGATTTCTTTTTACCACAAACACTTTCTTGACTTAGCTTTTCAAACTAAATTTCTAATGTCCCAATTTCTTCTCATCCCACAAGATCCATTATGTGGAAATCAAGGAAATCAAGGCAATAGTTCCATAATGTTGACTTTAGTGAGAGGAAATTAAGATGAAAATCCAAATACTTAGAAGCCTCTAAGGATGGAATCCCTAGGGAAAGCAACAACACTTGAATTTTTTCAAAGGTATTTGCTCCTCCTAAAAGGTTTGAAATTTTATGATCATGGTTGAATGTTTATTTTCCAATGTTTTAGATCCAAGAAAAGTGTTTTGATTCCTAAATGATGCACAACCCTATGATAGAAAGAGACAATATTTGTTAAATTCCCACTTGGATAAATCCAGCTGCACCTATTCTTCACAGATGATTATAAATTTGACCACAATGGCTCCCCTCCACGACACTCACTTCTATGGATTAGCCAAGCTTCAATTCTCATGAATCTCCCATGACAAACTTTTCATCTCTACCAAAAAACCACAAAAATATGGAGTAGCTTCAGAATGACCATTCTTGAATGAACAAATAGTAAGGATTTGGCCTCTAAACAAATTGGTTCTTAGTCAGGGTGATCGGGGCCATGGCACCTTGCGAGTGTCCAACAAGCCACTAAAGGCTTTAATCAATCTTACTAGGGGTGCTTATACTTTTTAAGGTAGTACCCCATTCTGAAAGATATTGTATGACTAAGGCCTACATACCATGAGGACTTGATAGTTTAGTCTTATACATTTGTATACCAGCCCGAGAAAAAAATTGGTTGGAGTCACCTTCGAATTGGTCTTAGGCAGGCCCACCTATAGGTAAAAAAAAAGTGAGAAAACACATCCGTAGTTCAAACAATCCTTGTTTGAGAAAATAAAGAGAGAACACACACAATATAATCAACTCACACTAGAAAGATTTTTTTCAATTTTAAGAACCCAAATTGAAGTGTGGAGCTAATATTTTATACAAATTAATATCACCATATTATTTTGATTCTCAAGATCTTCGTGCAGAAGCACGAGAGAAGTGCATACACCTTTTAAATGATATTACTTTGTAAAAGAGATTAAAAAACACAAAAAAACACATGTTCATTTTAAATCCAAAAGCAATAATGGATTCTTTTTAAGCACCAAGATGAAGTGTGAAGTTTGCTTGTTCAATTTTTAGATCCAAAACCAACTCTAGTAAGTTCCTAAAGTTCTTTTCAATCCCTTTGATTGTTCTTTTTAAGCCCAAATGAAATGCATTGAGTCCTAAAAATGAAAGTAACAAAATCCTTAGAATGTAATTATAAGTGCTTCCAAAGTGTTCAAAAACACTTGTTACAATAGAAAGAGAATGCCATAAGAAATGTTCTTCTTGCTTCCTCCTTTTCCCCTTGATTACTTCAACCTACAAAAACTGGTTAAAACTACAAAAAATAGAGCCAAAAACCAATTAGAAGTCAAAGGTGATCAAAGCAAAAAAACACATGTTAAAAATAACTTGAAATTTGACCTTTACCCCACCCTAGTGGCACAATCCACAAAGGCATCACATATTGAAGAGGTCTAGCGGCACTCTGGTGAAACCAACAATACTCTGTGGAGAAATAGACTATGATTTCATCATTGTTTCACCCAGTGACACACTTTGGAGTTTGGTTGATCTGACCTAAGTGACAATGACTTCAATGTCGTGGTTTGGAGCACAGACAACATCACTAAATAGTGATGTTGGAATGATAGAGTTGTTTGAATTTTGCAGCGTTGCCCTTCCCTATAGACACACAAAATTTGAAAAAAAACAAAATTTTCACCAAAAAACATATTAATTTCTCAAGATTTTCCCTCCTTCTAGTGCCAAAATGTGAATGGTAGCTCTAGACCTGCACAAACATGAATAAACAACACAATGTTAGTCAATTATACAAATATAAACTAGCATTCCCCATAAGATTCATTTGAAGCATGATGAACAATAAATAAAGTAAAGAAACTAAGTAAAAGCAATCTAAATCCTATTCAAATGTTCAAACTCTCAATCCCATGAGGGAATTGGTGCTATTTTGATGTGGAAAATAGCCCTTTCCCAATTCCTTGTAAGCTTGGATGATGATCAATGGTACTCCTTGATGAAATTTGTAATAACCTAGCTATGGTGATGAAAAACTATGAAAATATGGATGAAGTGTTGATGAATTTTCTCAAAACCTATAGATAATGACTTTACATTTGTGGATCCAAAATTAGTAAAAAAGCTCTCCATTTATATGAGAGAAAGATAGAAGAATGAGCAAAAATGATGGATTAGGGACTAAACATAAGCCAATGGAATTGTGCCACTTGTCAACATGCTAGTGGAAGGAGGTGGAGCACATTTTGATGAATGTGCAAATAAATGCTATTAAGTGGATATTTGAAATTTGAAGGTTGGCTTGTGGAGAAAGAGAAGGAAGAATAGTTAATGCCACTTGGATCAAGAAAAAGTACTTGTAAGAGAAATAAATGCCATGTTGGAGGACAAGACCTTTGGGAGGGAGATTTCAAATTTGAATAATATTCCAACTTGATGCCCTTTTGAATGAAAATGGATGAATTTATAAATC
This sequence comes from Sequoia sempervirens, assembly GCA_007258455.2. NCBI lineage: Eukaryota > Viridiplantae > Streptophyta > Pinopsida > Cupressales > Cupressaceae > Sequoia > Sequoia sempervirens. Next base: position 551,247,095 of record VDFB02000017.1, read on the forward strand.
AATTAAATTGATTTACTTGTGCAAGTTGCAAAATCTAGAAGATTTGATGGATTAGAGTTATGATTAATCATGATTTGATTATCTTAGATGGAGATTAGTTTGATTTGACACTTTGACTTAGATTTTTAGATTTATTTAAATCAAAATGAGAGGAATATGAATATTAGACTTAATTAAACAAAGTTTGATTTATTTAATTAAAGAGGGGCGATAGATTTAAAACAAATAAAGGTTAGTTTATTAAATTTAAAGGAGATAAAATATGATTTAATCAAATAAAGTGATTTATTTAATTAAAAGAGGAACATTAGGATTAAATAAATAAAATGATTTATTTAATTAACAAAAGATGACGATTTAATCAAATAAAATGGGTTTGTTTAATTAAAAGATGAAATATGATGAATTTAATCAAACAAGGGTTATTCAATTAAATGGTTAGTAGAGGAGTGATTTAGGCAAAACTGATATTAGTAAACCATGATCAAGTGCACGAGATCAATTGGTATAATTTATGCGTCTACAAGAACAAATGAATTTATTTAAAATTTATGTTTTGTAAGTATGTAGTCCTTATTATAAGCTTCCCAAAAACTATAATTTTAAATATATTTAATTTGATTATTATATTTATTTTTTATTTCTTGTGAATGTAGGTTTTTTACTAAAAATCAAGCTCTTTGTTTTGAACATGTGGAAAAATAGAAGATTACCAATTTTTTGTGAAAAATATCTATGCTCTTGGTATTGATGTCCTTCATCCAACAAAAAAATAAATTAAATTTTGATACATACAAAAAAAAATTGTGTTATGAGTAAACCTATGTCTAAATTGTAATTGGTTTGACTTCAAAACTTAATCAAGAAAAAATATTCACTAAAATACTATGAAACCAAATGAAGGAGCTAGATTTTTTAGTTATAAATCTAAATTTGAAAAAAATAGAATTTTTTGCTTCATAGAAAAAAAGTTGTGTTATATTGTAAACATCACTCTTTAAAAATGTTGTTTACTATAAAAAAATAGTTATCAAAGGAGATAGAAAAATAAATACAATTTGATTCATTTTTTTAAAAATATATAAATTTAGAATCTATAGAAAAAATTTCACAAATCACTAGTTTGCATCATCTTCAAATTCCTCAGGGTTTAGCAGCTATAGGTGTTTGAAAGTGAATATTTAGTTAAACAAGTTTAGTTCAATGTCAAGTTTTGCCAAAAAGTGCAACCCACTATTGTGGGATCACAAGCCACACATACTCATGATAATATAAATTCACCATGGTAGCCCTATTGTGGGGAAAGCAATGCCACACAAGGCATGATAAGGTGGCAACAAAGCCACACAAAATTCAATTCTTATAACTTTTTTGTATAGTTGTTAATCATATGAATCATATGAACCATATGCCATATCATGCATTTTGAAAACATTAAGCGTCCTCGCCAATATGGAAAAAGTTTGATTGATTAAAAAATGCATAATGAAGCCCACAAATGGGATGAAGGAATAAGAGTTAGAGTTTCCTTTGAAGTGGCTTTTCAACATGACATTTGCAAGACTTTTTCAGCTATGTTTTAACTGCCAGCAAATGTGAAAGATTGATCCTAGCAAGCCATGTCAATTTGGAAGGAGATAGAGTTGATTTGAAAGTCGTTTTACAATTGATTTTGCACAACTAATTCCCATGGCTGGCAAATAAATATGAGTGGTGGTATCAAATCAGCAGAATATAGCTTTCTTTAAGGGATAACCCTCTTCTCATTTGTAGTATAAAGAGAATCAACTACTCACTATTTGGTTGTTATTTTTCATGCAATCATTTTGTCCATTAATTTTTTTGAGAAACAACATATTTGAGAGTTAGAGAGCATAAAGTATTCAAGATTTAGTGAGGAGTTGGTTGTTTGAGACTATAGGTTGTTATTTTAGTGGTGCATTGCTAAGTGGTTGTAGGTATTGTTGATGGTGTTTTCTGCATAGCAACAACTCAGACAGAATGCGATATTCTATCTCTCTTGAAAGGTTATTCTCAACAATAAATTACTGAAAATCACACCAAAGGTCTCTCGGGTGTTAGGTCATGACAATGCATAAACAACTCAAATAATATGTGAAATGTTGGTAATCACAATCGGACCTTACTACAAGCAAACTATATTTTTCCACTTATCAGATTTTGCAATACGATGATCTCAAATCCTAAATCTAACCGGATAATAAAGAAATAGCAAAAGATAAGGGTGCAAGGATATGATAAGATCTAAACTATTTCTAGAATGAACAATGCAAATAATAGATATCTGGAATGGACCAATCTCAAATAACCAATTCCTGATCAACCCACAATGCAATATCACAAGAACGGTGCAATCTTCTAAGGTATACAGATTTTAAAATCATAGACATTCATCCACAATCGAACTAAGCACAAAATAGATATGTGGTCCAGGTTGACTTCACTAGCCTACTACAATCAGATAGGTACTGGGAGTATAGACCAGAGATCGCTACAAACATTCCAAATATGAAATCATGTACATCACTCACCAAACTAATCCAACTCTAAAACACTAAATTCTAAATCTTTAAGCAATTTGAAAGATGAAACAACAGGAACCATGCAAGATAAAATAACACAAGAGATTTCACCAGGAAAACCACAATGCCTTCTATTGTATTAGATCACCAAAATGCTGCAACAATTCCACTGTTTGTTACAATATTTGCTTCAAGAAATTGACTACTACTCTTACTACAAAATGCTCTAGCTCTTACGGATCTAACTTGACTCTATTATCTCCTCTGTCTCAAGACCGACAGATCCTTCTGAGCTGTTCTCTTTTTAAACTCCTCATATCACCATGCTCCAAAATTCGTGTCTGAGACCTCAGACCACACCGAAGATATCTTGCTTTCAGGGAGTTGACTCTTAGTGTCCAATCTTAATCTTTCTGTCTCTAAAATGGAGGATCCTTTCGTATCACCTTTGGATTTTCCTGCTGCAGCCTTGCTTGATTCAGCCTACATTCACAAAAGAATGTCATGAGTATCCAATTATCATATGTATTCCAATCCAAAGGTTATCACAAGATCATATAAGGCTATTAAGAACCATCACAAATCGCCAATCTTTGGAAATCCGGAAAAACAAAGCAATCCAGGAAAACAAGGTAAGCCAGGAAAATCTAGTCAGGGAAGAATTTCGGAGAAATCTGACCCAAATGGATTCTTGTTGCCAGGACACCATTTTCCAAATAAATCATTAGTACAGACAAAGATTATGAGATTATCATGAAATTCATCCATTAGCAACAAGAAATCAACATTTAGCATTTACTCCATCAATCCTATCCTCGAGAAATTGAAAGAAATAAAACCAGACAGGAAAACTGGAAAAGTCTGGACAGGAAGGATTTTCGTGGATAGTTCAAATATTTTGGAATTCGCTATACCCCACGGAATTGACCGAAACCAGGAAAATCTGGGTGCACAGAAATTCTGCGAACACCACGGAAACCTGATGGATGACAACACGCGAACCAACGACTAAATGATCATGCAAACTTCTCTACCTGGATCCTAATGGCTTCAAAATTGATGCCAACCAACAAAATTTGGAATGCACTTGAACTTGAATTTCAAAAGACCTCGAATGACTAAACCTCATGGCGAAATGACAATGCCCTAATTTCGAAGAATAAACCTCCCGCCATGAAAACCAAGGTAAACTCAAGGTTTGGAACACTATCCCTGAGGATGAATCAAAGCACTCCGAGTCCCCACAAGGCAAGGAACTGGTTTAATACAGGCACAAGATAGAAAAATCGTAACAAATTCCATAATCTGGGCTGAGCACCGAAAAAACCCTAACCTCGCACAATACAACAAATTACGCACTTAGAGGGCAAAAACCTGACCCAAAACACCTTCCAAATGGGTGCACTCGTCATCAAATGGATAAATACAAGTGCACATGGCACGGGTGATGAGGTTTTACGAAAAGATGGGTCAAACCCTAATTTGATAAATACAAAATTATAACCAAGCATAGGCCAACCAACAATCAATCATAGAACAGTTCAATCATCATGCAAACAGATGAAAAGGACAATGATAACCTACCATGGATTAGTCTAGACAAAACTTGAACTCGAAGAGGCGACTGCAAAACGAATGCGCCCAAGCAACAAAAACCTTAATCCGCGCTCCACCAATCCACACACAAGCAGCTCAAGATTAATGATCAAAGCTCAAACAGGGAATACACTCAGACGCCAAGGTAGAAGACAAGTGAAAAATGAAATCAAAGTGACATCTAAAAGCCTTTAATCCCTCCATATTCACACCTGAACAAAGGTTCTTCGAGCATTAATGAACAAAAAGACATGTCAGAAAATCCGGAAACCTGAGCCCAGGACGGAATTTTGGAGAAAACCAAGACACACGAAAAATCTGGATGAACACGAATTCCGTGAAAATGGCAGAAACTGGGATTTTAACGAAGCTCAGAATTTTGGCACAGTCCAGGAAAATCTGCCAGAACCAAAAAATCTTGGAGTCAAGCAAAAACCTGGATTCAGAAAATTTCACAGTGAACAGACAACGAACCAGAGCCGGAGAAAATCCGCCGGAGCTGGAAAATCCCGGATTCAGGTCAAAACCCGGATTTTCACTGAAACCCAATTTTAAACAATTCAAGCCTCAGGAAAAGACCAAAGCCAACAAGATCAACATCTCAAGACCTTAAAAAGACAAATCTCATAAAACCAAAGGTCGAAAGACATCATGAAAAGAGGGTCCCTACTCCAAGTGGGGCGTGTGTGCAAAACTGCACAACAGGTATCATATTAGAAGAAAAGAAGAGAAGCAATAATGAATATGAGAGCTAAGAATAGAGGAGGCAACAATTTAAGACTGAGCGATCAAGAAGATTTGAAGCAAGAGGTTGCGAGAAATTAGATTGGAGCTATTTTAATCTAGGCATGATTAAAATATCTTTTTCTCTTTCTTATTTTAATTATGATGCTAAGTTTTATTATTTTTGAAAAATGTTGTGCTTTGATTGTGTGCATATTGATGCTATTAGAAAGTATGTAAGTGCATGTACAAATAGCTAGATTATTTATGCATAAAGGTATATTAGAAATATAAGAGATAAGCTAGATTAGGGAATCAAAAGAGTGTGATAAGTAGTTGTCTTGATTATTTTACTTGATTAACATAGTAAAGAGGAGCTAGAATAGGGTAATATGATATATCCTAATATCATAGTGTTGTATCTACATTGTTTGGATGATATTATGTTATGAATACCTATGCGCATGGTAGTTTAACCATGAGTGTAGAACTTACGTTATTAGAAATATTATCCCTTGAAAGTAGGAGGATATGTTATTCCCTTGAGATAGGGTAAACACTTGAATAAGAGGCAGTTGCCAGACCTAGATTGTTACTAGTATGTAACCAAGTATTCAAGAGATTGTGTCAAACCTATTTGGTCGATTGAATAAATATTAGTGTGTCATCACTTTTGAATGAAATCTTGTCTATGATTGTTAACCTTAGGAGAAAACAAAGAGAAGATTTAACCACATATCAGTAGATTTTCCAAGTTGAGTAAGGGGTGGGTGAACTTAAGACACTGCTTCTTAGAAAATGGATTGATTATATATATCAAAAAATTGGCCAAAGTAGGTGTAAAAGTCCTTGCTTACACTTTGTCAGTTCACTGTGATCTAGGTTTTGCATAAATAGTCAATAGTGTCATGCATGGTTGGAGAGTATCCATAGTTCTATGTCCATACATTTTATGGAGGACACAACACCAGATACTCAAATAGGAATTACTAGAGGTTTCCATACCAAAATATTCTTCGAAGGGTAGGGCCACTTTCAGTTAGGAAGGTATACGGGGGACCACTATGTCTGTAGTTGGAGGAAAAGTGTTTGGATTATGCTCTCCCTCTTGTAAATGGTAGTCGATACTTGTGGAAAAAAATAATTATAATCTAGATGAGGACACCTTGACCTTGAACTCTTGTAAGATATGAAATTATAAATATATATGATCATGAATCAATTGTAATCTATATTTTAAAATATGAGTTTCATTTACTTGGAATTATTTAATGTTATTTCATTTATGCAAGGACATGTGGAAATTATTTATGCAATGTACAAATATGTTATGGAAAAAGAAAAAAGTAAATTTTTTTTTTTTGGAGTACTTGAGTTATTCACTTTTTGAGTTAAGACTTGGGTGAAAACTGTTAAGTAAACATTGGGTATGTTACATGTGGTATCAGAGCTACCAAAATTTCAGCACTAGGGCCTTTGAGCTCATTATGATAGATTATTATCCAATATTATTAGTAGCTAATGTTTGTACTTCTTATGTTAGGATGGTGCAAATCAAGATGATTGCTAGGAAATCAATGATTGGCAATGAGCTTTGTTTGAGGGCCAAGAAAGAACATGAGGCCATAGTCAAAACCATAGAGAGAACCAATCATATTGGAGATATATGGCTTAAAGATTTTGAGACTCTTAGTAGTGTATTATTGTGCATTAAAGTGGAGAAGAAGATGCGATAAGCATCCAAGTTCATAACTCTTATTTCCCCACCTGAGTAACTCTTATTTCCCCACCCGAGTCTGACCAACTATCACTCTCAAGGGACATGCCCATTGAATGGAGTGTTAGTTCACCCTTCATTAGGAGGGACCCATGTGTGCTCTCATCTCCTAAGCTTATTGTTATTGTAGCTAATAGTGAATCAAAGGGATATACTCCCCTTGAAACTTTTATGAATAAGTCATCTTATGTATAAACATGTATTAAAGGATGATTGAAATTGCAACATCCTCCATAAATTAAAATGAAAAAATTACACATACTACACATAATTAAGCATATAAAAAATGACACGTGTCTAATAATCAAGAGAGAAAAGGAATTATATTTTTACATGAAATTTGGAGTACATATACCAATATCATAGAAAAACATAAAGGAGCATATTCCTTACAATAGACCACATGGTCAAGAACAAGATTACACAACAAATAATAGCAAGGAATTTATTAACAAGATTCTTTTGAAATTTGACTCCTTCAAACACAACAAGGGTGAGAACTTTGCTAGAGCGTATTTCTACCCTACAAAAAAGTGATTCACTTCCCCGAAATTCTTCCTAAAAGAGGAATACTCGACTCAATATGAGGAAAACTAGCTATGCAAATCTGGCTAGAGTAATGGAATAGTGGAGCATGACACATTTACGTCTAATGATATTAGGAATTTTAAATACATCAAGGAACTCTCTGAAATGCATATATCAATCACGTAAAGCAGCATAACAATTCATCTTTAATGCCATTGGGTCAACATAATGAGACACAATTTTAGCATATGAAATGAATATATTGGTAGCTCAATTATTTTATCTATTTGCATATGATCATGTGCAAATATAACTAAATTAGAGCTCCATTAATAATAAAAATATAGAAATTTCATCAATATAAGAATATGTAATATTAATTTAAGGTGTATAACATGTATGTATATATAGTCATAATATATATTTGTGTAAATATTCATATAAAATCAAGCACGCATATGATCTATTATAATTTTGTTGATTTAAGAATGCATCCATGCATACATAACCATTACAACAACTACATGGCAATAAGAGAAGAATTACACATAAGCATTCAAACACATCTTCCAACAAGTTTACATATCTATATTCAATTATCTACTTCATTATAATCAATAATACTTCATATAAACTTAGAATAATACTCCACTACTATTAGCTTATAAATTAAACAAAACCTTCAAATACTCCATCATTAATATGGTCAAACATAGTAGTCATGTATCTGAATATTGCTTTTATTTTAATCAATAATCACTTTAAAATATGCTAAGTTAACCCAAAAACATATCTATGCATGATACTTGATGAATATTTAAGCAATATAATTATTTTAAGGTCTATTACATATTAAGGAGACATTAAGGGACATTTTAGTATTTGGATTTAACCAAGCTTTACTATTTTATTCTCTCTCAAGGTGTTCAATGATTAATCCTAATAATACTATTGTGCTTTTCAAATAGAGGAATCTTCAAAGTAACCAACCTAGTTGATTAAGAGTCAATTATTCCATTTGATCTATCCAATCAATATTCAACCCATCTTCTAAACCAATCTATCGTTGTATTGTTAACTTTAAACAAGTATACGTTGCTATTCTTTCTAACATGCTAATACATAGTTCATACATAATGAAAGTTAATAATATAGGTTTTCCTATAACCTATCCTATAATAACTAGGCTATGCTTCCAAGCATTATTTACTTGATCCAATTTCTCTAAAGGTGACAACATTCACTAGGTTTGTATTTTCTATACTTTGGAAAATGATGTTAGATGCACAAGACAACTGAGAGGGGGGTGAATCAATTGCATACTTAAAAAATATTTAAAACCTTAAATATCATTGAAACCCTTGTTATCCCTTAAACCCTTATCATGCATTAACATAATGTGAACATATGAAATGGTAATACAAACACATAAGAACCCCAAATTTAAATGGAAAACTCAGGAAGGAAAAAAATATGATGAGGATTAGCTCACATTTTTATGAATTGCAACACCGAATACAATTTGGCTCACTACCAAGGTCTCACTTCCCAAAAAAAGAATAAAGGATCACTATTGGGTGGCTCACCACTAAGAAGAAAGAAGATAGAAGAATATTGTTACAAAGAGATTCACTATCTAAAGGAAACAAGAGAAATCTACCACTAAAACCTTATGCCATCTGCAACCTTTGGCTCACTACTTCCAGTAACTTCAAGCACATTGAAAATGTAGACCCTTCTACTCACTGCTTTAGAGTCATAGGCATTAAGCTCACACTCAAATCACCACACAATCAAATTACCATATTTCACACACCTTATAAAAATCCACACACATCTCCCATAATTTACCTTATTTATATACCATTGATAACCTAAACAATCTCAATTAGGTTGACCGTAATGAAACGTATGCACCAAAAATGTGCAACAAGAAAATAGGCCGGCACAAAACACCTCTGCGGTGGAAATAAGTGAAGGATGACCACATCAAGGGTTAACTAGATCCAAATTCATATCACCATGTTGCTCAACACATTCACAATCCATGAGGTACCTCCATAAATAGTGCTAGCATGCCAAGTCAACCAAACCTAAACTTAAACTACAAGTGACCACATACACGCTTCTCGAGCTCATGCAGGCCATACAAAAACAATTCACAACATCCAATCAATGTCTCAAAATATTCTAGCATCATCAAAATATTTTGCAACTCTACCACAACCACCTAAAACTGAGAACACCATTATTTTGTGCAACCCAACACACTGCAACAAAACAAAACTTACTAACCAGCCTTGCGAAACAACTTTACACTTGAAACCTCAAGGGAAGGAAGTCATAGATAATAAATGCAAATTCCTAAATCTACAAGACAAGAAACTTCACTGCAAATAAATGTGAAGCAATCTCATTTCTCCCAAACAACCTTTCTACAGAGACAGATAAACTGTCAAACTCAAATTTCACTACAGAATGATCCAGAACCTGAAGCTCTAGATATAGAACCTCTGAACACCTCTGATAATCATATCCAAATTGAACAAGCATATAATTAACCATGAAGAAATATGGAGCACAACATGAACACACCTCTATCATACTGCACACTCTTGTATTCAAATTTTGAAAAGCACTTGGAAACCAAGTGAATTTACTACAACCACAACTCTTATCCATCAAGACATCAATGAACACATTGATTAAATCACCACAACACCTTCTTATCAAATCACAACACATCCATACTAGCATCAGTGCTCTCCAACAATCTCCCCAACTACGACAACACCAACGTCCTTCCAACAACTCCAAAACATAATCTTCATACAATTGTCATCAATAAAAACACCAAAAATTATTGACATCAATGATAATACTAGAATCATACTTGCAACAATACCCCTATTTGTCATTGATGGAAACATCAACTCTCTGAAAAACCATCAACAACAAAAGAAACCAACAAAAACTATGCAACAATTAGCTCTACCTTTGTGGTCTTCGAACCATATTCAACTAGCTCTTTCCCATGAAACTTTAGCTCTCTATCTTGCAATACTCCTATGACCTATGGTTCTTCAACCAATCTAACTCTCTCCCCCTTTGTCATCAATGGAAAAGGGCCATAAACTCATCCAACTCTTTTTCTTGCATTAAACTCTCTTGTTCTCCCCCTTTAACAACAAAGGACAACACCTACACCTTTCACACATCATCTGCATAAATTTTTTTCTTTCTTGTTCTCCCTCTTTGACATCTGCATACAACACTTTGACACTACTTACAATGCCAGAAAGAACTTGTACACTCTCTTCACTGCACTCACTTTTTTGTACTCTCTTTTAGGGGCATAATATATGCTCCACCTGGCTGCACCAACTAACAACACTACTACCTACTCCCCCCTAAGAGGTAGACTTCAACATTAGTCTAGAACCAAGAATATATCTTGAAATTCTTCTTGGATAGATGCACCAGCTCATACATCTAGTTAAAAGGAGGGGTAATAACCCCTAACTTCTATCTAAGATACTCAAAATTATCTTTTGGAAGATCCTTTGTAAAGATATTTGCAACTTGTTCCTTTGTAGGCACATATTCTAGCTTCACCTCATATCTACAAGCTTCTCTCTTAGAAAGTGATACCAGATAGAGATATGTTTTGTTCATGAATGCATTACTAGGTTCTTTGAGATATTGATAGTACTTGTATTATCACATAAGATAGAAATAGGTTCATCTTATGATACTCCGATATCCTCCAATGTTTTCTTCATCCATAACACCTGTGCACATCATGATGTTATTGCAATATATTCTACCTTTGTAGTAGATAATGACACTAAATGTTGCTTCTTACTCAACCATGAAACCAATCTACTTCTAAGAAAGAAAGCAACACCACCTGTACTTCTCCTTTCCTTTGTACAACCTACCCAATCTACATCTATGCATACACTCCAAGATAAATCAGTATCCCTAGGATACCACAAACCAAAGTTTGGAGTTCCCTTCAAGTATTGAAATATCCTCTTCACTATTGCAACATTAGATTCTTTGGGATCTTCTTGAAACCTAGCTACAAGACAAACTGAATGCATGATATCTAGTCTAGTAGCAGTTAGGTATAGTAGTCCACCAATCATTGATCTATATATGCTCTGATCAGCCTTAGGAGATTCATGATTTTTGCTCAACTTACAACCAATAACCATGGGGGTGCATAGTGGTTTAGAATGATCCATCCAAAACTCGCCGGTATTTCTTTAACATATTTTGATTATGAAATGCAAATAGTTTTTTTGATTGACTAATTTGTAATCCAAGGAAGAAATTCATGTCCCCACACATTGACATCTCAAACTCTTTTTGCATTTCCTTTGAAAACTTCTAGCACGTACCTTCATTTCCTCCAAAGATAATGTCATCCACATACACTACCACAATCAAGATTTTTTCTCCTTCAACTTTGATGTAAAGATTGCTATTTGTAGTACCTTTCTTGAATCCTTGCTGCAACAAATACTTATCTAACCTTGCATACCAAGCTCTAGGAGATTTCCTGAGTCCATACACTACCTTCTTCAACCTGCAAACCATATCAACATCTTCTAAAAACTCAAAACCTTATGGTTGTTCAATGTATACCTCTTCTTCCAACTCACCATTTAAGAATGTGGACTTTACATCCATCTGATATACTTTAAAGTTTTATGTACTACAAAATCCAGAAACATTCTAATGGCTTCCATCCTTGCCACCTGAGTAAATTTCTCCTCAAAATCTATTCCTTCTACTTGTGAGTAGCTCTTACACACAATTCTAGCCTTGTTTTTGACAAATTATCCATCCTCATTCAATTTGTTCATGAAAAACAACTTAGTTCCTATCACATTCTTATTTGAAGGTCTTGGGACCAATTCCCAAGTTTGATTCTTCTCAATCTATTACAATTCCTCTTTCATAGCCTTGATCCAATTCTCATCTTTGCATGACTCACTCAATGATTTAGGATCCACCTCTAAAAGAAGAAAAAAACTACTTATTCATCTGTCATAGTAACTTTTTGAGCCTTGTCAACACACCTTTTCTCTTATCTCCAATGATCCAATCTTTAGAATGATTCTTTTGCACATACTTAGGAGTCTTAGGGATTTTTTTTGGAGCTTCTTCCTCTTCATTTTTTATCTCCTTTTCTTTCTCTTCATCCTTTTCTTCTTCATTTCAAGGGGATTCATTAGATTTATATCCTTCTAAACTCTGTAGTGGTTCTTCATCCACCTTAACACTTGTACTTTCAAAAATATTCTATAGCCTTTTATTATAGCACTGATAAGCTTTGCTTCTTGTAGAGTATCCAAGGAAGATTCCTTCATCAGATCTTTCATCAAAATTTTCTAAGTTTTCGTCATCACTTTTGATATGGGTAAAAGCACAAACGTGTGTCACACTTTATAATGGAATAAGCCAACAACAAATTTTTTTTTGAACTTCAACCACATAAAAGTGGTCTTTATGTTTTGAATTTGAAAATGGTGTAAACTAATAAAATGTAGAAATTTTGATGAACTTTTTTTTTTTTTGAAAAAGAGGGGTAAAAACTTTATTGAAGATCAGAAATAAAGCATTACATCACAGCAAAAGGCCAAATCCCCAAGAAACCAAAAAAGTGACTAAACAACACAAGAGCCAATCAACATCCAACATCAGTCTCTTCTCTTTCCTTAGCAATAATCGTTTCCAGATCACGATAGAGCTCCTGGGAAATCTGCTCCCACCTCTCAATCTTCCAGCCATCAAGCTATTCTGAAGCCCATTTCGCCAAGCAATTTGCAGCCCTATTCCACTCCCTTGGAATATGGACAAAAGACACCACTTCCATCAAGGAACTAATCTGCAGAATCTGCTAAACTAGCCTCGCCAACTGCCAACTGACATCAGCCATCTTCCTAATATTAAGCAAGTTAACCAAAACTTGTGAGTCAGACTCACAAATAACCTTTCTCCACCCCAAAGCAAAGGCTCGTTCCAGAGCGAAAAGGATTGCCAAACCTTCCATCAGGTTAACAGTCTGCACTCCTTCAAAGACAGAGAAGAAGAAAACCACCGTCCCTGAAGAATCCCTACCAACCCCCCCAATTCCTGCAAGCCCCGGATTTCCCCTAGAGGAGCCATCAGTATTAATCTTTAGAACCCCAACAGGAGGGGGAAGCCACTTACCTATTCTCATCACTTTCTTCCTTGCCTGCCTTCCCCTTCGAACACAAGCCGAAGCCGAGGACATCTCCTGAAGTCCCAGTCTCTCCACCTTCTCAGCATCCTCTTTCTCCAAGGGATACACCACCTCACTCTTCACTTCCACCGTCTCCTGAATCATACCCATAATCCTCTGCCAAATCTGCTGAATGACCATCTTTTCACCCTGAAAGATTCTACGATTCCGCTCCAACCAAATTTGCCAAAGAATGAAGGTAGGCCCAACATACCACACATCCTGTAAGAAGGTTGCCATCACGGGAGGTCTGCCAAGACTAATCCAGAAATCCACCAAAGAGGAAGCATGAACACAAGGGCTTTTCCAAGCCTCCCACCAAAAATGCCACAGCCTCAAGGAGAAAGAGCAACGGAAAAAAAAATGAGCAGAATCCTCCTCCCCATTCCCACACAAAACACACCTAGAAGGGCCCTGAAATCCCCGCTTCTTAATATTGTCCCAAGTCAAGCACTTCTTCCATGCCAAAGTCCAAATGAAGCAATTGCACTTTGGCCAAGAAAAATTATCCCAAACTCTCTACCACCAACGAACCTCCACCCTGTCCAATTTGTGAGATAAGAGAACCTAATAGCCAGAGGCAATAGTATAAACACCCTTAGGGTTGGGGGACCAAGATAAAACATCTCCATCCGGGAGGGAGCTACAACTCCTGCTAGAAAGGATACGTTGCAATTCCGCACACTCCTCCTCCATCCCAACCACAGGCCAATCTTCATGATTCTTCCACCTAGCCACCCTCAACTGGCCATGGACAGATATTGACTTAAAATCACTCACCCTAACCCAACCAACTGCAGTGAACCTGTGACAAAGGGGCAACAGATGAGGAAACTGGGACACAATAGGGGGAAAACCGTCCCAAGAATCCAACCAAAAGTGAGCCTCCAGCCCACTTTTGCAAATCCAAAACAACCCATCCTTGACGAGAGCAGCCCCTTTCTTGAGTGTATCCCAAATCACCGAACCTTTCCCCACTAAAGGATAGCGGGGAATATCCATCTGAGGGATCTCTGGAAAATATTTGTGGGATAAAATCCTGGCCCAAGACTGACCCTGCTCCACACACCACCTCCAAAACAGTTTAGCAGCAAGTGCTATCCCAGACAAAGATGACTGCCTCAATCCAAGACCGCCATAGTGCTTTGGGCTACAAATAATTTCCCATCTAACCAGACTCCATTTGGAGGATGATAAATTACCAGCCCAAAGGAACTGTCTAATTAAGGCATCAAGATCTTGAACAAAACCAACCGGGGCCACCTGGAGCATACATCTATAAATGTGGAGAGCTTGAACCACAGATTTGATCAGTTGAACCCTTCCAGCAAAGGACAACCACCTATGGGTCCAATGGTTAACTTTTGTCCGAAACTTATCCAAAATACTCTACCAAGAGTCCTTGGGCATCCTTTTGACAGAGATAGGAATACCAAGATAGGTTAGAGGAAGGGAGCCAACCTGAAACCTTAAGATATTAGCAATCCTCCGCTGGATAGGACCAGGAGTATTGAAGAAGATTGAGGACTTATCTTCATTAATTCGTTGACCCAAGGCAAGAAGATAAACATCCAGCACCGCACGCAAATGTGTAGCCTCCCTGATAGTAGCCATACCCATCAGCACGGTATCATCCACAAACTGCAAATGAGACTGTGGGGGAATATTACCTCCCCATCGCCACCCCTAAATGAAACCCATCTCAACATTCTTTTTCAACAACCGGCCGAGACCTTCAGCCAAGAGCAAGAACAAATAAGGAGAAATCGGGTCGCCCTGACGTAGACCCCGGGAAGCACAAAACAACTTTGAGGGTTCACCATTAATCAGAACAGAGAAGGAAACTGAAGTAACACAACTCATGACCCATTGGATCCACTCATCCCCAAAACCAAAAGCCCCAAGGATCTTTCGAAGAAAGGACCAACGAACTCTGTCATAAGCTTTGGCCATGTCCAGCTTGATGAACATTGCCTTATCCCTAGAAGTGGCCATAGAATGAATGGTTTCAGTAGCTATAACCACCCCATCCAAAATTTGACTGCCCGCCACAAAACCACTCTGCTCCTCAGAGATCAAAACTGTGAGCCAATTTTTCAGCCTATCCGTAATTATTTTAGAGATAATTTTATAGATCACATTACAAAGAGAAATGGGCCTAAATTGATTGAGCCTATCTGCCCCCTCACATTTGGGGATAAGAGACAAAAAGGTAGAATTCAGAGCTCGTAACATCTGCTTGTTCCTCTGAGATTCCTGGACTACCGCCAATAAATCAAGCTTGATAATATCCCAGAAATCTTGAAAGAACTCCACTGGAAAGCCATCAGGACCAGGGGCCTTCCCTTTCTTCATTTGGAACACCGTTCTCTCCAGCTCATCCATCGAGATATCACTCATAAGAGACTCATTCATGTCCATAGTGACCAAAGAAGGGATGCAAGACAAAACTTGAGCCTCCTCATTGGGAGCCCCCTGGGGATCCTCCCTGAATAGAGACTCAAAATACTGCACTGCTTCACACAAGATATCCTTAAAAGAAGAAAGAGGCTCACCATTGTCATTCACCAGGACAGAAATAGCATTCCCATGTCGCCTGGCTTTGACAAAATTGAAGAAGAAAGTAGTATTCTTGTCTCCCTCCTGAAGCCATTCAATTCGTGCCTTCTGTTTCCAATAGATCTCTTCACGCAATTCACACTCCTCTAAAACTCTCAATGCCCTGGCTTCCTCTTGAAGTAAATGAGCAGTCACACCATTATCCCTAATCACCCTTGTAATGCTATTCAACCCAGCTTGGGCAGCACACTTAGCTTGAAAGATGTTCCCAAAGCACTGACGGTTCCAACGCTTAAGCTGATATTTAACAAATTGGAGAAGCTTAGCGAAAGTATACATTGCTGTACCAAAGGCAGGTCTACCATTTCTCCACCATTCAGTCATGTAATCATGAAGAGAGGGCTCCCATAGCCACATAAGCTGGAACTTAAAAGGGGGCGACCGGGGCACATGAGCTGAAGAAACAACAAGCTTGATAGGCCAATGGTCAGACCCCCTCCAATCCAAAATTTCTGAGCTAGAAGACCACAAGCCACCAACCCAAAAACAAGACACCAGGAACTGGTCAAGTCTTTTAGAAATGCAGAGATCCCCAAGCCTTCGATTGCTCCAGGTGAAAAGACCATTATTAGGCTTTACATCAACAAGATTCAAAGTAGAAATATTATTCTGAAGAAGCAAAGCAGAAGGCTCCAGCCTAGCACTACCACCCCGCTTCTCAGCCAACTTAGAGATAGCATTGAAGTCACCAGCCATGATCCAAGGATAAAAAGGCACCATACTCCGAACAAAATGAATATGAGCCCACAAAAATTGCTTACCCCGAAAATCAACAAGAGCATAGATATTAGTGAGGAGGATAGACTCCCCAGTCTCAAAGCAAGAAGCAATCATCGAGATAGAAGACTTGCTGGACATCCACCAAAGAGGGCGGATCTTCCGTGGATTCCAAAGGCAAGCCACTCCACCCGCAGACCCTTGAGCACCAATGCATTGGCACTCCCCACTTCTCCACAACTTAGGAGATAAACCAATCATGCATTCAACAGATAACTTAGTCTCCTGTAAGAACAAAATATCAGGAGATTGACTTCTAACCAACTCATGAACAGCCTTTTGTCGAGGGCTGCTGTTCAAGCCCCTTGCATTCCATGATAGAACAATCATTTCAAAGAGCTAGAGAAGTGTGAATCCAAAGTCTTAACCGACCCAGACTCCACAAGAGTTTCCCCAGCTAACTTAATCTTTTCCATATCCTTCTTCCTGCCAAGCTTTGAAGATTTCTCCCCCAACCCTTTTTTGAGATCCTTCTGATGTATACCCAAAGGAGAAGGAGAAGACTTGAGATTCTTACCTACATCTGAACTCGCATGCAAAGCCAGAAAAGAGTTGTCTCCCCCACTCTTCTTCATTTCCACAGAAGAGATTGGCTCCACTTGGGCATCCATTGGAAGGTCAGTCACCATTTGCAAAGCACCAGAATCATGTGTATCCTGAGTAGCCCCAGAAGGAGGAACCTCCTGCCCAGAACACACAATACCCTGATCCAAGTTAACCAAGCCCGGATTCACTTCCTGCTGATCCAGATCATCCAAAACCTCAAATCTATTAAAAGAGTCTTCATCTTGTCTTTCCTTCCAAGTCCTCTTTTGGCCTCGGTTTCTGTTACGATTCTTCACAGGGGCAAAGCCATCAGAACCATCACCATCCCCAGGAATGGGGTTCTTTCCCTTATCTTCCCTAGGTGGGTTATGGGAAGGCTGAGAATTAGGAGTCTCTCCAGGCCTAACCCTTGGACATCTTCATTGCAAGTGACCATATTCATGGCATAGACGACATCGGAAAGGAAGTGTTTCATAGTCTAAAGACTGAACCCAAGAGTAAGGACCCACAAACATGTCCAAAGAATCTAGTAATGGTTTACTAAGATCAATTTCCACACAGATGCGAGCAAAAGTGATTACCTTTTTGAACTGAGTCTGCTGCTAGGAACCAACTGGCTTCCCAAGCATCGACCCCAACAGATGCAAAACATCATCCCGCCAGCATTCCACAGGAAACCATGGGAGCCGAACCCACATCGGTACACGAGTTGTAAGCTCCTCAGCAGGGTTAAAACTAGCATGCCACGGTTTAAGAAACAGACCAACCTGATTATAGAAATAAGGGCCTCCTTCGAAGACCTTATTTCAATCTGCCATGAAATCAAAGGTAACCATGAAATAATTATTTGCCAAAAGTTTTATATCCATCTCACCCTCCGGCATCCAAGTCCGTCGAGCCCAAGATTCCAGAAATTGCAACGATATCCTCATACCCAGAAACTTACAGTAAAAGGAGTGCCTTGAATAATATTCAATATCTTCCGCAACCATTTCCAAAGGAATAACCAGTTTTGACCTCTCCTTGCAACGTTCCAGGCAGCCATTAATCTTCGTGATCTGAGCTCCACTAGATGAGCCCACTCCATCTAGCCCCGTTTCTGGCATGAACAAATTATTATTGAAAACTTTCGAAGCGTGTTGAGGAGACTTCGCACCAAGCGCTGAACAGAAATCCATTTGAGGGTTTTCACCTGAGGTCTCCCCAGGAGACATAGTACCTAACTTATAGTGGGCATGCAAAGCCTTCGAGAAGTAAAAATCTGAGACAAGGGTTTCAAAGCCGCCCCCATAGCTCACCACGATCCACTGGCCAAAGAACAAAATACACCGCTGAAGGGAAACCCCACACAGACCAGGCACCAAAGGCGTGCCCCTATCTGCACACCCGTGGCCCCCAGCTACACCCCACACTCTGGTCGGTGCCAAGGAACAGCCCGCACGCAGGAAAAAGGAAAGAGACCACTGCAGTGGCCACACACAACACCACACCCCGAAATACAACCAACAAACCCCCCTCCTAGCGCAAATTCAAACCAGAACAAGAAACGGGCAAGGGCACGGATGCCCTAGCCCGGCAGATTGCAGACGCACGCCATCCTATCACCTCAAACATCGATGAATTTTATTCCTATAGATTTTTTAATTTTATAAACAATTGTTTTCTTTATGTTTTTATCAATTTAAGGAAAAATTTTGGAGTGCTAAAAATTTCATAAAAGAGTGACTTCATGGGACGTCAAGAAAAAAATTGAAAAATAATTCATTTCTCCCTAATTTTTTTTCTCCAAATAGGTAACTTCAATATTTTGTGCATGGAAAAGAAAATCAAATTTTGATGTATATTTTTCTTGTAATAACATTTTAAAGTCAAACCTGTCAAAATTTGACAGTTTTCATGGGACGTCAACTATTATCAAATTTTTTAATCATTTTCAAAAAACAAATTATACCCTTTTGAAGAAGACTCTCTCCTCTTGTGCCCGATATAAGTTTAAAAAAAAATATATATGTTTTACTATTTTTTTAATTTGTAATTAGCCTCTTTTTTAATTTTAACAACGTACTTGCATTATTTTAAAAATAAAATATATTAAAACTAATCAAAATATTAAAAAAAATATATATATATGGATTCACCACTCTGAGCTCTACAAAAGGGTGTTTTTTTCCTTTTTGCAGAAAAATCATTCCAACTATAGAAATACTCTGCCAAAGTTGAATGTTTCAGAAAATTTTGAAAAAGGTGAGTTGGCTGCCAAGTAGGATGCCAACTAGACATGCTCGAATGAGTATGTTTTGGTCAAGCATGTTTCAACTAAAACATACTTGGGCAAAAATTGCTTGATATTTTCAAGCTATAAATACAAAACACGCTCATTATTTTCAAAAAAATTTCTGGATGTATTCGGTCGAGTGTCTTTCGGTCAAAACCTCTTTGGCTGAAAAGGTACTTTCCACATAGGTGCCACATGGTTTAGGCTAAAACCCACTCAACCAAATATCTTCCGGCCAAAAAATAGTTTGCTCAGAACTATTTATCTGGCCGAAAGTTTGACACCTATTTTTCTTTTACCCATATAAAATTTTCTTTCAAAAAATCTAAAATACTTTACAGTAGTAGGTTTACCATACCATAAATCATAGGGAGTCTTTGAACTATTCACTCTTGGTTCACCTCTGTTAAGAATGTAGACTACAGTATGAATTGCTCCTCTCCAATAGAAATATGATAGATTTGCTTCCTTCATCATTGTACTAGTAGTTTCTTGAACTATTCTATTCTTCCTCTCCACATCTTTGTTGCGCCCTTAATATTAGTGTACATCGAGTTATGAATAGTTGGATTGTGGCTATCTTAACACTCTATTAAGTCATATTATAATTAGTATATTGTTATTTAGTTGTTTAGGTTGGCCTAAGACTTATATAGGTGTGTCTAAGTTGGCCTAGGTGATATCCTATGCATAAATAGGTATATATAGGAGGTTGTGAGTCTTATTTCATCATGAAGTTGTAAAGTGTGTTCTCATTAGAGATATTTGGAGGTTTTCCCCCTTGAAGTAGATTGTTATTCTTAGTTATTATCAAGTGTTTGCAACATATTTCATATCATATTCTCCTATTGTGCAAGTTATTTCATAACAAGTGGTATCAAAGCATGATCTTGGCCCCGTAGAGGCAAGGTTTTTTCTCAATTTTGGAGACGATTTTGGGAAGAGCATATCTTTCAGATTTTGGCAAAAAATTTATGATTTTTAAAGGGCTTTGAAGAACATATTAAGGAAGCTACAGTCCAAATATCAAAAGAATTGGAGTAGAATTAAGTGAATTATTGCAGAATCAGGGTTTGTACACAATTTTTTTGGAATTTGCATATCTCACACATCTTGTTGAATTGGAGTTTTATTTTTATTTGATTTTTGAATACATACTAAAGGATATTGCAGTAAAATTTTTGGAGGAATTGGAGAAGAAATAATCAAGTTATTGAAAAATTAAGTTTTTCAGGATTAATACTCTCCACACTGTAAATCTGCGTATTTCTTGGAGATTTTTCTAGGTGAGAGTTATTTTGGCCCTAGTAAGTTGCAGTAAAAATTTAAAAGAATTTAAATTTCATTTGTGTGATTTATTTCAAAATTAGTGGTCCCATCATGACGGGGCCTACAACAAGGGGCAAAAAGAATGTTGTCACTCTGGGGAAGACTCCTGATAAGGATGGGGTAAAAATAGAGAATATTACTCCTAATGAGGAAATTAGTAAGGTAAATGAATAAATTTCCTCCATGAAGATGGATATGTGTGACCTAAGAGGAGATATATTAGACATACGAAACATGTTAAGCACCTACATGGTTGAACCAAGAAAGGAGTTCTCAAGTGACCAAGGTGAAAATTCTAGGTCAGCTAACATTGACACAAGCTTTAGTACTCCTATGGTATCTAGGAATTTATTTCCAAAGGTGGATATGTGCAAGTTCAATGGTAAGGATCCTCTAACATGGATAAACCAAATGGAGAATTTTTTTGAAGTACACCAAATCCCAAATGGATAAAAGGTCACAATGGCTTCCCTATATCTAGAACCAGATCAATTCATTTGGTATCATTGACTTTGCACATATCAAAGGAAAAATGGGCTCATTGTCTCATGGTCAATTTTTATGGAGGAACTCCAAGCACAATATAGCAATAGCATGATAGACAACTTCTTGAGCCAGTTGGCTTAACTTCAACAAATAGGATTAGTTAAGGATTATATTCAACAATTCCAAAATCTATCCTTAAGAGTGGATACAATTATGGAGGAAAAATTGAATGATTTATTCTTGGGGGGTCTCAAGGATCACATTCAACATGAGGCACACATGTTTATCCCTAGCTCCATAAATGAGTCTTTTATCTTAGCACATAGGGTAGAGGAGAAGTATTTTATTCCTAAGAAGCAAGTGACTAATGTGACAAGAGAGAAAGGATATTCAACACAACCTACTAGGTTGACTCCACAACAAATTAAGGAGAAAAGAGCAAAAGGGTTGTCTTTCAATTGTGATAGAAAATACAGTCGAGGACATAAATGGAGTGAAGAGAAATTATTCTATATTGAAGGTCCAAGTGAGGAAGAAGAGGAGGAACCCATACTAGAGGATGAAAGGGATTCAAATGAGGAATCACATGATTCTCAACCAATCCTTTCGTTTCATGCACTCTCAGGTTTTAGTGCTCCACAAACTCTCAAGGTGGTGGGGTTCTTAAAGAAGTAGAAGGTAATAATGTTGATCAACTCAAGTAGTACTCATAATTTCATCAACAAAAAGTTAGCTACTCATCTAAATTGTTTTATATATCTAGCTCTAGAGTTTCAAGTTTTGATTGTGGATGGTGGTACAGTTAGTTGTTCAGGGAAGTTTCATAGCATTAAATTATCCATGGGAAATTATCAACTTGATAATCAGAAGGAAGGGTGGTAGAGCTAAGGGGGTAGAAGGAAAAATCCCCACAAATGGTAAGCTCTCATCAAATTCAAAAGTTACTTAAGAAAGGAGTGGATGGATTTGTGACCCAGCTATGTTCATTAGAAGTTTCTCAATCTAATGCTCCTACTCATCTAGATTTGCAAGCTATAATTGATTGTCACTCAATTGTTCTTGGAGATATTGCTAAAGGACTTCCTCCTAAGAGGGATCATGATCATGCTGTACAGTTAGTTCTAGGGAGCCAACCACCGAACATCAGGCCTTATAGGTATCCACACATACAAAAGAGTGATAAAAAATTGTTGAGGAGATGCTAGAGGCAAGAATTATCAGGCATAGCCAAAGTACTTACTCCTCACCTGTTGTGATGGAACGTAAGAGGGATTATACTTGGTGCATGTGTCCAGATTATAGAGTGATCAACATGTACACCATTAAAGATAAGTTTCATGTTCTATTCATTGATGATTTGCTAGATGAATTGAATGGAGCTATGTATTTTACCAAGTTAGATCTTAGATCTGGTTATCACCAAATTCAGATTAAGGAGGAAGATATTTGTAAGATAGCATTTTGGACTCATGAGGGTCATTATGAATTTTTGGTGATGTCATTTGGTCTTACCAATGCATCATCTACATTCCAAAGTTTGATGAATTCCATTTTTAAGAAGTTCTTGAGAAATTTTGTGTTAGTATTCTTTGATGATATATTGATTTATAGCAAGACTTGGGAAGAAAATTTGCAACATGTGGATCAAGCATTAAAAATACTTGAAGATCATAAACTCTATGCTAAGCCATCCAAGTGTGCTTTTGGTCTTAAGTAGGTGGAGTATTTGGGACACATCGTTTCACATGAAGGAGTAAAGGTGGACCCTAACAAAATTAAGGCTATCATGGAATGGCCTATTCCAAAAACCATTAAGAAAATGAGGGGTTTCTTGGGATTGACAAGGTACTATAGAAGATTTGTGAAGAATTATGGTCATATAGCAACACCCCTCACCACTCTATTGAAGAAGGATTCTTTTCATTGGAACGAGTTCACTAATATAACATTTGAGAGATTGAAGGAGGCTATGTGTACAACCCTAGTTCTTGCCGCTCTTGACTTCACCAAAGAATTCATTGTGGAATTTGATGCTTCTGGAAATGGGATAGGAGCAGTGCTCATGCAAGAATATTGAACAATTTCTTTTTAGAGTTGTCAATTAAAGGGTAAGAATCAACTAAAACCTATTTATGGGAAGGAAATGCTAGCAATCCACCATGCAGTTAAACAATGGAGGCCTTATCTATTGGCTAGAAACTTCAAGGTTAAGACATATCATGATAGCCTAAATATTTTTTGGAACAAAGACTATCTTCTGAAGAGCAACAAAAATGTGTCACTAAGATGTTAGGATATGACCTTGAGATTGTATATAAGAAAGGGAAAGAAAATATTGTAGTAGATGCACTTTCAAGGAAGGATGAGAAAGATGAAGCCTTATTGTGTGCCCTTTCAATATTAAAAGAAAATTGGGTGCAGGAAGCCAAAGTAGAGTGGAAAAATAATGTTGCAACAAGTAATCTCATCGAACAATTAAAAAGTGATAGTAGTAGTTTAGATAAGTTTTGTTGGAAGGGATATACTATTTGGTATAAAGAGTGTTTGTATCTATGCAAGAATTCCACTCTTAAACACAAGATTCTCAAAGAGTTACATGATTCTCCAGTGGGTGGTCATTCAGGATTTTTGAAGACATATCATCGAGTCAAGCAATATTTTTTTTGGGAAGGGCTAAAAGGTGATGTTCAAAAATTTGTGGTTGAATGTTTGGTTTGTCGAAGGAATAAAGGGGAGACAATTAAGACACAAAGTCTCTTACAACCCTTATCTATTCCTAACCAGCATTGGGAAGAGGTATCCATGGACTTCATCACAGGGCTTCCCAAATCTAGAGGTTATAATGTCATCATGGTAGTAGTTGATCACCTCAGTAAATATGCACATTTCATTGCATTATCACATCCTTTTACAACAAGTGTAGTGGAAAAAGATTTTTTGGAGAATATCCAAAAGCTACATGGTACACCTAAGGTTATTGTTAGTGATTGTGATCCTATCTTCACTAGTCACTTTTGGAGTGATTTATTCTCATGTTTGGGTACTCAATTGGCTCATAGCTCTTCATACCACCCTCAATCATATGGGAAAACTGAGTTTGTTAATAAGTTTTTGGAAGGATATCTACGTTGTTTCACTTTAGAGAAATAGTCTCAATGGGTAGATTGGCTACCACTTGCAAAATGGTGGTATAACACTTCTTTTCATAGCTCATAAAAAATGTCTCCATTTTTGGCACTTTATGAATATCATCCTCCTTCCATCACATCATCAATAAAGGTGTCACCAAGAGTTTATGTAGTAGAATACCACTTGCTTCATCAACAACAAGTACTTTCAAGACTCAATGAGAATTTAGCCATGGCACAAAATTGAATGAAACAATAGGTAAACCAACATCGTAGTGAACGAAGTTTTGAAGTTGGGGATTGGGTCTTCTTGAGATTGCAACCTTATAAGCAAATCTCACTAAAGAAACAAAAAAAGAATAATAATTTGTTTCCAAAGTATTATTGTCCATACCAAATCATGCAAAAGATCGGTAGTGTTGCCTACAAGCTAGAGTTGCCACCAACAACAAAGATACATCTAGTTTTTCATGTTTACTATTTGAAGAAGGTAATTGGGCATAATATTCCCACTCAAAAACACTACTAGAGCTCGATGAATAAGGAAGAATCATTTTGGAACCAGAGTGCATTCGTCAAACACGCACAAAGAAACTGAGGAATAGAGCTCTCACTGAGTATTTCATCCAATGGAAGAATTTACCAGTTGAAGATGCCACATGGGAGGATGAGGTGTTCATTCAAAAGAATCCAAACTTGATTAGCATTAAGGACAATGCTTCTTTGAAGAAGGGGGCATGCTACACCCTTAATATTAGTGTACATTGGGTTATGAATAGTTGGTTTGTGGCTATCTTAACTCTCTATTAAGTCATATTATCATTAGTATATTATAATTTAGTTGTTTAGGTTGGCCTAAGAATTATATAGGTGTGTCTAAGTCGGCCTAGGTGATATCCTAGGCATAAATAGGTATATATAGGAGGTTGTGAGTCTTATTTCATCATCAAGTTGTGAAGTGTGTTCTCATTAGAGATATTTGGAGGTTTTCCCCCTGAAAGTGGCTTGTTATTCTCAATTATTATCAATTATTTGCAACATAGTTCATATCATATTCTCCTATTGTGCAAGTTATTTCATAACAATCTTTATTTTGTTAAGGAGTCCTAGGAGCTGACAAATGTATCTTTATTCCACAATCTTCATAAAAACTATAAAACTCATTGGAAGGGAACTCACCACCTCTATTTGACCTTAAGCACTTGATTTCACATCCATTTCATTCTCAACCATAGACTTAAATGCTTTTAACTTATCTAGAGGTTTTGATTTTGATATAAGAAATGTCATCCAAGTCATTGTAGAATAATCATAAATCAATAGCATGAAATACCTATCACCATATGAGATTCTTATTCTAGTGGGTTCACACAAGTTTGTATGCACCAACTCCAAAGGACGCACGGTAGAATATTCCTTTGTCTTGAACCTCTTCTTTAGTTGCTTTCCCACTTGACATTATTTGTAGATTGCATTGATATACTCTGTAATCTTTGACAAGCCTCTCACAAAATTAGTAAAATTGATCTTTACTATGCTATCAAAATTGATGTGATCAATCCTTCTATTTCATAGCTAAATTTTATTGATTTGAGACATAAATAATTTATCGCCACTACCTTTGAGCTGATAAACATTACTTTCTATCCTTGCTCCATCAACAACCAGAGTACCAGAGCTTTCTTTTTTGGTTTCACAACCACCAGGTTGAAACACAAGATTATATCCTTTGCTACACATATGTCCTACACTTAGCAGGTTATGTCACATACCCTTGTCATAAAGAAAATCATTTGTATTATGCTTTCCATCAAAACTAATTGAACATTTTCCACAAATCTTAGTAGATGTATCATCACCAAACTTAACAAGACCACCATCATACCTTTGAAGTTTAACAAAATTTCTCTTATCACCTATCATATGATTTGAGAATCCACTATCAATGATCTAATAACTCCTCTCTTCTCTTGCATGAAAATAAGTTAACATAGTTCCTTCAATGCTATGACCTATTACTGGAGCATTTTTCTTCACATATCTTTCAAGATTAGTAGAATTAGTTCCAAATTTTAGAGCCATGAGCAGGAATTCATCATTATCCTCATCAAGATAGTCAAATTCTTTATCATTAGATACACCATTGTCTCTTTCAACATAATAAATTTTCTTGAAAATTTTTCCTTTATGATCCTTAAGTTTTTCATTTACAGCTTTGATTGGAAATTTAGAAGCATAAGACCTATATTTCCATAATTAAAATATTTAAAGGGTAACTTACCTTTGTATTTTCCAATAGTCTTTTTCAATCTCATAAAATTCGCTTCTACCTCATCAAGATCATCTAGATCTGATTCATCATCCTTCTCTACTTTATAGACTTTAAAGATAGTTTCTTTCTTTGTAGCATTTTGGCCAAACTCTTCAATTCATAAGAAATTAAAGCGCCAAACATCTCAAATCTATAATAATTATCCAAGTTTTGAGCTTCCTCAATAGCAAAAACTTTAGAACTATAAGTTTTTGAAAGAGTTCTTAGTACCTTTTTCACAAATTCACTTTCGTCCAGCTTACCACCAAAACCATTTATGGTATTGACAACTTCATCAACTCTAAGCATATAGGCAGTAATATCTTCATCTTTAGACATCCTTAGGGTTTCAAATTTCGCTTTGTAGTTTTTCATCTTTACTTGTTTGACCTTATTATCTCCTTCATAAATTCTCACCATCTTTGTCCAAACTTCTTTAGTAGATTTTAGACTTATCACCTTTCCAACTTCATAATCAGAGAGGCCACTTAGAATATCATTCCTTTCTTTATCATTGCTCTCATATTCTTTGATTTCGTAATCACTTGTCGAATTCAAAGTAGACATAGTGTATCCTTTTTCAACTGACTACCAAACACCAAATCCAAGAGAGACAAGAAAGGATTCCATCCTGCCTTTCCAATAATCATAATTCATTCCATCAAACATAGGAGATTTGACACCCTTCTTGTGTGCCATCTAGATCTACCTCAAGTGGTTAAGCTTTCTCCAAGAAACCATAGATCTAATACCAATTGTTAGATGCATAGGACAATTGAGAGTGGGGTGAATCAATTATATACTTAAAAATATTCAAACCCTCAATATCATTCAAACCCTTGTTAGCCTTTAAACACTTGTCATGCATTCGTAGAATGTAAATATATGAAACAGTAATGAAAACACATCGAAACACACAAGAACACTATATTTACATTGAAAACCTGGAATAAAGGAAAAAATGTGGTGAGGTTTAGCTCACATATATATGAATTACAACACTGAATACAATTAGGCTCACTGCCTGCAGAAAAAGAAGAAAGGCTCACTGCTAGGTGGCTCACTACCAAGAAGAAAGAAGATGGAAGATTGTTACAAAGAGATCCACTATTTCAATGAAATAGAAGAAATCCACCATTGAAACATTATGTTAGCCACAACCTTTGGCTCACTACTTCCAATAACTTCAAGCACATTGAAAATGTAGACCCTTTTGCTCACTGATTCAAAGTCATAGGCATTAAACTTGCACTCAAATCACCACACTTAATCAAATTTGTATCTTTCACACATATTATATAGATCCACGCATATTTCCAAAAATTTACCTTATATACCATCCATGACCTAAAAAATCTCAATTAGGTTGGCCTAAATGAAATGTCTGCACCTAAAATGTGCAACACCAAAATAGGTTAGCACCAAACACCTCCATGGTGGAAATAAGTGAAGGATAACCACATCAAGGGTTAAATAGGACCCAAATCCACATCACCACACTACTCAACACATTCACAATCCATAAGGTACCTCTAAAAATAGTGTTAGCATGTCAAGTCAACCAAACCTAAACTAACACTACAAGTAACCACATACACACTTCTCCAAGTCAAACATGCCACACAATAACACTTCACATCATCCATGTGCAACATCTCAAAATATTTTGCAACTGTGTTATAACCACCTGAAAGTGAGAACACCATTATTATGTGCAACCAGACACACTACCACATAACACAACTCACTAACTAGCCTTACAAAACACCTCAGCACCTAAAACCTCATGGGAAGGAAGTTATAGACAATATAAGCACATTCCTAAATATGGAAGACAAGAAAATTCATTGCAGAGAAATTCAGAGCAATCTCATTTCTCCTAGACAACCTTGTACACAGACAGATAAATTGTCAAACACAACTTTCATTGCAAAATGATCCATAACCTCAAAATATGGATATAGAACCTCTAAACACCTTTGATCATCATATCCAAACTACACAAGCATATCTTCAACCATGAAGAAATACAAATCACAATATTAAACACACCTTTGTCACACTACACACTCTTTTATTCAAATTTTCTCAAAAGCACTTGGAAACCAATTGAACTTACTGCAACTACAACTCTTATGCATCAAGACGTCAATGAACACATTGATGACGACACCACAACACTTTCTTATCAAATCATAACACATCCATACTAGCACTAGTACTCTCAAACAATTTCCCCAATTATGACAACATCAACATCCTTCCAACAACTCTAACACACAAACTCCATACAGTTGACATCAATGACAACAACAACAAAATACTTGCAATAAATGATTCAAGCTAACAATTATTAATGATAATCATAAACCTTCAAAACTAACATTTATTAGCAATAATCATAGTCCCCTATTTCTCTTAACTAGTATATTCCAATATAACCAAGTTTTATTTTGAAAATTATGATAAGGGCATCATGAATTAATTATTCATCTTACCAAGGTTGACATATCCATAAGTTAGTGACCTAAAATTACATAATTAAAAACCATTCCAATCACAACAATGTTACTAGTCTTAATGTGCTAACTCCTATCAAATTGAGTTAGAGGCTATCTATTTTATGTCTAACTTAAAAAAAAAATAAAAAATGACATGCATTCGATTAAAAAAAGAGATGGTAATAGCAACCCACAATAGTACTCATGCATGCAAGTATTTTAAGATGTGAACTAAACAAAAGATTGACTCAATGAGTGGTGTAGAAGGATTGCTCAGGTTGCAGTATACACAAGGAGGATTAAATTAAAATCCAAGAGTCAATAACAGATTTCTTAGAGTTACCCTTTTTATTTTAATGACTATAAAATGTCAAAACAACAATAACATAAAAATAGTGCATAAATACTTAGGATTCCATGGAATTTATTTGGTTGATTAATAAGAAAGAGGGTGATGTTATTATTTGTTGTAGATCTAGCTAGTTGTGAGGTAGAGGATGATAAGATAATTGATAAGCAATATAGGAATACCATTTTGTATAAGAGAGAGTGAGGATAGGGTTTGTACCTCGACCTCTATCGGGTATATACTCAGGAAGCATTATTTCTATATTAGGCATGCGACTGTAATATCTTTGGTTTGAGGGAGTGATGTTCATGGGTTAAACTCAGTGTAGCAAAATTCACCTTGGAGGAAGTATGTGCTAAATGAAAGCTCATAAACAAATGCATATTATTTCACTACGCAAAGGTATGTACCTGGTTGATGCAAGATTCGGTAGTCCTTTCACAGGCACTGGTGATATTTCTTGAATCTATCTTCTTTTCCCCCTTTCTTTGACTCCACACATGCATTGAAGTCTCCATTCCTCTGGTGATATTCTATGTAAACAACCTTCTCACTATCGATCATCCCCTCAACTGGGCATGAGGAATGTTTATGGCTCTAGGAAAATTCACTGCCAACTATTCATCAATGAAAAATTCACTGTCAACAATTCACCGCGGAAAAATTCACTGCCACCAACAATTCACTTCTAGGACTCCATGACAAACACCTATCCTTCTTTTATTCACTCTACATCCGTGGAGTGAGTGAGAGTTTTGTCGTATCAGTATTCTTATCATGTTTTCTTCTAATAGATTAATACATGATGCTTCTTCTTTTTCCAAAAATTCCTCTCGTTCCCTACATGCAATTTCCTTCCTTCACTTCCACTCCACGGGCTATATTTAGCCTCTTCCCCAAAATCCGCCATACTGGCTTCGAGTCTTCTATCACCATTACAATTACCAACGTCTATAGTAGAAATAGATAGCTACCATTAATTATTGACTTGCACAAAGCTTACCTACATGTATTTGCAATAAACTACTAAGAATAATTCAAAATTAATTCTCAAGATTAAATCAAATGATAGAAAGAGTTATAAATTAGAAATTATTGTTATATTTCCTTGGAAAACTTTAGCAAAATAATCATGGGATTAAGAAAAATTTGAATGTATATGGATTCACAATATTTAAATATCCATTTTCTCAAAAAATAGAATAACTCACCTCTAAATGATATTATTAAATAATTCAATAATAATATTAATAATAAATGATAATTTGATTATGAAATCTAGTTATTTTCATTCCATCAGGTATATGAATTCATAGTTTATTATATAATGAAGTTATATGAAAAGTAATTAATCGAATATAGAAATCAATAAGTTTATGGTGGTAAAATTATAACTATTTATATCATCTATTTAAAATTATTAATTACTAATATGTAGAAAAGAGGGTCGTGATAGAAATCCTTGTTATTATAATAAAGAAAAAAATTGGCAAAATTTGTGCAAAAGTTTTTCTCATCTACTTTACTAAATGTGAATGAATAATGGTTGTAACATTTAGATGTTTGGTGAACAATAAAAGGAACTAATTGTATATTATAAATGAAAACTCCAAGTGGAATAGTATCTATAAGTATGGTTTGAACTAGAACTAACCCCGAAGGTAGTCATGAAGTGGGTCAATCCTCAGGGAACAAGAGTTGAAGTCAATTTTTGCGTATAGGAAAAAGAGTTGTAAGAAGTTTAATTGGTCACAGTCCAACCAGACTTTTAAGAAGAAAGGGGATAGTGGGTTCCATAATAATTGAAATGAGGCTAGAGGTGATCGTAGGGGCAACAACAACAATAAACCCAAGAGGAGTGAAGATAACTCCAGGAAGCCTTTAGAAAGGTGAGGAACTTCGAGGGGATGTTTCTTATGTGATGATGACCACTATGCCAACTAATGTCCCAATAAGACATACAGGACACAGCCTCATCGGACTCCTTTGCCTTTCCAAGAAGCGAAATTCCAATAGAGAACTCATGTGGCATTGGATAATCTACAATTAGAGTAATTGAGACTCCAGGTACTTTACTTGGCATACCAATTTCAATTTTAATAGACTCTATTGCTACCGAATATTTTATTTCTCCTAAAGTAGCAAGCAAGTTAACTAGGAAAGCTAGTTATATGGAAAAGTGTTGGTCTATAAAATATGCAAATAGGACAAGAGAAAAGGTTGAACTTCCAAGTTTCTCAATGGAAGTAAATCTTTATGTAGCCCCCATAGGATCATATGATATCATTATAGGGACAAATTGGTTATGGAGGCATCGGGCCAAGGTTGACTGTTATGCAAAAATAGTAGTGTCTAGATGACCTCAAAAATAGAGTGTACTTTCAAGGTGCACCTAAAGAAGTAAAGTTATGACAAATATCTACCGTGCAGTTGCAAAGAGCCAAGAAAAAGGGTTGTTAAACTTTTGCGGTTAAAATGGAGAAGTTGGATGATTACAAGAAGTTTATCTTTCAAGATGACTTGATGTACTATGAACCCTAGGATCTTCAAGAAGCTAAAGAAGGAGAAATAATGGAACAAGAGAGATCGAATATGGAGAAGTATCCCATTTTAAGGGACTTGAGGATGTTTTCCCAGATGAATTTATTGGGGTACCTCCCAAAAGATATTTTAACTTCTCAATTGATATAGTTCTAGGGTCAAAACCTATATCCAAGGCTCTATATAGGATGACCACAATTGAGTTAATGGAGTTAAAGTCTCAACTATAGGAATTGTTGTCGAAGGGATTAATTAGACCCAATGTATCACCTTGGGGAGCACAAGTGATCTTTATCAAGAAGAAGGATGCTACACTGCACTTATGCATAGATTATTGCATGCTTAATAAAGTAGTGATAAAGAATAAGTTCCCCTTACCATATATCAATGATCTCTTTGATCAGATTCATGGGGCATCAATATTTTCAAAGATTGATTTGTGATTGGCTTACCATCATCTAAGGCTCAAGGATGAAGAAATCCAAAAAAAACCTTTAGAATAAGGTATGGACATTATGAGTTCACAATCCTGCCCTTTAGATTGATGAATGCACCTACAACATTCATGAACCTAATGAACAACATATTCAGAGATTTTTTGGGCAATTTTGTGTTAGTCTTCTTAGATGACATTCTCATATATTCTAAGAATGATGAAGAACATCTCCATCACTTGTATATTGTTCTCCAACATTTGAGAGAGCATAAACTTTATGGAAAGCTTTCAAAGTGTACCTTCTTTCAAAAGAGAGTGCAATATTTGGGTCATGTAATCTCATAGGAGGGGATTTTGGTTGATCCAACTAAGATCAAAGTTGTACTAGAATGGCTAGCACCAAAGAATGTGCATGAAGTACAGAGCTTTATGTGTTTGGATGGATACTACAAAAAATTTGTAGCTAACTTTTCTAAGATAGCTTTTCCCTTCACATGATTACAATGGAAAGGGAAAACGTTCGAGTGGTCAGAAAAATGTCAAGTGACATTTGATCAATTGAAGGAGAAGTTAACTACAACTCCAGTTTTTAAGGTACCAGATCTAAAAGGTGTTTTTGTTGACATTATTGATGCTTCGGGAGAAGGACTAGGAGGAGTATTGATGCAATATGGGTGTGTTATTGCCTATGAATCTAGGAAGTTGAAGTTGTATGAACAAAACTATGATCCACATAATCTAAAGCTAGCAACAGTTGTTCATGTATTCCAAATGTGGAGGCATTATTTTCTTGGGAAACCATTTGAGCTAGAGACTAACCACCATGGTCTAAAGTATTTGTTTACCCAACCAAATCTGAATGCTCAATAGAGGATATGGATTGAGTTGATATTGGATTATGATTTTGAGATTAACTATATTAAGGGTAAAGAAATCAAGTTACATGTGCAATAATTTGAAGGAGACATATCTCCTCGATGGTATCAATTCATTCTAATTTCAAGAATAAAGTGTTGCTAAAGTCCAAGGGCGATGAGTATTATTCTCAAAAGTTAAGCAATCTGTCTTGGAAAATCTACAAGATTTGAGGTATGATGGGTTCCACTTTGAACCAAATGGAATACTAATATTTAGAGTAAGGATCTATGTACTAGAGTCTAAAGAGTTGAGGAATATGGTGTGGAAGGAAGTTCATACTGCACCCTATTCAAGACATCCTAGAGTAATGAAGTTGTTGGTTGATGTTTAAAGCGATTATATTTTTGGAAAGAAATGAAGAGAGATGCTACAAGGTTTGTAGCAAGCTATCTAGAGTGCAAGAGGGTGATGGTAGAGCATCATCACTTGACAAGATTGTTATATCCTCATAAAATTCCAGAAAGGAAATGGAAAATCATTAGCAAGGATTTTATACAAGGACTTCCTATGTCAAAGAATAAGCATAACACTATCCTAGTAGTGGTGGCTAAGATCACTAAGGTATCCCATTTTATACCAAGAAACTTGACATATGGGGCACCCATCATAGCTTGCAAGTTCGTGCAAAAGGTGTTTAGGTTGCACGGTGTTCCTGAGAAGATTATCTCAGATAGAGATGCTCGTACATAACATCGAGGTTTTGGAAAACCTTATTTTCCTCACTTGGGACTCATTTTAACATAATTTCAACATATCAAATCCTAAGATAGATGGTTAAACAAAAACGGTAAACCAAGTTGTAATATCGCAGAATTGCACCTAGGGATAATTCCATATTTTGACATTTATGCCTAGAATTTATGGCACCTTGAGATATTAATGAAAAAATCCCATTGGTTAGAATTTCATGATTCTAACTCCATGTGGACAAGTGGTTGAGCAATAGAAGCCTGGCGACGCATTTTCTGAGAATATAGGCTTTGGACGAATGCGCGACGCATAAATGTCTATGCGGCGCGCTAGCTTCCTATTTGTTTCTTGAGTTTAAAATGCAGAATCTAGAAGGTTAACCCTTGAGACATGTGTCCTGGAGGTTACACTCTAAAATTAATGGCTCTTTTCCACCCTTGCAAGCATTAAAACCTCTTTTTTCCTCCCATTTGAAGGTTGGAAGACATCACACTAACTCTCCACTTGCTCCAACTTTGAGATTTACTCTTCTTTGATAGCAGTGCACTCATAGGCGAAGCCATGCTGGACTGAGGTCCTTCTAGCAGCAACAAAAACTCTCAAGCAAGAACCCAGTGGTGTGCCCGTGTGCTCCAGAGAGGGCCTTGGCTTGTGGGTAACACTCTATCTCTCTCTCTCACTTTCCTTTTGTACTCTTTTGTTTGCTATTTCATGGTGTAGGTTCTACTCTCGAGTGGGTATTTCTTTCACTACACGCTTACCATGGTGTGGGTTCTACTCTTGAGCAGGTATTGCTTTCACCACACACTTTGTTTACTCCTTTAAAATTCCTTTCCAACTTGGCTTTCCGTGGAGGTGGGAACACCAAAGTGGGGTCTGACTGAGGCAAGCCCCTACATAGCCAACCAAGAACTTTCTCCTAGGTCTTTTGTGTGCAGGTTATGAAAAGAAGCTTGATGTGAAGATTCGAACGTTTTGAGAGAGTTAAGTTTTCCCCAAGCATCTTTGCCTTTACTTCAGTATTTGGTGTTTTGATCAATTAAGCAGTCTCATATAGGCTACTCCTGAGTTTGGAAGTAGGATTTATTCTTATTCATTGAGCTCTTGAGTTATATGTTGCTCAGGATGCCAACACATCTTTCAAATGATAGCATGGCATGCTGGTGTCCTAGAACTGCATTGACGTCTTCTAGACAAGAGCTCCCTCTTCTAGAATAAGAATATTTTGATCTTGCTCCCTCAGGATCCTTGATAGTTTTGTCCAAAAACATAACTAAATCCCAGTTCTCTATTATTTCATTAATCTATTTTTTTGAGGTGTATAAGGGCAGTTTGTTCCTTGGTGATCTCTCGAGAAAGGAGAGACCCATGTGTAGAAAATCTCTCTTATATCACATTTTGGTGAACCTGACATGAACGTCAGAAATTTCTTTGCGATGTTACACATTCATGATAATGGATTTTCTTAGGAAGATTTTGATATGTTGGAGGATGCTCTAGATGATTTCTTAAATGCACTCTCCCCTATCCACAAATCTCCCAAACAAGTCTCCTCTCGACAAGCTGAGGGATTGGTAAATGTGGTGGTAGTCTCAGTGGCTCCTCCGAGCCCTAAGAAATCCATCATCTACGTAACTCTGACCGACTCTTCCATCTATGGAATCTCATGTCATAGCGATTCATCAAACTTGTATTCGAGGTTCGTGAAAACTACGGACTATACATCTTATAACACTGTTGGGCACACATATCCTACAAGGAGTAACAAACAAAATATGAATCAACAACCTTTTGTTCCTACTTCACAACCTTCTTTCACTACTCCTTTACCACTTTCTCAGCCAAGCCTTCCTTCAGCACCTAAGCCTACAATTAAAGCACCGGGAGATTATGATCTTGTCAAGCAGCTTCATGTTACGCCGACTAGGATCTCGCTTTGGGACTTGTTTGAAACCGCTCCATTTTATCAAGAGATGCTTCAGGAAGCTTTACAAAAGATCCTCTTGTATGCCTCCTCTAGGCCCATAGATTTTAATGCGTTGTTGGCTCATATTCGTGTGGATTCGCCAAATATCATGTTCCACCCACAAGAACTCCCACCTCCGGATGTGCAGAAGAAAGCAGACCCTTTGATGATTATAGTCAATGTTGACAACATCAGTATTAGGCACACCCTTGTTGACACAAGTTTGACTCTCAACCTTTGCGGTATGGACCTACTACCTAAAATTAAAATTGACTCATCTTCTTTAGTAGCTTCCTCTTTGTACATTCGAGGATTCAATAACGCTGGCCGCTAAGCTCTTGGTATGATAATATATTACCTATGCAGCTAGGCCCCGTTACCTTACCGACGTTGGTCTATGTGATGCCCGACCCCTTACCATATAACCTCCTCTTAGGGAGACCTTAGATCCATGCTATGGGTGTGGTAACTTCTACATTACACTGTTCCTTGAAATTCGTCGCAAATAATTGATTAGTTACAGTTAAAGCAGATCTGGAAGGCATTCGCCTCTATGAATTGGTCGTCGCTGGTCACACTTCGACTATATCTACCCTCAAGAATTTTATTCCATCTTTGACTACAGATGCTATGGCATGTTCTTCATTGATACCCTCTATGGAAGTTGTCCACAAGGAAAGTGTCAGAAATGAAGAATCACCTAAGGTAGAAGATCCTAAATCTCCCTTGTCGACTTCTCAAACAAATGCTTTCCTTAGAGATGATTGGGGTTCCCTGAACTTTTTTGAATTCTTTATTGTGGAATATAAGGTGAATCCCTCTTGTGTGGACCTTCCAGGTGCCCTTAACACAAAGTTGGATAATACTCCCATGGAGAAGAAGTGTAACCCTGTTCAGGAGACCACTCATTCCTACGCTAAGGAAAACAATCCTCCTACAAAAGAAATTAACATTTGTGAGCCTAGCAAGGAAGGAAAACGTACCCCCGTAGAGACATTTGACATCCATTGGTGGAACAAAGTGCTCTATGTGGATCCACCGCCCCTTAAGGTTTCACAAACTTGCTATGGGTTTAGATATGAGCTTGCCTCTTGGTATGTCTATGGGAAAAAGGGCCTAGGATGTATCAAGCAAGGAATTCAAGTCCCTATCCACCTTAAGCTACAACGACTCAATTTGGGACTAGGATGTTCCATTGAACAGTCTAAGAAAAATCCTTGGTGGAGTGTTAATATGATTTCAGCCGAGTAGTTAAACCTTGTTCACCATGAGTTAATAAAGGAAAGGGAGAAAGCCAAGAAAGTCCCTCTCGATTTCTTCTCTTCAGACGAAGTGCTAGAGGAGTTTCTAGCTACTTATTCCCCATTGCATCCATATCGTCACAAGAAATAATTACCGTATCGTTTGCATAGCCAAGCATACTTTGGAGAATTTGTCTTGAATTTTGATGAGGAGGACCCTCTATCCAACACCAATGATGATGTTGTGATACCTCGTCATGAGGATTGTAACTCCCTCCTTAAGGGGGACACTATTCAAATCTCCATAGATACTACATCCTCTGAAAAAGTGATCAAAATTGGGAAGTGTCTCTCTTTGGAAGAAGCAGACAAACACTATAATCTCTTACATTCTCATCCTGACATCTTCGCTTGGACATATGAGGATATACCCGATATTGATGAATCCATAGTGGTCCACAATATCATCCCGTGTCCTAATGCCAAGCTGGTTAAGCAAAAAATCTGAAAGATCAATCCCATGGTGGCATCCATGGTCAAGATTGAGATAGAGAAACTATTGAAAGCAAGTTTTATCCATCCTATCAATTATTCCCCTTGTATTTTGAATATAGTTGTCGTTATTAAGCCTAATGGTTGTATTCGCATATGTATTGACTTTTAAGATCTTAACAAGGCTTCTCTTAAAGATGATTTTCCATTTCCTAATATAGACATAATTGTCAAGTCGACCACATGCCATGCATTGCTTTCTTTCATGGATGGCTTCTCGGGTTATAATCAGATCCGTATTAACCTATACGATCAATACAAGACAACCTTCACTACCCCATGGGGTACTTTCTGTTATGTGGTCATGCCCTTTGGGTTATAGAATGTGGGAGCTACTTACCAACGATTGATGACCCCAATATTTCATGATTTTATCCACAAGATTTTAGAGGATTGTGTCAATGACATATTGGCAAAATTCGTAACCCGCTAGGACCATCCCAAGAACCTTCATCTTATTTTCGAAAGACTTTGACTCTATAAAATGAGACTAACCCCCCTCAAGTGTGTCTTTGGCGTTGATGCCAACAAGCTTCTAGGGTTTATAGTCTCTCATTGTGGGATCAAATTTGACACTAAAAAGATTGATGCCATCGTTAACATGCCTCCACCAAGGAATATTACTGAGTTGCAAAGTTTGCAAGGGAAGATTCAGGCGATTCACACATTTATATATGAGTTGGATAATTGTACCCTTCCTTTCACTCACCTATTGAAAAAGGATGTTTGCTTCATGTGGGATGAGGAATGTCAAAAATCCTTTGAGTCAATCAAATCCTATTTGGCCAATCCACCTATATTGATGTCGGCTATACAAGATAGACCCTTTTTGATTTACCTAGCTGCATCGTCATATGCTTTGGTAGCTCTTTTAGCTCAATATGATGACACTAGGAAAGAGAGAGTGGTCTACTATATTAGCCATGTCCTGGTTCACTATGAAACTCGTTATTCTTCCATGGAGAAATAATGCCTTGCTCTCATCTTCACTACACAAAAGTTGAGGCACTATCTCCTCCATGCTAAAATGCACATCATAGTAAAAACGGATCTTTTAAGACACCTGATTTGCAACACCGACCTGGTAGGGAGATTAGCGAAATGGGTTATGTTGTTTTTTGAGTTCAACACAAAGTTCATTACTCATAAATCAATAAAGGGTCAAGTTTTTGTAGATCAACTAGAAACCACTCCCTCATCTCGCTCCTTTCTTGGCTTGGATTTATTTCCTGATGAATTTTTTTTTGTAATCAATCACGACTCTGAATAGAAAATGTATTTCGACGGATCAAGGTGTCAAATTGGTTTCGAAGCAGGTGTGGTTCTAATATCCCCCAAAGGTAAACCAATTCCCTTATCCTTTCAACTAGATTTCCCTTGTACTAATAACATTGTTGAGTATGAAGCCCTTATAGTTGGCTTATGTGTTGTGACTGCACTAAAAAAAAAACATCTCCATGTTCTAGGCAACTCTGAACTTATGGTAAACCAAATAACGGGAACCTATCAAGCCAAGCAAAGTAAGTTGTCCCAGTACTGGGACCTTGCCTTGTCTTTGCTTAAATATTTCTCTTCCTTCACAATAGATAGTGTCCCTAGGAAAGAGAATAGACATGTTGATGTCATGGCAAGCACAACTTCCTCGATACCTTCTAAGCAAGCTATAAAAGAATACCATTTCATGGTTCAGGTTTTGTGAACCCCTGCAATTCCTAAAGGACTTGAAGCCTAGTACCCTATGTGTTCCCATGTGGACTCTAGGGAATGGTTTTCTGATATCTATAACTATCTAAAGACTAGAAACTTCCCTGATGATTCGACAAAGAATGACCGCATTCGTGTAAGGAAGCTTTCAGTTCACTATGTTACGTTGTTTGATGTCCTTTATAGGAAAGCCTATAATGGCTTGCTTCTCAGGTTCCTTACTAAAGTAGAAATACCCCTTTCCCTTAAGGAAGATCATGCGGGCTCTAGGGTGGAAATTTTGGTGGTAAATCCTTGGCAAGCAGAATGATACACATAGGTAAGTGCATGGATTTGTGACACAATTTTGGCTCTTAAGATGCCACTTTTTTTTTTTTTTTTCTGAAATCAACAAAATCTGATTTGCATGAGAAAATGAAGATAGTTATGCTCAAAATTTCAAGATGCAGAAAGAACAAAAGTTCAAGTGCTTTGAGTCTAGTTTCTAAGCTACTATTTTTTTTTTAAATTAATAAAGATTAAGGGTCTGAAAAAGTGGTGGGCCCAAAAAAAGTCCTTTTTTTTATCAAAACAAAATAGCATAGCACCTAGGGTCTCCCCCCTTTTTGATTAACTTTTTCTAGAATTTCAAAAATCCCAATGGTGAGAAATTAGCTAACATCATGTAGTTTATCCTCATTTTTTAGGATAATTTTTTTAATGAATATTCAAAGTGGACACATCACACATCCTAAAAAGCTAAAATTTGAGTGTGCTTCCCCCTAAATTTTTTGAAAACTAATCAAAAATTGAAAAAAAAATTCAACATGTGTAAAATGGAGTCTAGTTTAGAAAAATGTAATTTTTTTCACATTTCGATGAATGAGTAAAAATCTATCCTAAAACTATCACATGTTGGTTTTTGACCAAACATAGAGGCATTTACAATAGAATCCATTGATCAAAACCTTAACTAAATCAAAATGAAAAAATATATATATTTAGATAGCTAAGAGAG
Source organism: Sequoia sempervirens (assembly GCA_007258455.2). Classification (NCBI taxonomy): domain Eukaryota; kingdom Viridiplantae; phylum Streptophyta; class Pinopsida; order Cupressales; family Cupressaceae; genus Sequoia; species Sequoia sempervirens. The sequence continues at coordinate 551,287,905 of VDFB02000017.1, forward strand.
AGGTTAATGCTATCACATTTTTTTTATAAACTTGCATTGAAAGACATGCAAATGAGACGGGGAGCATAGATGAAAATATGAGGAAATTTGGCAAATCCTCTCAATTAACATGTCCAAAGCAAGCCACTTGGCGAGTGCCAAATTTGGTGCTTGCCAAATGGCAAATCACATTTGGCGAGCACCAAATTTGGCGTGCGCCAAATGTGATGTGTCATTTGGAGAGTGCCAAATTTGGCACTCGCTAAATGACCTACTTTGAACAAAACCTGAATTTCCCCTCTCTTTGGTCAACAACTTTGATAATGTTTAGAGTGCATAGTTTATGATCGTAGATGGATAGTTGAGGTTTTACCTTTCATATGCTCTCTAAATCATTATTGTAATTAGATAACTCTTTATCCCTCTAAAGTCTCTCTCTTTGAGGTCTCACTCCCTCCGACATGACCTAGACTACTCTCTCTCAGTCCAATCCCCTACCTCAGGTCTCTTTCCCTCCCACCTAGGTACCTAAATAAATCTATCTCACTCCAACCCCCTTTCTCACTCTCCCTCTCTCTCTCCCCCTTTGGTCTTTGTGTCTCTCTCACTCCATCTCCCTCTCTTAGGTAGTTATCTTTCTCTCTTTCTCTCTCAAGTCTTTCGCTCCTACCCCCTCTCCCTCTCTTAGGTCTCTCACTCACTCCCTTTATCTCTCTCCCATTCCCCCTCTCTCTCACATAGACACACTTCCTCTCTCTCCCACTCCCTATTTCTTACTCCCTCTATCTCTTTCCCATTCTCTCTCCCTCTCTTTGGTCTCTCCCTCCCACCCCCTTCCCCCCTCTACCTCAATAATATCCCTCCTCCTCTCTCAAGTATCTCCTCGGGTCTCTCTCTCTCTCTCTCTCTCCTCTCTCTCTCTCCTGTCTCCCTCCCACCCTACCTCTCCTCAAGCCCTATCTCTCTCTTCTCTCTCTCTCAGTGTCCCTCTCCTCTTACAATCATTCCCTCTATCTCTTCACTCCCTCCCTCTCTCACTCCTCTATCTCTCTCCCTATCCCTCTCCCTCTCTCTCAAGTATCTACCTCCACCACCTCTCCCTCTTTCTCTCATACCCTCTATCTCTCTCCCCTTGTTCTCCTCTTCCTCTCTCTCATTCTCTCCTCCCACCCTCTCCCTCCCTCTCTCTCACCTCCATCTCCTCCCACCCCTATCTCTCTCCACACCCTCTCTCTCTCTCTCTCCCTCTCTCTCAGAGTATCTCCCCCACCCCCTCTCTCTCTCACTCCCTCCATCTCTCTCCCATCCCTCTATCCTGAGTACTCCCTCCCCCTCCCATGCCCTCTCCCTCTCTCAAGTCTCTCTCTCTCACTTCTTGTATCTCTCCCATCCCTCTATCTCCCACTCCCTCTCTCTCCTACTCTCTTAGGTCTCTCCCTCCCAGCCCCTCTCTCCCACTTTTTCTCCCTCTCTCTCTCAGGTGTCTCCCTCCCACCCTCTCTCTTAGGTTTCTCCCTCCCACCCTCTCCCTCCCTCTCTCTCTCTTTCAAGTCTCTCCCTCTCCCTTTCTCTTAGGTTTTCCTCCCACCCTCTCTCTCTCTCCCCCACTCCCTCTCTCTCACCTCTATCTCTCTCCTCTTAGGTCTCCCTCCAACCCCTCCCTCTCTATCTTTGTCAAGTCTCCCTCCCTACCCCCTCTCCCTCTCACAATCACTCCCTCTATCTCTCCACTCCCTCCCTCTCTCACTCCCTCTATCTCTCTCCCTCTCCCTCTCCCTCTTCCTCTCTCTCAAGTATCTCCCACACACCACCTCTCCCTCTCTCTATCACACCCTCTATCTCTCCATCTCCCTCTCTCTCAAGTCTCTCCCTCCAACCCCCTCTTCCTCCCTCTCTCTCAAGTCTCTCCCTCCTACCCCCTCTCCCTCTATCAGGTCTCTCTTGTATCTCTCACACACTCCCTCTATCTCTCTCCCTCTCTCTTAGGTATCTCCTTCCCATCCCCTCCCACTCTCTCTATGGTATCTTCCCCCACCCCCCCTCTCTCTCTCACTTCCTACATCTCTCTCCCATCCCTCTCTCCCTCCTAATCCCTCTCCATCTGAGGGTTTAGGATTTAGCGATTATAGTTTATGGTTTAAGGGTAGAGGGTGTAGGGTTGAGGGTTGAGGGTAGAGGGTAGAGGGTTTAGGGTTTAGGGTTTAGGGTTTATGGTTTAAGGGTAGAGGGTAGAGGTTTTAGGGGTCTAGGGTTTAGTATTTAAGGGTTGAGGGTAGAGAGTAGAGGTTTTAGGGTTTAGGGTTTAAGGATTAAGGGTTAAGGGTAGAGGGTTTAGGGTTTAGGGATTTTAATTTACAATTTAAGGGTAGAGGGTGTAGGGTTGAGAGAGAGAGGGGGGGGTTTGTGTTGGAAAATGTGCCTCAATCTCACTGGTTGAAACCTCTGACAAAGCATGGTTGTTGTGACATTCCTGGTGTCTGGCCGACTGACAGTTCAGTAATCTTGTGTTTTGCTTATGTCATTGTGACTTTGCTTCTGTCTTGCCGAAGGAGCCTATTGCTATGACTTGTTGCATTTGTTGTAACCCTTTGTTGAGTGGGAATGTCTCGGTGATGGAAGGGTTTGTTATTGGTTGCCTAGCGTATGTCGGTGTGACCTATGGTGACTAGATCATTGGTGTAACCCATTTGCTTTGATATGAAGTCTTAGCAATGGAGGGTTGTCTCACCGATATGTTTTCTCCTGGAGATGTCGGGGTAACTCAAGTGTGTCGGTATGTAGTCCTAGCGACAGGGAGATGTCTCATCGATTGTAGTCATTGGGGTGACTTGAACATTCGGGAAGATCTCTTGGTGACTGGGAGATGTCTGGCTGACTATATACACTCAGAGTAGCTTAAGGGTCTCGATATGAAGTCTCAGCGATGAAGGATTGTCTTGGCGACAATGTAACATTTGAAGATATCGGGAAGACCCTTGGACGAAAGGCTTGTTTCAATATGATGTCTCATCGAATATCAGAATTCTTGTCGACAACACGTGGGATCATTGGTTCAGTGTGACTCTTGGCGAACAATGGTTTTGGGATAACATGGAAACCTTGGTCAAAAGTCTTGCCGAAGGTTGATTCTCTCACTGACAATGGAACACATCGGTATGACTTGAGGGCTTCGCTATGAAGTCTTGGCGATGAGCATTTGTCTCATCGATGGTGTGGGATGTGTTCGGCATGACTCCTGGTGAAAGGTAGGCTCGAGGTAACCTGGAGACTTCGGTATGAAGTCTTGGTGATAGGTGTTGGTCTTGCCGACGGTGATGCAATTGAAGCCATCGGTGTAGCTCTCGGCGCCCGGTGAAAGGTCTTAGCGAAGTCAAATGTCTTGCTGACTCAGCAAGACATGGGAGCTCGGTATGTGGTCTCGGTGAAAGACATAAGTCTCTCTGACTAGTGAATGCAGTGCTCGATGTGACTTAGGACCTCAGTATGAAGTCCTGGTGAAAGTGATAAGTCTCACTGACTCTTGGACATTTTGGTATGACATGTTCGGCTGGTGTAAGGTTTCGGCGAAAGACATAAGTCTTGCCGACTCGGTAAGACTTGGCTGTGCTCGGAGAGATGTCTCAGTGAAAGATGGTTGTCTTGCCGACTGTTGCTCACATCGCTATGACATTGGAATATCAGTATGATGTCTCATTATGGTGATTGTCTCACCAATGAGAATACTGATGTCGTGGTAACTTGTGAACATCAGAGTGATGTCTTGGCGACACAGTGAAGTCTGAGTGATAGTTTTTTTGACTCGGTGTAATGTCTTGCCGATAGTGAAGACTCTTGGTGACAAAGACGATATGGGCTCTGTGGCATCGGGGAGACACGGTTAGTGTCTCACCGACATGTGACAAAAGTTGAACGCCCTTGACCGAGTGAAAACTATCCGACGTGGTGCGATTTGGACCAATCAGAGAAAGCAAGATGTGAACCGTTTGTTGAACCGTTTCTGTGTGGAAGTTGGAAAACAAAAGCACAAGGAAGTGGAAACATCTAAGGTGGCTAGGCTAGATGATTCGTGTGTTCTTATCCGTCAGTTGGAAAAAAATGATTTCATAGAGCCTACAGAGAATGAATGTATATACATATGCATTGGACGTTCTGAAGCAGCGGGCTGATAAGCCAAGGAGCTAAAGAGTCAAGAGCTAGAGAGAGCGATAGAGTGAGGACCGAGTGGTTGGCCGAAAGGCTGAAGCCATGAGGTCAAAGTAGAGGAAGAGAAAGGTAGTGTTATGCTAGAATCTCTCCTGATCTCTCAGGGATAGTGTGTTACCAGTTGTATCCAGAATGAACAAGATGTAATCTCTGAAAGGCTAAGAGCCTGAAATTGTATTGTAACCATTTTGTTGCTCAATAATACAATGGCTCGATCTTTGGAGTGTGGGGTTTTTTATCGGAAATGGTTTTCCCCACGTAAAATCTTTGTGTTCTATTTTCTATAGTATCTTTCATCTGTGTTGTTGATTGTTGTTGAATTTACATGTGTTTCTCTTAGAAGGATTAATGTGGAAATAACTGTCTGTTTCCACTTTAGGACATAGTTGTACATGTCTTTGAGGCAACCTAATCGAAATGAAAGTTACCAAAGGCACTACTTTTATGGAGTTTTCACTAGATGCGCTCCTATATTTCCTTACAAGTGGTATTAGAGCCTTCTTTTGGTTGTTGGTTTTGGATATTTCTCCTGTGAAGATTTGTTAGCTTGATGGGCTGGAAGAAATATGGAGGAATGGACTGATGGATTGATCCTTTGATGATTGGAAGCCTTGTGGTATTCTGAGACAACATGCAGCTTGAAGGATGGTCAAGATGGAAAATGGAGTTGATCATTTTGTGATCTATGTCTCCTAGCTAGTAGAGGTATAACTATGGAGTATGAGGTGGATTTTTCAGAGTGCTTATGCTAGGTGGTGGTTCTTGGTGTTGGAAGGCACTGTTTCCTATTAACCTCAAATGCTTGAAGGCTATGGAGTTAATCATTAGATGATTTGCAAGCTTCTGAAATAGCCTTTCTCTCTTTCTCAGATGCATGTACATATTGGTGGTTTTAGAGTTGGTCTGAAAGGGACCTGGATTCTTATGAACTATTGTTTGCTTTTTTAAGGATGCTTTGTACTTGCATGGCTCTGTGGTTTTGTAGGTTTTACACAATTAACCAAAACTTGTGGTCATGTGGAGTTGTTGTTTAGCTATTGTCTAGACATTGGCCTTTTGGGGTGTTGTTTGATGAGATAGTTGCAGGTCTACATGCATGCTTGGTGCATGGTTTGAGGAGGTGTGTTTTCTTCTTTGCATGGGAGTGTTGGTATGTCACTCAACATTCCTGTGGTGATGCTTGTGGGTTCCTTGATTATGGTGCTCATTTTGGACATGTTGGCAAGTCAGATCTGGTGTGATCTGGTGTTTGAGTCATGTTGTCTACGTGATTATTCTCTTTGAAATATCAATTTTGCATTTCCAATGTGATGATGGGTTTTGCACGTTTCTGTTGAATGGATTTACAGGTTGTGCAATGTTGTGGGCTGTCTTTGCCTACATGTTTTCTATGGGACAACTCAGAAGTGGACTGTCTATATCCATGAGGTTGATTAACTGTTGGTACAAACTTGTTAGCTGGCCTTGTCTGTGGTCACTTGTGCATTGGTGTGGTGTTTTGAGATGAGAGGATGGATACTATTGAGTACTTGAATAGTTGGTTATGGGAACTTGTAGCAGGTGGTCATGATGATTGGAGAGCTCAGATGTCATGTTTCAGTGGGAGCTCTAGCAGTGATTGTGGGTTCATCACATGGTGGTGAATAGTCTTCTTAATGTTGCAGATGTTTCTTGGGATCCTGTCGCTGCAGAATGGTTTTTCTTTTGCATTTGTATGAACATTACTTGAAGATGTGCAACATCTTGGATCCATGTAAGATGCTTGGAGTCTTTGGTTAAGGTGTTCGTGGAGCTTGATAGGTGATATTGGTTTTGAGTCTATTTGTTGTATGTCATGGTATACTCTTGTTTGCACTGGAGTTTTGGCATTGTGCATTGTACTTAAAGACAATGGAGAATTCACTTGAAGCATGGTATCTCCTAAAGAGATGTGTAGATCATGATGTCATGATAAGTTCCTGATTCAGATGATTGGAGCTTTGATAGTGATCTAGTAATTCTTTGTGTATTGAGTGCTTTGATTACTTCCTTGATACTTCATGATAGTGCAGTAATGCAGTTGAAGTTTAGCATGAGATGATCGGTTGCTAGTACTCATGGATACATGAAGAATAAGGTGAGGCTATTTTTCTCTTATGAGAGAAGTGTTGCTGCTTGTTACTCTTGTTAAAGTTTTTCAGCAGAAAGTCTGCGAAGCCTACACCTTGGTTGAACGTGAGTTCAATAAGAGACCTATGAGGAGATAGCTCTTGGATTAGTGATAATGGCTTGTATATCTTGAAGGATTATTCTCGTTCCCACTCTTGGTCTACTCAGCAGTTTATCTAAGAGGTATTTGGCCCTTTGTATTTTTTAGATGTGTTTTATGTTTACTTTCATGATATGGATCTTGAATTGTTGTTTAATGGTTGGAAGTTGTACAGTTTTGTTTTATCTCCTTGTTACTAATTAGAATTGGTAGGAGATGTTGTATGGGCTGATTTCCTGAAATGGGGAATGAAATAGCTTGATCTTCTTAGATATGCTTACATCCATGTTGTTTGTTAAATTGGTTTGATCTTGGTGATTGAACAGATGGATGTTGTTAAGGTTTTCTTATGGGATGTGAAGAAGATCATTCTTGACATAGCTGGTTGTTAGAAGTGTATGTAGAAGGATGTTCTACAGGAAGATGATGTGTAGAGTTTCTCTTTGTGGCCGTGAAGGTTTGTGGTGAGAGAAATGTTTCTTGTGGCAGGTTGTTGTAGGTTGTGCATATCATTATGGATTTTTCCTTGGTACTACAGGGTTACATTTTCTATGTCCTATTATTGGTAGACTTGTTGATGCCTTTGATCTTTCAGATCTGGATTACTCAGGCAGTGGGAGTTTCTGTATGTCTTGTCTTCTTCGACTAGTTGGCACTTGGAGATTGTATTTGTTGTTAATGAGTTGGTTCTGATTTGGCATAAGTTTACTAATTTTGATACCTATTGAGGTATGTGAGATTGGATGGTATAGCATGAGTTGTGGGTGCTATTTTTCAATTGTGTGGGTTTATTAGTTGGATGGAAGTAGTCATTCTAATTGTTGTTCTAACTGGTGTTATTTATCTTGTTTCTGGAGGATGACTTCATGGTTGTGTTTTGTTTGAGGCTTTGAAGTTGATATTGCTTCTACATAGCATTTGAGCATAGTGAAGTGGTAGTAGTATCTTGTTGGTGATATCACTGGGATCTTTTGCTTGTGTTCTTTGGAATGGTGCTTATACACCTTGGCATTGTATCCTTCTTCCACAGGTGGCATGTTGGAAGATGACAGGATTGTTACCTGGATGGTGGACATCTTAGATGTTGGAGCTAATTTCTTGATGGAGCATGAGAGCATGTTTGAGGTCTATGTGGTTTCTGTGAAGGCTGTGATTGGTTGCTTTGTTGGTGAGTGAGTTGTAGTTGGATGCCTGGTCTTTGTTGCAGATTGTCCTGTAGACTATTATTTGTTGAATCATGTTGATTGGGTGTCTTGAGTATTGCAGGGTTTGAACTGGTGGAGCTAGTATGATCATAGTTCCTGGTTGATTTGGATGTGCATGTGTGATCTTCGTCAAGTGGGAGATTGTTGGAAAATGTGCCTCAATCTCACAAGCTGAAACCTATGAGAAAGCATGGTTGCTATGACATTCCTGGTGTCTAGCCGACTGACAATTCAGTAATCTTGTGTTTTTCTCATGTCACTATGACTTTACTTCTATCCTACCAAAGGAGCCTATCACTATGACTTGCTGCATTCACTGTAACCCTCTATTGAGTGGGAATGTCTCGGCAACAGAAGGGTTTGTTATTGGGTGCCTAGCATATGTCGGTGTGACCTATGGTGACTAGATCATCGGTGTAACCCGTTTGCTTCAATATGAAGTCTTAGCGATGGAGGGTTGTCTCATCGATATGTTTTCTCCTAGAGTCATCGGGGTAACTCAAGTGTGTCGGTATGTGGTCCTAGCGACAAGGAGATGTCTCGCCGACTGTAGTATTAGGGTTACTTGAACATTCGGGAAGATCTCTTGGCAACTGGGAGATGTCTGGCCGACTGTATACACTCAGAGTAGCTTAAGGGTCTCGATATGAAGTCTCAGTGATGAAGGATTATCTTGGCAATAATGTAACACTCGAAGATATTGGGAAGACCCTTGGGTGAAAGGATTTTTTCAATATGATGTCTCATTGAATATCGGAAGTCTCACCGACAGCACGTGGGGTCATTGGTTCGGTGTGACTCTTAGCGAACAATGGTTTCGAGCTAACATGGAAAACTCAGTCAGAAGTCTTACCAAAGGTTGATTCTCTTGCCAACAGTGGACACATCGGTATGACTTGAAGGCTTCACTATGAAGTCTTGGCGATGGGCATTTGTCTCACCAATGGTGTGGGATGCATTCAGCATGACTCCTGGCGAAAGGTAGGCTCGGGGTAACCTGGAGACTTCGGCGTAAAGTCTTGGCGACAGGTGTTGGTCTTGCCGACGGGGATGCAATTAAAGCAAGCAGTGTAGCTCTCAATGCCCGGTGAAAGGTTTTGGTGAAGTCAAATGTCTTTCTGACTTAGCAAGACATGGGTGCTCGGTATGTGGTCTCAACGAAAGACATAAGTCTTGCCGACTGGTGAATGCAGCACTTGGTGTGACTTAGGACCTCGGTATGAAGTCCTGGCAAAAGCGATAAGTCTCACCAACTCTTGGATGTTTCGGTATGACATGTTCGGCTGGTGTAAGGTTTCGGTGAAAGACATAAGTCTTGCCGACTCGGTAAGACTTGGCTATGCTCGGAGAGATGTCTCAAGGAAAGATGGTTATCTTGTTGACTGTTGCTCACATCGCTATGACATTGGAACATCGGTATGATGTCTCATCATGGTGATTGTCTCACTGATGAGAATACTGATGTCGTGGTAACTTGTGAACATCAGAGTGATGTCTTGGAAACACGGCAAAATCTGAGCGATAGCTTTCTGGACTCGGTGTAACATCTTGCCAATAGTGAAGACTCTTGGTGAAAAAGATGATATGAGCTCTATGGTATCGCGGAGACACGGTTAGTGTCTCACTGACATGCGACACAAGTTGAACACCCTTGACTGAGTGAAAACTATCCAACGTGGCGTGATTTGGACCAATCAGAGAAAGAAGGATGTGAACCGTTTGCTAAACCATTTTTGTGTGGAAGTTGGAAAACAAAAGCATGAGGAAGTGGAAACATCTAAGGTGGCTAGGCTGGATGATTCATGTGTTCTAATCCGATAGTTGGAAAAGAATGATTTCATAGAGCCTGTAGAGAACAAATGTATATACATATGCATTGGACATTCTCAAGCAGCGGGATGATAAGCCAAGGAGTTGAAGAGCCGAGAGCTAGAGAGAGAGTGATAGAGTGAGGATCGAGTGGCTGGCCGAAACGCCGAAGCCATGAGGTCAAAGCAGAGGAAGAGAAAGGCAGTGTTATGCTGGAATCTCTCCTGATCTCTTAGGGATAGTGTGTTACTAGTTGCATCCAGAATGAATAAGATGTAATCTCTGAAAGGCTAAGAGCCTAAAATTGTATTGTAACCATTTTTTTGCTGAACAATACAATGGCTCGATCTTTGGAGTGTGGGGTTTTTTATCGGAAAGGGTTTTCCCTACATAAAATTTGTGTTCTATTTTGTGTAGTATCTTTCATCTGTGTTGTTGATTGTTGTTGAATTTACATGTGTTTCTCTCAAAAGGATTAATATGGAAATAACTGTGTCTATTTCCTCTTTAGGACATAGTTGTATGTGTCTTTGAGGAAACCTAATCGAAATGAAAGTTACCAAAGGCACTACTGTTATGGAGTTTTCACTAGATGTGCTCCTATATTTCCTTATAGTTTGAGGGTAGAGGTTTAAGGGTAGAGGGTAGAGGGTAGAGGGTAGAGCGTAGAGGGTAGAGGGTAGAGGGTTTAGGGGGTTTAGGGTTTAGGGTTTAAGGATTTTAGGGTTTATGGTTTATGGTTTACAGTTTAAGGGTAGAAGTGTAGAGGTTAAGGGTTGAGGGTAGAGGGTTTAGGGGTTTAGGGTTTGGCGTTTAGGTTTTAAGAATTTATAGGGTTGAGGGTAGGGGTTTAGGGTTGAGTGTAGAGGGTAGAGGGTAGAGGGTAGAGGGTAGAGGGTAGAGGGTAGAGGGTAGAGGGGTTTAGGGTTTAAGGGTTTAAGGGTAGAGGGTTTAGTGTTTAAGGTTTGAGGGTTGAGGTAGAGGGTAGAGGGTAGAGGGTAGAGGGTTGAGGGTTGAGGGTTAAGGGTTAAGGGTAGATGGTAGAGGTTTTAAGGGTTCAGGGTATAGGGTTTAAGGGTTTAGGGTTTATGGTTTAACCATTGAGGTTTTAGGGTAGAGGGTAGAGGGTTGAGGGTAGAGGGTAGAAGTTAGAGGGTGTAGGGTTGAGAGAGAGAGGGGGGTTGAGGGTTTAAGAGTTTTAGGATTCACAGTTTACAGTTTACAGTTTAAGGGTAGAGGGCATAGGGTCCAGAGAGAGAGAGGGTGGCGTAAGGGTTTAGAGAGAGAGACAAAGAGAGTTTTAAGGTTGAGGGTAGAGTGTAGAAGGTAGAGGGTTGAGAGTAGAGGGTGTATGGTTGAGAGAGAGAGGCGGGTTGAGGGTTTAAGGGATTTAGGGTTTACAGTTTAATGGTAGAGGGTGTAGGGTGGAGAGAGAGAGAGAATGGGGTTAAGGGTTTAAGGTTTCAAGGTTGACGCAAGAGGGTAGAGAGAGAGAGAGAAATAGGCTTGAGGGTTTTAGGCTTGAGGGTAGAGGGTAGACAGTTTAAGGGTTGAGGGTTTAAGGGTTCAAGGTTTAAGGGTTGAGGATGGAGGGTAGAGTTTTGAGGGTAGACAGTATAGGGTAAAGGGTTGAGGGTAGAGGGTAGAGGGTAGAGGGTTGAGAGTCCATTATATAAACAACATCAACTTAACACAAATTTTCTTTTGAATTCTATTTGAATTGCATATAGTAGTCCATTTCCAGCATGCTTAGATAAACGAATTCAACTTAACACAAGTTTTTTTTGTTTTTTTTTTGACATTTGATAGACCATTCATTTGATGATTTTATTAATCTTTATTGTTACACATAGAATTGAACATTAAATTCATTATTACTGATGGTTGTGGGAAAAAAATTATTTTCAACTAATTTGGAAAACCTAAGAGCTTTCATCAATGTTAATGTGCAAGTTTCTATTAATTTTTTTGTGCCATAAAGAATTCACCTTCATCATGTGCTTAGATAATTTCAAGTGACTCAAGACATAGTTGGTTTAATGCAAGTCTCCATTCATTCCTACCATTTACCGTTCTTCCTTGTAGGTTTTCAACAGAGATTTGCTGACCTCAAAACACCATTAGGTTTCTTTGGAACAACTTTGACAAAACAAAGAACTTGTATGTTGTCGTAGACCACAAATTATTTCACTTTTACAAAGGGGCCCTATTGGAAACTCCTCCTCAATCCCAAAACTCAATGGGGCAGCAACAACCAGTCAACAAAACCTCCAATTTCACCATTTATTTGCAGTGACACACTTTCGAAGACATCTAAACAAGAAACCCTCATTTTAGGCAATTTACATGGGGTTTATTGAAAAACTATATCCCAGACCTTGTCTAGCCTAGCCACCACTTCAAACACCCTTAATTATGTTCCCATATGCTTATAAGTTCATTCACCAACCTCTATCATCAATATTTCACCAAACCCTAGTTCAAAACCTCCATTTTCAAGCAAAATTTGCACAAAAACCTTCGAGACAGTAACAAAAAAATGCACAAAAATAATTGAAATCAATCCAAACCACTTGTATAAAATGGTTTTAGGCCTGCTATCCACAAGATTCACCACAAAATGCAATGTAATCAGTGATATGGATATGTTTGAAAAAATGCATTACAAATTATTTTCTTGTGGTATGGAGGTAGATTTATGTATGAAAAATGTTGTAGCATATAGACATGTTTGATAATTCCAAACAACTCTTTGCATTCTTTCATAAAATACTTTGGTGTGTTCAATAAAATGCAATGTAATCAACGTTATCAATATGTTTCATAAAATGCATTACTTACTTTTGTTCTATGTGTGATTTTGAATATGCAACATTCAACGTCATGCTGAGGAAATGACCAAAGCCTCTAACGCCAAAAGAATGTGTAGTAAAAAATGAAAGGAGAAGAGAATAAAAAATTGCAGCTCATGAAGCAAAAGAATTGCAGCCCATACAACCAAAAATTCCCGTGCAATCTAAGAGAGATGTACAATTGGAAAAAAAAGGGCACGAATGGACAAAGTTCGTGGAAAGACACAAATGTATCCCCAAGTTGGAGGCACATCATCAACGATAGGTGAAGTTCAATGCACATCTTCAGTTGAAGACACACCAGCAACAACATGTGCTCTTCCAAGTACATCGAAAATCACATCTACAGTTCAATCCACACCATCAACAACATTGTGTTTCGAAAGTACATCAGCAAAAATGCCTCTATTTGAATTCAATCCACAAATGACATCTCAAGTTGGAGGTACAACATCGTTTACATGTCAATCTCAAGGTATGTCATCAATTGCACTTCTCATTGAAAGTACACGATCTCTCCCCGATGTTTTTGACATTCCTAATGTTGACATAAATTTACATTTGAGAACTCCTAGAGTTTTGCATAGAAAACCTAGATTTTTGATTGATATTGGTTCCAATGTTTTGAAATGGATTCTTGATAAGATGTCAAAATGTACTTGTCAAAGAGCGGCATAGAGGATATGGTTTTTTTATTTTGAGAAGATAAGTGAGGGTGGAAGATGCCAACTATTTGTTGAAATGATGAGGCAACTCAAATTTGTTAGTTTTTATGATCAGATATAAAACTCAAATTTTAATTCAAATTCAAACACATAAACACAACATATAACCTGGGAAAACCCTCTACTTGAGAGAGAAAAACCCAACCATAATATATCACTTATTTATTGAATATCAAACAATGTTCTCTTTTACAATGAGGCTGGTAATGAGGCCAAACACAACACTAAAATGATTTGATATCTCTTGAAGATAATACAACACTTTTGATAAGTATATCAACCTCCTTCAAAGGCTTTGATCTACTCTTGGATAAATTTTCTCTTGCTGGAAACTCGAACTATGAATTATGAATGTGATAATCGATGTGATACAATGAATGAGCATCTCATATAAATACAAGAGAGGGAGAGAGGTCACAACTCTTCAATACATCATGTCGGCCTTTCAAAGAAAAGATATGTCTCCAAAGGTGGTAGATCAAAGAAGTCGGCTCCAAGAGATAAATAAATATTAATTAATATTCAAGATGAGGCACCTCCTTGTCAATCGATGTCAACAGAAATTAAATAGCCTATGGCTATTATTTAATTTATTCTTCAATGCAAGGAAATCAAGGTTGGAAGAGAATCTCGACGTTGTTATAACATCAACACTCCCTCTCAGCTAGGGAGAATACTTCCAACTAACCAATGTCATGAAATGACATCCACAATGGCTACACCCATATGTGGAGAAGAACATATCACCTCATCATGATATCAACCACCATGGCTACTCCCATGTACAATATAAGTGCACAAGTTCCCATCACGGAATCACTCAATGTGATGTCATCATCTCATCATGACATTCACCATGGCTACTCCCAAAGGGTGAAAACACAAGTACAAGAAAATCATCATGGACTCTCTCACGTGATGTTGTCATGCAATCACTCAACATGACATCCACCATGGCTACTCCCAAAGGGTGGAAACAAGGGCTTTCACCTCAAATTTCTCTCACAGAGAAAGATGCATTAAACAAGGGCTTACACCTCAAATCTATCTCACAGAGAGAAATGCATTAACAAGGGCTTGCACCTCAAATCTCTCTCACAGAGAGAAATGCATTAACAAGGGCTTGCACCTCAAATCTCTCTCATAGAGAGAAATGCATTAAAGAAAATCTTGGAAGATTACTGAAGCTGAGTCTCCATCTTAGCTAGGGCTTCATTCTCCACAACTCCAAGCTTGTCTCGAAAGTACACAAAATTTATTATGGAGAGAGGCTTTGTGAGAATATCGATCATTTGCTCATCAGTGCTAATGTATCTCAATTGGATTGCTTTCCTCAATAACATATCTTTGACATAGTGGTATTTGATCTCAATATGTTTAGTTATGTCATGAAACACTGGATTGACAAAAAGCTTCACACATCTTTGATTATTACAATGAATGGCAGTCGGCTCAAATGATTGTCCAAACAATACTGCAAGGAGCTTCTGAAGCCACATTGCTTCTCGAGCTGCCACACAAGTTGAATATACTCAGCCTCTATGGTGCTCAGTGCCACTAAATATTTCTTCCTACTACACTAGGATATCATACCAAACCTCAAACTAAAGCAGCATCCAGAGGTGCTCTTCTAATTAGCAACACACCCTGCCCAATGATAATCAAAATATCCATGCAGCTTGAAGTTCACATCAGAAGAATATCTCAAGACATACCCAACTGTGCCACACAAGTTTCTTAAGATATGTTTTGCTGCAACTAGATGTATTTTCCTTGGTTCACACATGAACTGACTAAGTGCACTCACTGCATAGCAAATATCTGGTCTAGTATTGACTAGATACATCAATGATCTAATCAACTACCTATACATAGTAGGATCCACTAGATTTGAACTAGTTGTTGCCTCTTTTAACTTCTGCAAATTGGTCTCCATAGGTGTAGACATGGATTTTCAATCCATCATACCAAATCTCTTCAAGATGTCAATTGTATACTTCGCTTGACTCAAAATGATCTCATTAGGCTTCTGCCAAACTTCTAAACCAAGGAAGTAATGCATGTACCCAAGATCCTTCATTTCAAATTTAGAAGCTAACTCCTTGCATTTGATAATGAGGTGATCTTCTATAGTAAGAAAATAAATCATCAACATAAAGAACCAAGATCAACACTTCACCATCTATTGGTTCTAGAGGCTCAACTAGATCACCATCTTATTTAGGTTCAGTAGACTCCCTCTGACTATTCAAGTACTTGCATCAACCTTCTGACCTCTTCATCCAATATTTCCTACAACACTTACCTTAGAGAAATTTTATCTAGTGCACACCTTTGGTATTGTAGAGAGTTCAAGATTGTCCTCCTTGACCTCATACCAGATCACTCGATTCTGAATAGGTTTTCGGAGCTACCATTGTCAAATCCATATTGATAATCTTGTGCAATTTTGTTATCAACAGCTGAAGAGGTCTTCCAAGGATTTTAGCATTAAGCCTTGCAACACTGCAACCTTCACTTCATCTTAGTGAGTCACTGAACTCCCTCTTGATCCCTGCCTCAGAGATTGCAAATAATCCTCTGGAAGTGAAATCCCATCATTGATAGATATTAGGACCTCAATCCTTTTCCTGATCATGTTCTCAACTCGAGCCTTGAATCCTCAGATTTTAACTCCCTCTTCGAAGTAACTGATCACAATGACAACCTAAATAGGTTCTTTATCTTTGAGAGATTCCTCCAGCCACCAACTCAGACCCATGGCTGCAAGCTAAGACTCCAAGCTTGATCATTTCTTCAGTCGACATGACTTCCTCACAAGATGCCTAAAGCTCTTCCTCTTTGTACAATCTCTCATTACCCTTTTGCTCCTTTATCCATCCTGGAATCATTTTAGAGAGAGATTACTAACAACTTATAGTTATCCCTAAGAAATATCAAGGCTAGAATCATACAAGATTTACTATCCCAAGTTATAGTGTGAATTAATGACTATAAAAAAATTCATGAACAATATTAAAAAACATGAAATACTTATCTCTTAATTACAACTATCCAATAAAAGATGCCTTTTAGATTTTGGTTTCTGTATTTCATAGTTCTAGCTCCAGCTTCACCTAGATTGCTAGAACATATCCCACTTTCTATGCCACCGGGGGATGAGATTAGATAGTTCTGATCAGAAGGAGACACCCGAAGATTTCGGCCATAGCCTGGGCTCGGCTAGATTGCTATCATTGCCATTGTGTTTTGCATGACACAGGTGATAACCATTTTCTATTAATTCACCTCCAGGAAGACATGATATCCTCATATATGTATATATTCTAAATCCTTAGAGCATGATTATTCTGACTCATCACAACTCCTGGTAGTAACTCCTCTTCCAATCACCTCAATATGCCTATAGCTCCAAAGACAGACAGTGACGAATGTCAGACAACCAATGTGACTCCAACAATAAGAATAATGACAATATCTTCACAAGGGCTCCTTCAATTTTGAATAATGTGATAGGAAAGGTCCTAGCCTATTATCGGGTGCAATGAATGAACGAAGTCAAATAAATCATTGGTTCTTCTCTAGTTGCTTCCACCCAAGAGGATGAGTCTGTTAAGGGGACTTGACAATATTCTTGATTTTATTTAAAGCGGTGACATGAATATAAAATACTAACTTCACCCGTATTCATTAATAGAGCCTGAATAGATCAGAAGACTCCACCAAATATAGATGCTCAGAAGTTAACATCAGCTTCAGACATGAATGAAACAACATAATATAGATGCCAATGATTTTCTTAACTATATTTTGCATTCCCGTCAATAGACTTTCCTGTATCAAAATGTCATTCAAATTCTCCTAACGGAAATTGAGAAAGAGGATAACATTGTTCCTATCATACCACGATTTCATGAAGTTACAATATCTATAGGATGATGAAGGTGAAGAAATATTGGCATAAAAATCAAGACTCCCCCTAAAGATTGGCAACAACTTATTTCACAAACCAAGCTGCTCCTAACTACTCTCAACTGCTTCCAACAAGACTTGAATTTGATTTGGAATACACTTCACAGGACTGACATCTACAATAATTTCTTCTATCATCATCAGAACCTGAATATAATCCTGTCTTCAAGAACCACGACTCCTTTAAAGATCAAGTATCCAGGTTACTGAGGTATAACCTGATATTGTTGACAATTCCAAAAGCTTTTAATAATATGAGATAGATCGATGAATACAACCCCAAAAATCCATTCAATATTCTTACTGAAGGCGCATAAGAAGCACACTCATTACCTTGTAATGTTATCAGTTTATAATAACGCAGCTCCAAATGACCATTCACCGATATTAAGATTGCAAGACTTCAAGACTACTTAATAATTCTAATCGGATCTTTTCCTAGACCCGCTCTGATACCATGTTATTTTTTATGATGAAATGAAAAATACCATATTTTAATTCAAATTCAATCACATAGACACAACATAACACATAGACACAACATATACCCTGGGAAAACCCTCCACTTGAGGGAGAAAAACCCAGCAACAATATATCACTTATATATTGAATATCAAACAATGATCTCTTTTATAATGAGGCCGATAAAGAGGCCAAACACAACACCAAAATGATGTGATATCTATTGAAGATAATACAACGCTTTTGATAAGTATATCAACCTCCTTCAAAGGATTTGATATGCTCTTGGATAAATTTTCTCTTGTTGAAAATCTTGAACTATGAATTATGAATGTGATAATTGATGTGATACAATGAATGAGCATCTCATATAAATACAAGAGACAGAGAGAGGTCGCAACTCTTCAATACATCATGTTGGCCTTTCACATAAAATATTTGTCTCCAAAGGTGGTGGATCAAAGAAGTCGGCTCCAAGAGATAAATAAATATTAATTAATATTCAAGATGAGGTGCCTCCTCATCAATCGATGTCAACATAAATTAAATAGCCTATGGCTATTATTTAATTTATTCTTCAGTGCAAGGAAATTGGGGATGGAAGAGAATCCTGATGGTTTTATAACATCAAAAAAATTTAGGCCCACCATGAAGGCTATTGGGCTGATAGTTTCAAATGACTCGGGTGAAAATTCCATTGTAAAGAACTTGATGAGTGCATATGAGAGTGTGGGTTCTACCTCACGCATGAAGGATAGTTGTGACACAAGATGTGTGGTGATAACAACACTGTTAAGTAGTCAAACAAGGAACAAGGTGAACCTTACAAAGACAAGTAGGTCTTTGAAAATAAGTAGATCATCTCTAATTAGAGCCAAAGGAAGGTGTGAAAGATTGGAGGAACCAAATAGCAATGAGTTATGGGCATTCTCGGGTAGAGTGCCACAAAAAGATAAAAGAATTGCTCAAAGCTTGAGATCTTTAATAGTAGATTATTGGAAGGATAACACAAGGATCTCTCCTAATCAAAGAGATGTTGTAAGAAGGATAATTGGTAGTAAAATTTGTGAGCCACATCCAAAGCATTATTTGGATACCACTCAAACCCAATTTTTTGTTGATTTTGTACAAAAGTTTCCTGAAATTAAAATATGTCAAAGGTATTTTGAAATGCTAAAGCCTTTTTATGTCAAAATAAATCATAGACGCACTACTTGTTGTTGTAGAGTACATATTGATTTTTCTAACCATTATGATGTTTATCGATGTATATGTGTAGATATGCATACTGACAATGTTTTGCAGAAATGTAACATAAGGCCCCCACCCAAATCCTCAAGGGAATTATTATCTTCCATTTTATGTGAAAGAGAGGATCGTCAATTTTTTTACAACGAGTCATGTTTGGATGGCACATGTCATCATTGTGGTGGCATGCAACATTTTCCAATTTTCCAACACATGGCTAGTACACACACAATTAGAGACAAAATTGTCAAATTTGGCAAATACAAGACAGTGGCCTATAGTCTAAAAGATGTGAAAGAAGCAAAGAAGTGTGAATTGGTCAGTGATAAAATTCCAGTATATCATTTTATGGGCATTTTCTATGATCAGGTGGTCTATGAGTATGCAAGGCATACACAGAGCTCAATGGTTGGACTCACAGTTCAAATTATGCAAAGACACGTTTCCACTTCATAGCATCTTTTCAATTGTAAACTTCACATAGAACTACACACTATAGCCATAGAACCAGGTGCAATCCCGGTACTACAACTCCACACAGGTTTCTATATTTGTGCATGTAGCATTCATTCATGCAAATGATAGTACAAAGGATAACAAGAAAGTATTGAGGGAGTATCAATTTTACATCAGTGATGATTGCACACATTCTATCAAGTTTGTGCAAGGTTGCTTTCAGATGTTCTATGCTAATCTAGCTAGCAGGGGCATATCATTTAGTTAACATATCATATGGTTAGATAACTGTACATCACAATTCAAGAACACCAGAATGTTTTACTGGTTGAGCGGGATGCATAGGATCAATGGTGTTCAACATATGTGGAACTTCTCAGAGGCCAGGCATGGAAAGGGGGAGCATGATGGAGCAAGTGCATGTATCAAAAGATCCTTTACACGAGAAGAGTTAAAGTACAAAAATAGTGTAAAGTTGAGAGATACAATATCAATTGTCGAGTGGTGCAATCATGCAATGGGTCCAAGTAGTCAAGGTAATTCTTTAGTTCATAGATTTTTTTATTTAGTAGATGATACTAACATTACAAAATATGAGGATTGTTGTACACTAACAGGATCGAGTGAGCTACACTCTTTTAGAAGCTCCAATGTAGGTACATGGACTATCCATACGTGGAATATGGCATGCTTTTCTTCTACATGTACACTTTGAGCATGGAATGATTGCGAGTCAACAAACTGGGTTGAAGAATGGTATGTAAGAATTCTAACCCCACTTGACACTTATCAACTCCTGATGGCTCTACAAATCATGGAGATGCAATCATCCATTGACTTTGATCATGTATCAAACCTTATAGAACCAAGTAATATATCTTACTTTCAGGTTTTATTTTGATGTTCATTAAATACATCTAACAAGATGAACATATCAATGCAGGGCATGTATATGTGGTGATTGTAAATGAAGACAATGAAGAGGGTATATATTATTACCTATGTCATTGTATCGATGCCAAAAAGAAATTGGAGACACTAGTTATAGATGGAGAAAACATAGAATATCCTACAAGTTCGGTGGTTGTTACTGGAACATGGCTTAGAAGCTACCTAGTTAAGAATGTTGCAGTTTGGTTATTTGAGGACTTCAACATGCATCAGAAGATTCTTCACTACTCGAACCTTGTTGTCGCCACCAATGTTCATTTGATCGAATAGAATGATAGACCTATGAACAAGAACTTATGGAAAGTGCATGAGTGTAACCATGAAGCAATAGTTGACACTATAAAGAGTAGAGCAGACCCAGATGGTTCCCTTGATTGATTGGTAAGTATGAACATTGAATTTGTGAAGTCATGTTATTGATCATTGCTTTAGTTCAAGCATTTAAGTTTGATTGTATAAGGGTTTGCAAAATTGCATTAATGTAGATATGCAAAATGATGATTATATGATGTTCTTTATTTAATGCAGACCTAGGAGGCCCAAACTCACTCAAGGTGTCAACCTTCCATCAAGAGGAATCTAACAAGATTAAAAGGGCCCATTAGACCAATCCAAACAACTCCCAAAGTTTGAAAACAACCAGAAGTAGAATTTCCCACTTTCACCCTTGCAACCCTAGTAGTAGTGCAAACCCATTTTTAGGCCCTTAACTCCAACACTTCCCAAAACAATTCCCAGTTTATTCATGTTTAGGCATGGTCCTCTTTCAAACCCAAACATGCCGAATCAACCTGAGGTACATTCAACCGGATAAATCCCTTAAGAGTTTAAAGTGCAAAATGGTTGCAAACTTCAACATGACATTACTCGGACACCATGATGCTTAGAAACCTATCATCTGAGCCAATAGGATCACATTGTGCCCCTCTACAATAACCTCTCTCGTATTTTTCTATATTGAAGGTGTTTTCCTATGACGGAAAAATTTTTCTTGGGAAAAAAGTTATCAAATGCAAGTATTGCAAAGTTGCAAAGTGGTACAACTTTGGTTCTACAACTTATGTGACCAAACTAACTATTCCAGTGTATCTAAGTGGGTACATTCATGCTATGCATGGTCCTCTTTCACACCCAAATGCGCCAAATCGCTCTGAGCTACATTCAACCGGTTGAATCTGTTAAGAGTTTGAAGTGCAAAATGGCTACAAACTTCAATATGACGTTACTCAGACACCATGATGATTAGAAACTTCTTGTTTTAGCCTATGATATTATGTTGTACCCATCTACAATAGCCTCTCTTGGTTTTTTCTATCTCAGAGGTTTTTTCCTATGGTGGCGAGATTTCGCTTGGGGAAAAAGTTGTCAAATGCAAGTAGTGCAAAGTTGCAAAGTGGTGCAACTTTTGTTATGCAACTTGTGTGACCAATATAACTATTCCAATGCATCTAAGTGGGTACATTGACACTAGGCATGGTCCTCTTTTGCATCCAAACACGTCAAATCTCTCTGAGCTATGTTCAACTGGCTGAATCCATTAAGAGTCTGAAGTGCAAAATGGCTGCAAACTTCAGCATAACATTACTAAAACACCGTGATGCTTAGAAAATTGTCATCTAAGCTTATGGTATTGTGTTGTGACCCTCTACAATAACCTCTCTCAGTTTTTACTATCTCGGAAGCATTTTTCTTGTGGCGATGAGATTTCGCTTGGGGAAAAAGTTGTCAAATGCAAGTAGTGCAAAGTTTCAAAGTGGTTAAATTTTGTTCTGCAACTCGTGTGACCAAACTAACTATTTCAACATGTTAGAGTGGGTAAGTTTACACCAGACATGGTCCTCTTTCACACTCAAATGTGTTGAATTACTCTGAGCTACGTTCAACTGACTGAATCCCTTAAGAGTCTAAAGTTCAAAATGACTGCAAACTTCAACATGATGTTACTTGGAAACTGTGATGCTTAGAAACTTCTCGTCTAAACCTATGGGATTTTTTTTTCCCCCTTTACAATAACCTCTCTCAATTTTCTCTATCTCGGATGTGTGTTCCTATGGCGGCGAGATTTTGCTTGGGAAAAAAGTTGTCAAATGTAAGTAGTGCAAAGTTGCAAAGTGGTGCAACTTTCGTTCTGCAACTCATGTGACCAAAATAACTATTCCAATGCATACAAGTGGGTAAATTTACACTAGGAATGGTCCCCATTCACACCCAAACATGCCAAATCGCTTTGAGCTACGTTCAATTGACTGAATCCCTTAAGAGTCTGAAGTGCAAAATGGCTGCAAACTTCAACATAGAGTTACTCAGGCACCATGATGCTTAGAAAATTTTCATCTAAGCCTATGGGATCATGTTGTGCCCCTCTACTATAACCTCTTTTTATTTTTTCTATCTCGGAGGTGTTTTCTTGTGGTGGCGAGATTTCGCTTGGGGAAAAAGTTGTCAAATGCAAGTAGTGCAAAGTTGCAAAGTGGTGCAACTTTCGTTCTGCAACTCGTGTGACCAAACTAACTGTTCCAAAACATCCAAGTGGGTAATTTTACATTAGGCATGATCATTTTTCACACCCAAACATGTTGAATCGCTCTGAGCTACGTTCAATCGACTGAATCCCTTAAGAGTTTGAAGTGTGAAATGGCTGCAAATTTCAGCATGGCGTTAATCAAAGATTGTGATGCTTAGAAACTTCTCATCTGAGCCTATGTGATTATGTTGTTCCCCACTACAATAACCTCTCTTATTTTTTTCTATCTCAGAAGAATTTTCCTGCGGCGGTGAGATTTTGCTTGGGGAAAAAGTTGTCAAATGCAAGTAGTGCAAAGTTGCAAAGTGGTGCAACTTTTATTTTGCAACTCATGTGACCAAAATAACTATTCCAATGCATCCAAGTGGGTATTTTTACACTATTCATGGTCCTCTTTCACACCCAAACACATTGAATCGCTCTAAGCTATGTTCAACTAGTTGAATCCCTTAAGAGTCTGAAGTGCAAAATGGTTGCAAACTTCAACATGATGTTACTGAGACACCGTAATGCTTAGAAAATTATTGTCTGAGCCTATGGGATCATGTTGTGCCCTCTACAATAACCTCTCTTAGTTTTTTCTATCTAAGAGGAAATTTTCTTGTGGCGGCGAGATTCCGCTTGGGAAAAAAGTTGTCAAATGCAAGTAATGCAAAGTTGCAAAGTGGTGCAACTTTCATTATGCAACTCGTGTGATCAAACTAACTATTTCAATGCATCTGAGTGGTAGGTTTACACTAAGAATGGTCATGTTTCCCACCCAAACTTGCTGAATTACTTTGAGCTACATTCAACCAACTGAATCCCTTAAGAGTCTGAAGTGCAAAATGGTTGCAAACTTTAGTATGACGTTACGTGGAAATTGTGATGCTTATAAACTTCTCGTCTAAGCCTATGGGATCATGTTATGCCCCTTTACAATAACCTCTCTTATTTTTTCTATCTTGGAGGTGTTTTCCGGTTGTGGCGAGATTTCACTTGGGAAAAAAGTTGTCAAATGCAAGTAGTGCAAAGTTGCAAAGTGGTGCAACTTTCATTCTGCAACTCGTGTGACCAAAATAACTATTCCAATGCATCCGAGTGGGTACTTTTATGCTAGGCATGGTCCTCTTTTTCACCCAAACGTGCCAAATCGCTCTAAGCTACGTTCAATCGATTGAATCCCTTAAGAGTCTGAAGTGCAAAATGGCTACAAACTTCAACATGACATTTACTCGAACACCATGATGATTATAAACTTCTCATCTAATCCTATGAGATCATTTTGTGCCCCTCTACAATAACATCTCTCAGTTTTTTCTACCTCGAAAGTGTTTTCCTGTGGCGGCGAGATTTCACTTGGGGAAAAAGTTGTCAAATGCAAGTAGTGCAAAGTTGCAAAGTGGTGCAACTTTCATTCTGCAACTCATGTGATGAAACTAACTATTACAACACATCTGATTTGGTATATTTACGCTAGGCATGGTCCTCTTTCACAAACAAACGTGCCGAATCGCTTTGAGCTATGTTCAACTAGTTGAATCCCTTAAAAGTCTGAACTGCAAAATGGCTGCAAACTTCAGTATAACATTACTCGAACACTGTGATGCTTAGAAACTTCTCATCTGAGCCTATGGGATCATGTTGTGCCCCTCTACAACAAAATCTCTCAGTTTTTTGTATCTCGAAGGTGTTTTCCTATGGCGGCAAGATTTTATTTGGGGTAAAAGCTGTCAAATGCAAGTAGTGTTGTAGACACTTAAAAATGACCTAGGCCTGCAAGCTCTATTTTACCACTTTCGTCCTAACATAATTGTGACATTTAATTATGTCCTTGGTCCACATTCAACTATTAATTAAATAATTTATAATTGTTTAATTAATTCATATCTCTTTTATTTTTTATGATTATTAAATAAATAAATTTTATTTATTTATTCAATACGTCACTAAGGGTCTATTATCCTCTTGCAATTAAATAAATTTCTTAATTTATTTAATTACCTTTTGTCTTTTCAATTATTAAATAAACGAATTTTATTTATTTAATGTCACTAATTCTCATAATTAAATTGATTTATTAATATTTAATTATCGGTCATAATCTTCTAAATTAAATAATTATCTTTAATTATTTAATTACCTAATTTAACATTTCTCTCATTTTAAATAAATTAATTATTTAAAATGATCCCATATTATTGACTATCAGTTCATTTTAGTAAATAATCTAAAAATCAATTATTTATTGTCACACAAAATTCATATTTTGAATTAATTTAATTCAAAATGGTAATCTTCCTCCAAAAATCAAATAATTGAGCAAATTCTTGATTTTTCAAATTTGCTTTTTAGTTCAACTCTTATTTTATTGATTTTTTGAATCTTACAAATCAAGCAAGCTTTATCTTCTTGATTTTCGAAAATCTTTATCTTTTTAGCTAATTATCACATTTATTCTCGATCGCCGATTCGATTTTCTGAAATGAGATCTCGACCACTCATTTAATAATTTTTCCCTAACCTTGATTAGGGATGGTCACATGAAATCTCGTCAACTTATTTTAGGCTTTCGTCAGCTTTCAATCTCATCTGTCTGCCCAAAATTGTATTTTCTATAAAATGTCAATTTTGCTCACTTTTTTGGGACCACTTCATCAATATAGACATTCATGCTTAGAATTTACTTTGCATTTTAGCTTATTTACTTTCACTATTTACTCATAGGCATAGTCTTTATTTGTCATCAAATCCTTCAAAACTTGCATAGGACATAGTCATAGGAATTTTCTCACCCACACGAATCTAAGGGCAACCATCATACGCTACAAGCTAGAAGGTACTATGGAGGTGAATCATGGAAGCAATGAATATCTAGTATAATCGTTTATGTTTTAAGATTTCTTTGTATTCCATAGTTTCTTTGGGTTTTATGTTTATTAATTTAATCTGCTAACCTAACAGAAAATAACCCATTGATACAATTGCAAAGTGGTGCAACTTTTGTTCTGCAACTCGTGTGACCAAACTAATTGTTCCAACGCGTCCGAGTGGGTATGTTTATGCTAGGCATGGTCCTCTTTCGCACCCAAATGCACTGAATCACTTTGAGCTACGTTCAACTAGCTGAATCCGTTAAGAATTTGAAGTGCAAAATGGTTGCAAACATGAGCATGACATTACTCGGACACCGTGACACTTACAAACTTCTCATGGGATCATGTTGTGCCCTTCTACAATAAGCATGTCTAAGTCAAGATAAATTCTTCCCAATCTTATCAAGGCACAAGCAAAGTCTGCCATGCCCATGGTCAAGGAAAATGTCCAAGATGATGCAAAGTCCGCTTGGGAAATAAAAGCTATGTCCAAACTGCTGTCAAGTCCACCCTTGGCTTGAATAATGCTTGTCGAATACAAAGGTAAAGTCTACCCAACTCAAAGCATACATGGAAAATACAATGTAAAGTCAGCCCAGCTCAAAGCATACATGGCAAAGACAACTTAAAGTCCACCCCAAGTTGAAAATAGGAGATGGCAAACATATCTTGAAGTCCGCCTTAGGCCAAGATCAAAGGGGACATCCAACACACTGAGATAGTGCCTTGTCATCTTCCAATCAAATTATTCCAAGCTAGAATGTGTAGGTTCAATGAACCTGACACTTCATAATGCAACAACTTTTTATTGTTGGTTTATATTTAGCAGAAGGACAAGTGTCCCCAAATGTAATTTTCTCATTGGTAGAGAGGTAGTTAGTTGTGACAAACCCTAATTAGGGTTTTATTTTGTAATCTCGTTCATTGATTTGAAATCAATCTTGGCCATTAAATTATATTCGAGGAGCCTATAAATTGAGGTCACCCCTCATTTGTAAAACATGGGAGCATCCATCACATACTACCAGTTCACTACCTTGTTTATGCTTTCACTTACTATTATGCTTTGATAGATTTTTTTCCAAGCATCCATCGCTTGTCGAAACGCACTTGGTGTAGGCTCTTAGCCATAGTAGCAAGGCAACAAATTGTTTGATAAAATGATTTTGTAGAGATGTATGAAAAATGTGGTAGCATAAACAAGGTAGTAAACTATTTAAAAAAATGCCTCAAAGAAATGTGGTCTCATGGTGATGGAATGCCATGACAATCCAGGGAATTTGCTTGTCATGGAATTCCATCGCCATGAGACCACATTTCTTTGAGGTATTTTTTCAAATAGTTTGCTACCTTGTCTATGCTATTGCTTACTATTACACATTGATGAATTTTTTCCAAGCATCCATATAGCTTGTTCGAAAACACCTATTTTAGACTTTTAGCCATAACAGCAAGGCAGTGAATTGATTGATAAAATGCTTTGGTAGACATGTATGAAAAATGTGGTAGCATAGACAAGGCAGTGAACTGTTTGAAAAAAATCCTCAAAGAAATGTGTTCTCTTGGTGATGGAATGCCATGGCAAGCACATTGAGACCACATTTCTTTGAGGCATTTTTTTGAATAGTTCACTGCCTTGTTGGTGCAGGAGCACCAAGCCTCTTGATATGGTACTGAATGGTCATGGATGGAATTGTAGTTAAGATAGGAGAGTTTGAGTTTTTTTTGTTTCAATATGGTCTACTTAGACCATTCTCATGTTTCCAAAATGATTTAGAGTTTTCATTTGATAATTTGACCATAACTTGTAATCATGTTAAAATTTGTCAAGATGGTCAAATGTTGTCAAGGTAAGTAGAATAGGAAGTCATTTAAGAGGGTCGAGGGGATTAGGAAATAATAAAGAGTTAGAAGGAGGAAAATGTCAAATTTGTAAGTTGTACAAATGCAACAAATTTGAAAACCAATGGCTACCTCCTTTGAAAAGTTGTTACTTGGTTGTTATAGACATTGGGAGAAGTTGGATTTGAATATAATCATTATAAAAGCCTAAAAAATGGCTCTTGCAGGGTTGTTAAAGGCAGTTTGAGGATTGTACACATTTTGTTTTCATGAACTACAACGTTATCAACAACTTTTTTCCTATTTTTTTGAAATTTGAAGGCTTGGTACGGACCTATACAACCTTCCTTTTCTCTAAAACTTCTTAGATGTTGTATGTACATGTGTTGGATCTCTAATGCTTCAGATTTGAGGTCCTAATCGTGCAAATTGAGGGAGAAATCTTTATTTTTTGGAGGTTTTGATAGGGAACAAAATATGTTTCTAAGCCTTACATCCACTGTATAGTCATGTAACTCGGTGGATAGGCTTAGATAGGTGAAATAAACATGTATGCATCTTTTTTTGTGCAGGGAACACGTATTTCTTGATTTGGGTGAGTCCCTAGGGTTGTTTCCATTGGAAAATACATGGATTTAATGGGTATAGAATTGAATCTGATGATGGGGTGTTAGGAAAAGTTATCTTATGAAATTTTAAGCTTGTGTGGGTGAATTCAAGGGTGTTTGATCAGGTGGAAAGTTTGGGAAGGACCCGGAAGTGTCTTTTTCAATAAACCCTCATCAAAAGTGCACAAAACAAAGGTTTTTGGGTTTGGTGTGGAGGTGGCCATACAAATGATATAATGGGGTATTTTGGGGTTTGATAACATGCCAATTTCTTCTCTAAAGTCTCAAATTTTTTGCAGAAGGTTAAGAGGGGGGTCCTTTGTAAAATTGACCTATTTGGAGGCCTAAAATAGTGAGAAAGTCTGTTTTCTCAAATTTGTTCCAAAGGAGTCATATGGGGGGCTAAATATGTTTTGTAACTCTATAATGGGTTTCTGAATCATCCTTCTATTTTTCAAGTGTTTTGGGAAGTTGTGGAGTTAAGTTCCTAAAAACGAGTTTGCACTGCTACTAAGTTTGCAAAGGTGAAAGTGGGAAATCCTACATCTGATTGATTTCAAACTTTGGGAGTTCTTTGGATTGGTCCAATAGATCCTTTTAATCCTATTAGATGCCTCTTGAAGGCAAGTTGACACTTTGAGTGGGCTTGGGTCTCATGTCTCTACATCACTTGTCTATGCTATTGCTTCTTATTATGTTTTGATAGATTTTTTCCAAGCTTCCATAGCTTGTTTGCAATCACCTATTTTAGTATTTTAACCATAGCAGCAAGGCAGTGAATTGTTTGATAAAATGCTTTGGTAAACATGTACGAAAAATGTGGTAGCATAGACAAGGCAATGAATTGTTTGAAAAAATGCCTCAAAGAAACGTGGTCTCATGGTGATGGAATGGCATGAAAATCCATAGAAATTTGCATGTCATGTCATTCCATCACCATGAGACCACATTTCTTTTAGGCATTTTTTTCAAGCAATTCATTGCCTTATCTATAGTATTGCTTGTTATTATGCTTTTGATAGATTTTTTCCAAGCATCCATAGCTTGTTCGAAAGCACTTGTTTTATGCTTTTAGCCATAGCAACAAGGAAATGAACTGTTTAACAAAATACTTTGGTAGACATGTATGAAAAATGTGGTAACATAGACAAGGTAGTGAACTATTTGATAAAATACGTCAAACAAATCTAGCCTCATAGAATGCCATGATAATAAAATGCAATTGGTAGCTGCTCCTACTTATTAGTTATGCCATGTGAAGTAATTGCATAACTGCTTAGGTTGACTTTGTAAAAATTGTATGTGCATAAAATTGGTCATGTCTAAGTAATCCTGACATTTAATTAAATATTTGTTATTTAATTAATTTCTCTAAAGTCTTCTACATGTAATTAAATTTAATAAATTTAATTATATTGTTCATTTATTTTATTCTCCCGCCATAATTGAATAAATTTATTTTATTTAATTATTTCACATGTCTACTTTATTAATTAAATGAATACATTTTATTTATTTAAATTAATTATCATATTTTGAATTTAATTAATCCTTTGCTTTAATTAAATTTAAATATTTATTTTCTTCTATTTAAAACTTTCTTCTAAGTAATTAAATATTTTATTTAATTAATTTCATACATATGTCATTTCTTCAAATTTAATTAAATATTTTATTTAATTAAAGATCTACTTTCTTCAAATCATAATTAAATATTTCATTTAATTATGAAATCTTCTTATTTCCTCAAAATCTTAAATTTATTTAATTAAGAAAAATCTACATGCACCCATAAATAAATAATTGAATTTGATAATTCATTATTTATCTTCTCAATATCTTTCCATTATCTTCTAAAAAAGATGATTTTGTTAATCATCTCATCTTATCTCTTCCATGAAAATGGAAAAATTTTGCTTTATTCGCTTTCTTATAATTTTCTTTCCAGTCTCATCCATCTTCGACTGTTCGATATGTCAAGAATTATCACAACTGTTGATCAACTCAGCCAATCAAAATCCTCAAAAAACTCTATAAGTACATGTGTGAATCCAAGCATTGGTTACACAGATACACAGACACACACACACACACAATTATGCGTACACATTTGCATCTTTAGCATTCTATCAATAATCATATCTTAGCAATAATCCGATCATAGCATAGCATAATCTTGCATCTTAGCATAGTATGCATTTTAGTTTAAATCTCATTCTCCAGTAGTCCATTTTGTTGAGCTTGGCATACTAAATTTGAGAGCAACTTGAATCAACGAAACACTGGAGATAGAGAGCAATAAAACAACTTTGAGGAAGCTGCACTGAGAGTTTGTTTATTTTTCTTTAAGCTTCTTTGATATAAGGTTTTATTGAATGTGTTTTGAATTTATTATGACAAGCATATTTTCATACACACATAAAATGGTGCCCACAGTGGGGCCTATGCCCCGATTTTGACATTTTCTTGCAGAGTATTCTGACAGGTTTCTACGTTATGGAGTTCGGCTTTCAAAAAAATTTGTCATTTTAGCGCATCCGATACTTTCTGCAGTGCATCTAGGAATTTAATTCTTCTATTTTTGCAGGTATTTTAGCGCATTTGGGGACTGTTTCGATGCTTCTGAGAGTTAATTTAGCGCATCCGAGAGATAGAATAGTGCATATAGTCTCATTACATTTAGAGTTAAATCTACACTTATTTAAAGTAGTGCATTTAAGAATTGTTTTAGTGCATATAAGAGTTAAGTTAGTGCATTTAAGGTAGATTTTAGAGCATTAATGTTGTATTATTTACATATTTAAATTTGTGTTTAATTAAAGTGGCACATTTAAGAACTGTTTTAGCGCATTTAGGGTTTTTTTTTGCACATCTGGGGTCTGTTTCTACACATCTGGAATCTATTTCTACACATATATTATTTGTTTCTGCGCATCTGGGTTGTAACACAAAAATAGGATTATGAGTCTAACGCATTCCATAGACAGGATCTTTTCTGGTTTAAAATGAATCAATCTAGGATAGTCACCACACTTTGATCATGCAGTTAAAATGAACCCCATGTCGGTTTTGAAGCAATATCTTCACTTAGCTTAAATCATTGTGATTTGGTGCATTAAAATGAATCTGTTTACTTTGCTTGATTATGCTTGAAAGTGGTAGGTGACTATGC
Organism: Sequoia sempervirens; assembly: GCA_007258455.2. Classification (NCBI taxonomy): domain Eukaryota; kingdom Viridiplantae; phylum Streptophyta; class Pinopsida; order Cupressales; family Cupressaceae; genus Sequoia; species Sequoia sempervirens. Next base: position 551,319,016 of record VDFB02000017.1, read on the forward strand.
TCTCACCCTGTGCAAACTAGGTGACCAGAAAGCCAGACCCACTTTATCTTTGTGTAACCCTGATGCAATAACCAAAGTATCCTCTCCCCTTGTGCAGTGATGTGATCCTAGGTGTAAGAGAAATGATTATTGCCTCTAGAAATTGGGCCTACCTAGGGATTTCATCACCTCAATGTGAATCAAACCGGAAATGGAGCTAAAGCCAAGCTACCCCCGACCGGTATACAAATGTGAATCTTAAGGGAAAACCTAAGATTACGAGTGCAGATGTGTCATATAGACCAAGTTGTACTCCCCAAAACCCTGTTGACCTTAACCTCTTCAGGCTGGAGTGCCTCCTAAATGGAGCTTAATCTTGCGCCCCATGTATGGCCACTCGAACAGGGGTCCCAAATTAAACACCATTTGTTTAGTAAAGCAAAAACATTCTATTTGCTAGCATAGCACCGGTCAGTGTGAAGGCATCCACACTTTCGCAGTCTGTAGTAGAGGTGATCAATCTGCCATGGGAGTTTCATGGGGATTGGAAGCTTGGTTGGCCTAAGAAGAGAGTGCACTGTAAGGGGGAGCCCGTGCAGCCAAGCTTCTAAATTCACACGCTACCGATACGTGGCTAGGGAAACCCACATGGAATCTAGCAGATATTGTCTTGGCTCTACCATAGGATGTGCTTGCTTTATCTGTGTTTGGTTAAATTCCATTTAATTCAAAGTGTTTGCTTTGTTTTCATTCACATTAATTCAGATAAGAGATCATTCGAAATGAACATGAAAAAAACAATTGAAATCATTCACACACCTGACTTTTTGACATCTTTGGTCCAGTAACTTTCTAATATTTCTCCCATGCTTAGAGAGTGGAAATCGACAAAAAAATTTAAGAAATCAGTTTCCAATAGGATCAGGAAACCCAAGAAACAATTAGGGTACAAGAAAACATTGCAAAGAAGAAAAATTTTGTACAAAAGTCGACACGTCTTACTTCATTATTTTGTATTTCTTCATAAATACCAAGACTTTGTTAGGGGATTCACTGATGAGTACGTTGTAGAACCTTTGGATTCTCGAGCTTATTATAAGAGATTAGCTCTATCTCAACGACATAATCTTAACCAACCTCTTGAGTTTGATAATATACCACAACCTTCTATTGAATATCCATCACATCCCAATCAAATCCTTCAGCGATTTGAAAACCTTTCTTCGAAAACAAAGATCAAATCTTAAGAGTGCACCTTTCAAACAAACTTTTGATTATTGATTCAACTTCCCCAATAGGATTCTGACATCCTTCATCATTGGAAGCCACAATCAAAAATTAGGAACATCTTTGATCATATCATAGGATTCCCATCTTATCAGATAAAGATATCATCATTTTCGCACTTATCAGATCTATGATCTAAGTTTAGAAGAACTCTTCAAAATCATATGCCTATCTCTACAAGATCTCAGTAAAATAAATTGAAGGACGAAATCCAACAAGAAGGTCATACCCAAAACACTCAAGAAGAAGGCGAAAGCAATAACCCTCTTTACAGTGTAAGTTGTAATCCATTTTTCAACAACAACATGGATAACAGAGAAGAAAATTCATTCCACAACTACAAAGACATGAACAAAACCCATATAGATAGTGATGATGAGCGAGATGAAGAACATCTTAGAGAGGCTGAGCAAGATCCCAAATTACACAAAGCCATAGAAAAGATCTTGCAACGTGAGAAAGAAAAATATTTCCTCTATCTCGTTGACCAAGGATCTAAATTGCCTCATGACTTTGATATCGAGAATTTGAAGAGAAAACCTGAAGAAACACCCCTATCTGATCTTAGTGCTTTGACTCAAAAAATTAAGGCACTTCAAGGACAAATTAAAGAGTTACAAGGGGGAACCACAACAAAGAAATATAATTTTGAGGACATTTGTCCTTATCCTTTCGATCGAAGTCTCAACATGATTCCATTTCCCAAACATTGTGAAATTCCAAAATTTGATCGTTATAACAGGAAAGCGGACCCAATCGATCATGTTAAAGACTTCTGAAACATGACTTTAGAGTTTGCTCATGAAGACACTTACTTGATGGGTTTGTTTCCTATGAGTCTTGGAGCTCACTTTATGGAATGGCTATCAAAAATCACACCTCCTATCAAGACATTTGAGGAATTAATCAATCTGTTTATATTACAATATTCCTACAACATCCAACACCAAATCACTATGATAGATCTCTGCAAAGTTGCACAAAAACTTGGTGAACCTTTTATTACTTTTCTTCAGAGATGGAGAAGAATGTTCACTAGATATCCACGTCCTATTCCTGAAAAGGAAAAGATGGTCACCTTCATTAAAAGCTTGAATTCATAAATGAGCTATCGTTTGAATTTACATTGTCCTCCCTCTTTTGAGAAATTGATTGAAGATGCTATAACCATTGAAAGTGCTTTGGTCAAAAGAGGAATAATAAAACTTGACAAGGATAATCCCAGCTCATCCAATCATCACAACAATCAGGACAAGTCTAAATTTTGGACTTGCAACAAGAATGTAGTGAATGATGGTGTTGTTGATTCAAATCATGTCTCGACTAAGCCATTTGTCCTTAGTACTCCAAGTGCTCCTCACAACAACAATGTCAACTCAGTCACAAATCAAGGAAACAATCCTCCTCCTCTAAAGAACAATATGAATCAACATTCTACTCCCAATCAAGGGACTACCAACAATCAAGGTTATTGGGGAACCAATACCAATAACAACTCCTTAGGGAATACCTTGAATGCAATTCTGCAACGATTTTCATTCTTCTCTAGTAGAACTTACACTCCACTGGGTCAATATTTGGAATCTGCATTCAAAGATTTGATGGCTAAAAATGTCATTACCTAGCCACCTCAACGAAACTATGAACCCAGTGTGAAGCCTCAATCATGGAATGAGGCATACTATTGTGACTATCATTGGTGCAAAGGTCATCACACAAATAACTGTCAAGCCTTGAAGAATTCCATTCAAGACTTAATCGAAAATGGCACCATCACAAGAGAAGGACAGCAACAATCAAATGAAGACCATCAAGCTTTTCGCAACCCTTTTCCCAACTATCAAAAAGGTGAGTCTTCTAGAAAAAGTGTGAATCATATTGATGATCCGATAATCAATCATATCTACGTTGACAATGAATGGGTCAATGTTATTAAAGTCAATGAGAAGGTGGAATACAGAGAAGTCAACACAACAAGGGCACAAGCTAAAGTTGTCTTAAAGGGTGCCTCTTAAAAACCCACTGGGCCTCCACCTAAACATCAATATGACTTAGTCAACCAACTTCAAAAAACTCCTACTTATATTTCTATCTTAGAACTCTTGAAGATTTCCCCAGCACATAAAGAAATTCTTGAAAAAGCCCTTGTTGAAATGACTGTATCCACTGATCTGGATGTGGACCAATTTTAAGCCATGGTAGGACACTTGTCCTCACCCACATGCCTCTCATTCTCTGAAAAAGATGGTGTTTCCATAACTCATCCCCATAATTCATCATTATACTTAGAAGTCATGGTTCACAAGTTTCGTGTCAGACGAGTTCTAATAGATGGAGGTGCTGGTTTGAACATATGTACCATGAAGTTGGTTAAGGCTTTAGGATTTTTTGAGGACTCCATTGATCTCAGAAGAAAGATTACTATTAAAGCCTACGATGATGAGGAAAGAGCATCCAAGGGTCTAATAATGCTACCAATCAGAGTGGGACCTGTTATCAAAAATACTTTATGTCAAGTATTAGACCATGATCTTGCATATAACATCTTGTTGGGTCATCCTTGGATCCACGAAATGCAAGCTATCCCATCCACATATCATCAATGTCTTAAGTTTCCTTATGATGGACAGGAAATCACAATACTAGTTGATAATTCAAATATTCAAACTTGTGCCAATATCAAATCTAGTCAAGATACTTTGGTTCCTAACAATTGAGAAGCTCGTGCTAGCACTTCTCTCAAGATTGACACACAAATCAGTCAGTTAACCAATAGTTTTGACAAGAAATTGAAATTCAAGGACCATGGAGTCGGGGAGTACTCTCTTTGTCTTGCTAATTTACCTACATCACCTCAGTCACATGGACAACCTTCTATCACACAACATCAAATATCGGCAGCATCAACATCAACGCAACCGCCAACAGAGCCAAGCACAAAGTTTAATGGACAATTCATCAAAGAAAAATTCCCCATGGAAGATCCTGAGGATAGAGAAATTCTAAACTGGCTCTATAAAGATGAAAATGAAGCATTTTTTAATGTCAAATTACCAACAAATAGGTATGGAAAAGGGTATTCAATCATGCAGAAGATGGGCTATGATAACGGTCCTATCAGAAAAAGAAAAGGAGTAGTTGAGCCTATTCACCTTTGAGGACTGGCTGCAAAAGAGAAAACCGGATTAGGCTATGATACTAATTCAAAATAAAGAACATCCAAACAACTGCATGGCACTGTCTTCACATTGCAAGAAGGTTCAGATTCAAGAGAAGCATGTTTGGCAACAATTCATAATTCTGTGGATAAAAACTCTGACACAGACTCTGCTGAATATGAATGGGACACCATTTACAATGATGAGTTCTGGAGGGACAAAGAGGTTGATGTGATACACAAGTATACCCCAACTCTAATTGAAGGTGAAGGCTCAGGGACCCAACCACAAGAATTTGAACTACAAGGTGACTATGATTCTAGTGATACTGAGTCAGATTTAAATGAACAAGACTATCGCGAGAATGGTACCATCATTGATCGGCCTCATACCTCAGATCCTACGATCAACTCCGTTATGACCATAACCATATCTGATTTCACGCAACTCGACGACCCACTATCTTTGATCCATCCTGATCTCATTGATTGGGATTCATCTGAACCTATCGATATACCTATGTTTCCAAGTGATGAATCTATCGTAAACTTCCTTTCCGCAATGATGCAAATGATTGTTCCACTAGCGATTTTCAGCATAGAGTCTTTAATAAGGAGAGTGTCAATTCTCCTAGCTACAAAAATAAAAATCAAAAAGAAAGATCTAATGGTGAAAACCATAATCTGGCAGTGTTAGATTAAGCAAAAGATAAAATAAAGAGCGTATCAGATGCTGAAAACCTTTTTAAGGCACCAGATGATGGGAATCTTGACACTCTCTCGAATCACTACCATGAGCGATCACATATTTTGATTGAGCCTACAAATTTGTTCAATCTTGAAACTTCAAACAAACCAAGGATTTTACAGTTAGTTGCATCAATGACAGAGAAAGAAATACCAGAGTTCATGGAATTTCTAAGAGAAAATCAAGTCAACTTTGCTTGGTCTTATGCAGACATGCCAGGTCTTGATCCTGATCTTATCATGTATCACTTGTCTATCAAACCAGGGGTTAAGCCTGTGAAACAAAAACTTAGAAAGATGCACCCCCATGTTGCATTATTGGTTAAGGAAGAACTGAGAAAACTCCTTGATGTGGGCTTCATAAGATCAATTGACTATGCAGAATGGATCTCCAACATTGTTCATGTATCCAAGCCATATAAAAGTGTGAGAGTGTGCGTAGATTTCAGAGATCTTAATAAAGCATGTCCTAAGGATGACTTCCCACTTCCAAACATCGACACTATAGTTGATCTGACAACTAGCCATGCCATGTATTCATTAATGGATGGTTTTTCTAGTTACAACCAAATCAAGATTGCACCCGAAGACTAGGAGAAAACAGCTTTCACATGTCCCTAGGGGACTTACTATTGGAACGTCATGCCTTTCGGTTTAAAGAATGTCAGGGCTACATATCAAAGAGCTATGGCTACAATTTTTCATGACATGATGCACACATTCATGGAAGATTATGTAGATGATATATTGGCAAAGTCATACACCAGAGAAGGACATCTGGAAATATTGTCCAAAATATTTGCAAGATTGGAGAAATTCAAAGTTCGCCTCAATCCCAAGATGTGTTTTTGGGGTCACATCTAGAAAACTCTTAGGATACATAGTATCAGGAAAAGGAATTGAAGTAGATCCTGCCAAAATACAGGCAAATATGGAAATGCCTCCACCAAGGAATATTAGTTAGTTGAGATCATTATAGGGACGACTTTAGTCTATCCGCAAATTCATTGCACAACTAACCGACAAAAGTATACCTTTCACACATCTACTACATAAGAATGTTCCTTTCAAATGGGATGGCAAGTGTGAATTGGATTTTCAACAAATAAAATAGTACTTAATGACTCCACCAGTTCTAGTACCACCAAATCCAGACAAACCACTGATCTTATATATTGTCGCAACAGAAACATCCTTGGGTACATTGCTAGCACAAGAAGACCGTACAGGGAAAGAACGTGCAATTTATTACATCAGCTAAACACTAACAAGTCATGAGCTCAACTACACTTCCATCAAAAAGGCTTGTCTAGTAGTAGTCTTTGCTTCATAGAAGTTTTGACACTACATGTTAACTCATACAATCAATCTTGTTACAAAGATTGATCCACTCAAGTTTTTGTTAAGCAAGGCTACATTGACAGGAAGGCTAGCAAAATGGGTTATGATATTAAGTGAATTTGATATCCATTATGTTGATCGCAAGGCAATCAAAGGACAAGTTATCGCTGATCAACTAGCTGAAGCACCCTTGCAAGAAGACCATCCCCTACACATTGAATTTCCAGATGCTGATGTCTTTACTGCAGAATCCAAATAACCATGGTCCTTATATTTCAATGGTTCTTTCACTCAACATGGATTGAGGGTCGGAATACTTTTCATCACCCCCCAAGGACACACCATTCCTCGATCATATAGGCTAATGTTTCCATGCACCAACAACATAGCCGAATATGAAGCATTAATCATTGGACTTAAAATAGCATTGGAATGGACTATAGAATTACAAGTGTATGGCGACTCACAGTTATTCATTAATCAGATCAGTGATGATTATCAGACCAAAGATGAAAAATTGTTGCCATATAAAAAGATGGTTGACGACTTCAAAAATTACTTTGTGGACATCAAATTCACACAAATTCCAAGGCTTGATAACAAAGCAGTCGATGCCATGGCCACGATCACATCATTGTTACAACTCCCAGAAAATCAGGTTCGCTATGAATTTATGGTGGAACAGTCATTTACACCTGCCTATGACACATCTGAAAGCCAAATTATTTGCCACTTGGTAGGATCCAATTCACCTTGGTATGGCAAGATTTATGCCTACCTAAAAGACGATATCTTACCACCTGATTTATCCCGTAACCGAAAGCAAAATTTTATCCGCCAATCTTCTCGCTACACTCTTATCGCCGACACCCTTTATCGTCATGGTCTTGATGGTACTTTACTTTGATGTCTTGAACGTGATGAATCTGACAAAGCTTTACAAGAAATTCACGATGGAATTTGTGGTACTCATTCGAGTGGACTGACCTTATCCAAGAAATTGATTAGAATGGGTTACTACTGGCCTACAATGGAGAGGGAATCATTCACTTTTGTGAAAATGTGCTCAAAATGCCAGATTCATGGGAATCTCATTCACGCTCCTGCATAGGAACTTCAACCATTTACGCCAACCTAGCCATTCTCCCAATGGGGGTTAGATCTAGTAGGCAAGATTCATCCTTCATCATCGAACGGGCATAAGTTCATCATCACAGCCACCGAGTATTTTACCAAGTGGATTGAGGTAGTACCTCTTACTAAAGTTACCGGCAAACAAATATCATCGTTCATAATCAACTATATTATTTGTCGGTATGGCATTCCCAACTCCATTATTACGGATAATGGATGACCTTTCAAGAATCAAGATATGTTGATGAACTTTGTGAGAGATTTCATATTCAACATAGATATTCAACACCTTACTATCCACAAGAGAATGGCCAAGCAGAGGCCTCAAATAAGACTATACTAAAAATTTTAAAGAAGACTGTGAATGATTCAGGGAAAGATTGGCATGTTCAACTCAATCCTACCTTATGGGCCTACAGAACCAGTGTTTGCACGCCAACAAGAGAAACATCGTATGCTCTTGTCTATGGATAAAAATACATATTACCTTTAGAAGTTGAAATACCCTCACTCAGAGTATGACTGAAAGGTATCACAATAGATGATGACTACAGAGTTTCCCAACTGCAATAACTGGAACTCCTATATGAAAAGAGACAAAGAGCAGCTGACCATTTGAAAGCATACCAATAGATGTCTCATAGCTATAATCACAAAGTAAAGCCACGTAACTTTCGGGTGGGTGATCTAGTTTTGAAAGAAAATCCATGAAATCAGCAAGACAGAGAAAAGAAAGGAAAGTTTGAACCAAATTGGTTGGGTCCTTATGTGGTTATCACAATCTACAGTTTAGGAGCCTACAAGCTATTGACACCAGAAGGGGACTTGTTTGAAGAACCCATCAACAACATGCACCTGAAGAAATATTATGTTTAAGTCAGTTATCATCATCCATAAATGTCCTGAAGAAATCCAAAAAAAAAATTAGAAAATGTCTTGAAAAAAAAATTTAAAAAAATCAAAAAAATTGTCATAGGGTGAAAACCTGGCAATAGGCAGTCTATTGACAAGAAAAATGCAATAAAAAAAAAAGTGAAAATCTGGAAAACATACGCTATTTGTAGCTCTCCATCTATTAGTTCATGTTCTGCACTTGTCTTCTCAGCCTTCATTTTATGCATCTTTCCATGATCTTAGGGCCATACCAGCATCATGTTGCCATCATTTTCCTAGAATGATAATGTCTTACCATGGCTTGATTATTGTACATATTCATTTCAGCTAGTTATGTTAATACTAGGGGAAAATGCTGACATACTGGGGGCAACCAACTTTCAAGTTTTACCATAACAGCTAGACAATGACATAAGATCCAATCATGCAAAAAAATAATCAAATCACATGAACAACTATCCAATCATTGATCCAAAGCACAACAATTTTCAACAGGTACCATATCATGACTCATATCCGGATGATCTATAATCAGAATAATGTTTGGAATAACAGTATTTCATTTTGAACAATGGTTGTTTTCTTTTCGATATCATCTCTTTGGAGCACACTCAATGATGTACTAAACTGGAGTGACGAGGAAAGAGAATGATTTTTCTTTGTCTGTTGTCTTGAGATTAGCTATCAATCTGGTGCAAATATGTTGGGAGACATGATCTCCAAAGCAATATCATTGATGACAGTTCCACATTTGCACAAGAAAGTGGTTAACATTTGTCTGTTTATGCAAGAAATGCTCAGGTCATCTCGGTTCAATTATACCTCGATGCTTGTGTTCGCTTGCTATATCAAAAATCGTGAAAGTTGTACTCAGGTCATCATCGGTGCTAATTTCCCCTCTGATGCTTGTACATACTTCCAACATTTTAAAAGGCTCTATGATGATTCAAGAAAGCTAATGAAAGGCTCAACAAATGGTTTGTTTCATTTAGTTGCATTTTATTCTTGATCAGTGTATATGACTGCATAATGGATTCACATCAGAGTTTTGAAGGGCTAACAAAAATATCAACGGCTGTCATATCTCTTTGGACTCTTTGTGGAGGACATTTGGAAAAATTCTTCATCATTTCATTATCATTCATTTCATTATCATTTCATATTATTCAAATTCCTCATCATTTCATTATCCTATCATTTATCATCTCATTATCGTTCATGTCATTATCATATCACTTTCATCATTTCATTATCATTCCATATTATTCAAATTCCTCATCATTTCATTATCATATCACTCATCATTTCATTATCCTATCATTTATCATTTCATTATCATTCATTTCATTTCATTATCGTTTATCATTTCATTTTATCATCTATCATTTCATTTCATTTTCTATCATTATCATTTCATTGTCTTTTCATCTATTTCATTCTCATTTTTCATATCATCATCATTTACCATCATTTTATCATTATAGCATTATAATCTATCATGTATATCTTTATCATTATTATTATCATTTCATTAACATATCATTACATTGTCATTTCTAAACATCTCATTTCCGCTCGTTATCACTTATCATTTTCACTACAACACATGGCCATACTTATCATTTATCATTTCATCATACCTTTCATTATTATAAATCTCATTCATTCATTATCATTTGCATATCATATCTTTAATCATCTACCATATCATCCTACCATTTTACAAATTCATGATGCATTTCACAAACACAACATTCATTTTTTTATCATTATTTACTTGCATTTGAAAATCCAAAAAAAATAAACATTCCATACATACATTTTCATATCATTTTCCAAACAACATTTTTCATATAACATATCAAATATCCCATGACAATATTCTCATAATCACATCATAGGTCATCCACCTACATGACATCATTAGTACGCATCATCAATTATTTTTATCATCATTATAAAAACATCATATCAAATCATCCTGCATATCATGTTATTCATCAAATCATTCAAATGCATATCAAAATCCATAACATATAGAAATAAATGCATATCACATCATCATCTCATACATGCACATCATCATCAAAAATCACCGCCACTGCATATCATCACTCATCATAAATGATACCAATGTCCAATGTCCAATGAAACTAAAACGTCCAAAGAGGGATACATGGGATATGATCAAAATCAATATACATACTCCAAAAATGATATACATGTGTGAAATATATTTGCATCACAACATCATAAACTAGCTGGTCGATGCCCCTGATGGAGCTGGTCTAGAAGGAGGTGGCCTACCACTAGTACCTGCATCTGGATCCCGCCAAGGCCTAGTAACCCCCATGCTTTGTGTGGCTGTCCACGACCTGCTCCTACTCCTACTACAAGACCATGAGAATGGATCCTTGCGCTCAGGAGGACATAACTCCTCATATCTGACATGGTAGTACTCTACCTCCCTCGCCATCTCCATGCCCTCTGCAATAGCCTCTCGCAAGGAGGCACTCTCTAGGCACTCTCTACAGTGCCCATAAGCCTCTAAGCAATGCCCTTAGTCTCACCTGCCCTTTGTCTCAATGCATCCCTCTCTGTAACCAACTGGGCTATCTGTGGGTCTGGGGCGGGATGAGATACCTATGTTGGTGCTAGAACCTGAGCCTGTGCCTGTAACTGTGCTATCAAACTCTACGCGTGACCTAGCTAACCCTAAATAATCTGCACCTGGGCCTGCAACATGTCTATCTGTGCCTACTGTGATGAGGAGGAAACCCTGATAATGGTCTGTGGTCTACCCCCAGATCTAGGTCACCATAACAATCTGAGCACTGACTAGGCTGCCTAACCTCTGCCTCACTACCCTCTCCTCCTCCCCTCCACAATCTCCCCCATCATCCCCATCATCTGAGCTATCCTCATCTTTGACTCCCTTCTCCTCATCTCTGCCACCCTCCTCCTCATCTCTGTCCCCGTCCTCCTCATCTCCACTCTCATCCTCCTCCTCTCCTCCACCCACCGCCTGCTCTCCACCAGCCACCTCCTCCTATCTCTCCACCCCTGGCTGCTGGGCTACTACAATGGGCCCTGGCTCATCTGGGCATGTAAATCATGGAAATCGATGTGTGTGGAAATACACTAAGTAATCATCTGACATACCTGCATCTGTCACCTCTGGCTTGTATTCCCATCCCTCTGGCTGTAAGTTAGAGTACTCTGTATATGCCACCTGGTATGTAATACATCATCCCCATCTAGGATCATCCTTGCGCCGCCCATAGTGAGCAACGCCCTGTGGCATCCCTTGCGTGTATCCGTACTCTCTGAACCCGCAAGGCCAAAAATCTCTCAATAATGTATGGGGTCTGTCCCATTAGATACCAGGGCATACAGACAAATGGCATCTCCAAATGATCCATGTCCCAGGGCTTGCAATCTATATATTCCCTCCATATCACTGAATCCACATCATCTAACACGCGTCGCCAGTACTCCAAGTCAACTTGGGCTAGACAAGTGCACCTGAATATGCATATACATACAGCCTACCTGGTGGTCTAGCCCTGGCACACTTGGGCCTCGTAATCGCACTATTCTCCCATGCCCAGATTTGGAGTAGAGTCACACCACTTGCCAAACTAGTCAATCATTGGTATACCACCTGATGTAGATCATTATACAAATGAGCCAAAATGCAGCTCCCCCAGGCATACCTCCACAGCCGAGTCACCATCCACTCTAGCATCCTACCCTAACCAACTGAAAATCCCTTTGACCAATGGTCTAGTCCAAGGAAACCTCCAATGAATGCACCCAACATAGCAACTAAGGCTGGATATCTACTAAAATCTACCCACGACACCCAATATCTTGCTATCGAAATATCACCGCATATCCTCCTCAGTTCCTCGGTCCCTCATATCTCCTTATGGTCATAAACCACAAGGGTACCTACCACAGGAATCCCTAGAATCTTGTACACATCCTCGGGTGTCACGGTCATCTCACCAGTAGGCAAATGAAAGGTGTTATGATCAGAGTGCCACCTCTCTGCCAATGCAGTCAACAGTCCCATGTTGACTCGAATCCCTCACAGGATAGTCAACAAAGATCCCAGCCCACAGTCACCTATCCACTATATCTCTGCTGGAGTCATCTCTCCTACCCAATCCCAACATATCGGGAAATGCCCTCTAATCTGGAGGTTGTTGAAAACCTCCTATTTTTTTGTGGTCATCACAAGGACAATTAATCAGACTCATATCATGTGCTCTATCTATCTATCAAGTGAACTATATCAGTGACCCATATCAAATTCTTCAGTGAATCATATCAATGCATCATATTAGTGACCCATATCAGTGAACCATATCAATGACCCATATCATGCAATCAATCACATCATGCAATCACTGCTACATCTATCTATTTGAATATCAAATCAATCTACTCTATCATCATTATACTATTTCTTTTTCTTTTTCAGGAAAGTAAATTTATCAACAATCCAATCATTTTTTTCATTTGTATTTCAGTCATGAATGCAAATATGTTTGAAAAACCATTATCTACTATTTGGTTTCTATCATAGAAAGCAAATTTATCAAACATTTACTCTATTTTTCCTTCATGTAAAGCAAAGTTATCAAACAATCACTCAATCTACTCTTTGTTTTGCATCTATGGGAAACAAAGTTATTAGTTATCTACTCTTTGTTTTTTATTCAGGGAAGCAAATTTCTTAGTTAATTATCATATTTTCTATCATTTCTATCCATATCAGCATGATGGAAAAATAATTTATCTATCTATTGACCAAGGAAGCAATGTATACACCATTATTTTTCATCACAATCACATTTTGCCAAATTTTTACCAGATGCACTAATCTGTGCCTCCGATGTGCTGAAACTCAAAAGTGCTACAGTTTACCTCGAAAGTGCTAAAACTCATTATGCGTGCTTTTGTACCCTAAAAGTGCTAAATTTTTTCCTATGAGTGTTAAAACCCTATATGCGCTAAGATACCCCGCCTATGCGCTACTTCATATCCTAGATGTGCTAATCCACCTCTGTTGCAGCCAATCCCTAAATGCGCGACTTTGTGCCCTAGATACTCTAAATTTTTCTAGCTGGACTTGCTTCCTATAAGCGCTAATCTACACCTCGTATGCACTAGAAGACCTAAATTTACCCTGCACCTATATGCACTAAAGAACATCCTAGATGCGCTACAAAAATTTTTGAATGCACTGAAACAGACAGCGGATGCGCTAAAACGTTATTTTTTTCCTTAAATCCGCGCGAAAAAGTTTTGAAATTGCTCAAAAACACAAAAATTTCAACTCATAAAGGGTTCAATCGACTCACTAGTGGTCCATATGAGGCTAGTCTCTGGAATCGCCAGGCCCACTCGAATCTATGCCTGTGAAATGGAATCTGCATCTCGTCAAGTCACTGTCAGAGCATAAAAATCACTATAGTAAAAGGGTGAAAATGACTTCCACTTTTACCCCTTTTACCTTATATGGGTCAATTAAGGTGGGTTTTTGGTGCCATTTTATTTTCTATCACTTTATTTTTTTCACCAGGGGCATCCTTTACACCACTTATCGGGAGCTAAATCACTGAATCACCATCAGAATGTCATCATCCAATCAAGTTTTTTTAAATCACATTTTTCAAAACTCATATCTTCATCCGTGATTTACCTCCCGAGGGGGAATCATCAACATCAGCATCAAAAACATATTAGGGGCAAAAATTTTATTTTCTTCGAAGCAATGCGTTTCACACATCACTTCAAAGAGGGGCAAAAAGTATGTGCATAAAATTGGTCGTGTCTAAGTAATCCTGACATTTAATTAAATATTTATTATTTAATTAATTTCTCTAAAGTCTTCTACATGTAATTAAATTTAATTAATTTAATTATATTGTTCATTTATTTTATTCTCCCACCATAATTGAATAAATTTATTTTATTTTATTATTTCACATGTCTACTTGATTAATTAAATGAATACATTTTATTTATTTAAATTAATTATCATCTTTTGAATTTAATTAAATCTTTTGCTTTAATTAAATTTAAATATTTATTTTCTTCTATTTAAAACTTTCTTCTAATTAATTAAATATTTTATTTAATTAATTTCATGCACATGTCATTTCTTCAAATTTAATTAAATATTTTATTTAATTAAATATTTTCTACTTTCTTCAAATCATAATTAAATATTTCATTTAATTATGAAATCTTCTGATTTCCTCAAAATCTTAATTAAATATTTATTTAATTAAGAAAAATCTACATGCACCCATAAATAAATAATTGAATTTGATAATTCATTATTTATCTTCTCAATATCTTTCCATTATCTTATAAAAAATATGATTTTGTTAATCATCTCATCTTATCTCTTCCATGAAAATGGAAGAATCTTGCTTTATTCATTTTCTTCTAATTTTCTTTCCAATCTCATCCATCTTCGACCGTTCGATCTGTCAAGAATTATCACAACCGTTGATCAACTCAGCCAATCAAAATCCTTGAAAAACTCTATAAGTACTTTTGTGAATCCAAGCATTGGTTACACAGATACACAAACACACACACACGCAATTACGCGTACGCATTTACATCTTTAGCATTCTATCAATAATCATATCTTAGCAATAATCCGATCATAGCATAATCTTGCATCTTAGCATAGTATGAATTTTAGTTTAAATCTCATTCTCTAGTAGTCCATTTCATTGAGCTTGGCATACTAAATCTGAGAGCAACTTGAATCAACGAAACGCTGGAGATAGAGAGCAATAAAACGACTTTGAGGAAGCTGCACCGAGAATTTGTTTATTTTTCTTTAAGCTTCTTTGATATAAGGTTTTATTGAATGTGTTTTGAATTCATTATGATAAGCATATTTTCATACACACAAAAACTACATTGTAATTGAAATTTTGTCATCTATCAGCATTTAGTTATTAGTTATGTCGTGTGAAGTAATGCTTTGACTTTGAAAGATGTGCAATAAAATGTAATCAACGATATAAATATAAACTACAAAAAAATATTTTTTTACAATTCATTAGTTAAAATCTTTATTTTATTTTCTCTCTATATCTCTATATGCTATGGAAATACCTTTCAATTTCAAAATAAATAGATTTTATCTCTTGTTCTACAATTTTTTACATTATTTTTAAATATGATTTTTTCCCGAATTTTTAAAAAACTCATACTTTGGGTTTGTCAATTTTTTCCCCAAAAGATTTTTGCTGCTATGCATTGGAAGCATGAAGCATACACATGAATACACACACTATACGCGAAGTATACATGTGAATAAGTGAGGCACAAGTAATTGAAGCATTCCAAAGGATATAAACCACTAGGAATGGAGCTTATTTACACAATATGTTTTAGATGGAGCTTATTGAGCAATCGACAGTAATTAATTAAGCATTAGATGTAAACAAAACCTATCCAAGCCTACAACATTCAAGCATACAATTTACACAATACGCATTATAACATCATTCAAGAATGGCAATAACAAAATAAGATTTTTTTAATCAAAAAGTTGTAAGGTATACAATGATATATATTGATAAAAGTATATACAATATATCCAAAAAAACCATACAAGCTTAGTACAAAGGAGCCATATTATGGACATAAAATTTCATGTATATATTGATAGTACAAAACATATGTTCCAAAATGCCACATAGGCATACAACAAATTATCCTAATACAGTCATTTCCCTCTAGGGGAAGGAAATGGATCTCGTGTTGCCTTCGAAATTCAGCTGGATGGAGTGATTGTTGGTTCTCTAGTCTTTTGAACATGCTCGCTAGTCCTCCTCTCTTCACTCTGGACTTTCAACTGATACAATAAAATGTAAAGATGTTAATACACAAAAATTGATTTGTGGAATGACATATAACAAAATATAATCACTTACTGCATATAGATAGTCATCATTCACATTTACATCATTACCACATCCACAATCTGGACTGACAACCACCTGTAGCAACCATTAAGATAGAAATTAAGCTACACAAAAGTATCATGAAAATTTTCTATAATAGATCATAAAAGAGAAAATATAATGTCAAATTGACTAATCTACTGCATACCTCTCTCAATGGATCAGAACTGGTTATTACTGTAGCAACTTCGTGCTCCATCATGCCACCAACATTACTAGGGTTGTCTAATGTCAACATCTGCAAATGGTAAATGAAGAGTAAATGGTAGGGTGAACTATTAAATGTTAATGGGATGGGATTAGGAAGGAATAAAGGAACAAAAAGTGAATTAGGAGAAGATAATGTGACACGATCAAGGAATACAAATGCAATGTTTGTGTTTCTCATCATTTTTTTAGATTTGTATATGCAAAATTATGAAAATTAGCTAACATTGTTTTACAACACCATTATTGAATAAAGGCTACCTGAGTGTAAGTTTGAGGAAATGAATCGCGAGGTGTGGAGGTCGAAGGTCCACCAAGAAATTGTTTGAAATCCAAAGCATGCTATGAGACAAACATTCAAATATAACATTCAACTGTTCAAATGCAATAATAATATCTTTAATACTAGTTGCATACCTGTGGACTCAACATCGAGAACAAATAAGGGTCTGTAGGAATGGGGCACATCTCATGAACACTTCGACCCTGAAATTTCATCAAATTGAAATTCTACTAATTTACTTATTCTTAAATTTCAAAATATAATTTAGTAAACAACATTAAATGAACTTGTTGAATTTTACCTGAGTGTCAATGTCGAATGTATCATTCAACAAATCATCTGTGAAATCCATCGCCTCTACATTTTATGTAGGCTATGTAGTTGCATCCCGAGCACTCTGATAATTGTACGTGCAAAATGCACCACAATGGTGGGGTGGAGCTCGGGGCCTACACGTCTCCTCCACACTGGGCTCTACTAGAGACCTCACACACTATAAAATGGTTTGGGTGAGTGAGCCAATCTACTCCAGCGTGTCCACCTCTACACTATCCTTAACAATGGAAGGAACGACGACATGCTCCACCATGGGTCTGGCCAAGGGTCTTGGTGCCAACTGTGGATTATGTCATGCAACAGGTATGTCATGTGTGGAGCCCCCACCTCTACCCTGAAAGTATAAGATGTCAAAATAATTTGGCATCTTATTGAGGATAAACTCATAATAGAGTTTCTTCAAAAAGTATTGTGGTACCTCGTGGTTATTGCATGGAGGTTGGTCAAATAACATCCACCACTGCTTCCAAAATTTATTTTTAATTAACTCATGGTGGCACCAATGGATGGGGAATCTCCTACATGTATGAGACAAAGGTGCGTTGGTTTTCGGGTTTGTAAATAGGGCACACAAGTCGGCTTTGCTACTTTTTTGTTTTTTAACATCTGCATATGATAAACCTCTAGCTTATATTGTCTCATCTCATGCCTCTTATGTGCCCAAAAAAAAAATTCTTGGTCATTTCTCCTACATGAGATACAATTGACTTCAATGATTCAACAATCCCTCTCCTATAAGGGTGGGTTTCGACATGCTCGGTTAATCTTCCAATTAATTGTTCAATGTCTCTTTTATTGTTTTCAATTTGATTTAGAATATTTTCTTGTGTTTCTTGAGGATGCCTATGAATTGATGGAGGGGTTTCAAGTTGTTCTTGAATAGGAGGTTCTTCCTGAGGGGGTGACTCTGAATTCTCAAAGTTTGGAGGTGGAGATTCAATCCCTAATAATTAGAACAAAATTTTATTATAAAAACCTATTTCAATCTGCATTCTAAATATAATTCGAAACAAATAGAATAAAAAATACATACCTCTTCACAATCTTCGATGTCTCTAACATGTTGGTGGCATCCTCGTGAAAGATAGCAAGCTAACGATGCAAATAATGGATGATATTTGGCGAGTGCGAGTTGCAGACCTCAAATCCTCCAAGCCAAACTGTGGGTTGAAGAGAAATGAGGGTTTGAAATGCATTTTTTTCTTTTATTTAGCTTTTCAATTTGGCACACACCAAATTTGGCGTGCGCCAAATGGCCAATTTTGCCCTTTTTTGCGAATTTTTAGAATTTGACACCTAAATTGTGTCACAGATTGGTGCACTTACCCACATGGTATACTATTGGCAAATGATGGAACAAGATTCCTTTGATTTTGTCAACAAGTTCCCTCAATGTCAACAACACAGTCGTCTCATTCATGCATCTACCCAGAAGTTAGAAAATCAAACTTCCCCTTGGTCATTCGCTAAGTGGGGGTTGGATATTATTGGAAAGTTATCACCTCCCTCTTCCAAGGGACATGCCTTTATCATTACCGCTACAGAGTACTTCACGAAGTGGGTCGAGGCTATCCCGCTTTGATCCACAAATGCATAAGTTATCTGTAGTTTCCTTATGAATAACATCATTTCTTGATTCGGATTTCCCGTTACACTTGTTTCTGAAAATAGTACACCAATTAAGAACAAGGAAGTGAAGCAGTTCTTCAAGAAATTTCACATCCAACATAGGTTCTCCACACCATACTATCCACAATCTAATGGTCAAACAGAAGTGTAATAAAACTCTTGAGCTTATTCTCTGTAAAACTGTTAGCAAACATGGTAAAGATTGGCACATTCAACTAACATACGCTTTATGGGCCTATCGCACGAGTGTTCGTACGGCTATAGGAACAACGCCCTATAACCTCGTGTATGGTGTCAAATCTATCATGCCTTTGGAGTTGGAGATTCCATCTCTATGAGTTTCCCTTAAGGGGCTAATTGATAATGAGAACTATCGAGTTAACCTTTTGCATCAACAGGAGATGCTCGATGAATGTTACTTACGATCCCTCGAACATCTTAAAGATTATTAACGGTGGTTATCTAGACAGTACAATCAAAGTGTGCTTCCTAGAACCTTTAAAATAGGAGGTTTGGTTCTCTGTGAAAACCAGAGAAATGTAAATGTGGCATCTGACCAGAGAGGAAAGTTTAGTCCTAATTGGTTAGGCCCTTACATTGTGATCTTTGTATATGGTTCAAGCACCTATGGGTTATCATCCATGGATAGAACACCTTTAAAAGAACATGTTAATGCAATGCATCTTCGTCGATATTACAAGTAGAGTCCTATGTGTCGTCTATGTGGTGTTCTCTCTACGAAAGGGCAACAACACTACATATGTTGACATTGTTCATTAACACATTATGAGAATTTTGTGTTATGAATGACCACATGCATATGTGTGTGTGATTAGATCATCATTATATTTAATTAGCATACAATTATGTGAGTTTATTAAATCATATTAGCATCTAATATGTGCATACATCCACATGAGAATATAACATCCTTAGCATAAACATATGTGAAGAAAATAAAGAACATACACATCCAGATGAACAATGTCATGAGATCAGAATCGATGTATCCATATATATACATATATGCAATGTATGTATCCAATGTCATGTACATGTATCGGGCCACTACTATAAAAAAAAGAGTGGTTGTTGAATATATGTCTATACAAAAAGATCTACAAGTATATATGAATGTATATGTATCTTGCTACAAAAAATGATATGAACAAAACTGATGATGAATCCTTGATCACTGCGATGCGTGGCTCCCGGAACCCTCTGGCTTTGGCGGATGATATGGAAGTCGTGGGAGGGGTTGGATGGTGGTCATGGAGCATGAGCGATGCCAGTGTGATATAGACATAGCTACCTGCATCCCCCTGATCTCCCCCTGAAGAGAAGATATCGTCAGCTCCACCCCTTGCAACTAATCACATAGTAGTTGAACATCTATTGGGATCACAGCCGCCAGCTACCCACTGAGGTCATCGAGATGACTCTAGAGGAAATCACACACCTGCTTAGTGGCATCAACCCTCCTCACTATCGTATCTCACTCAGTGAGCGTCGTCCGCAACTCCCCCGACAGCTGGTCACACTGCCCTCAAATAGTCGTCAACTCTACAGTAAGTTGGACGATCTCTATGCTTCACTCCTCATAAGTAGTTCGTAGGTGTGCAATCGACTCGAAGCTGGGGGCATGGTGTTCCACAGATGCTGGTCGGTACACCTCAAGCACTGATTCCTGCATCTATACAACAGAGGCGACCTCTGAAATACACTAAACTATGAGCCTAGTCCATCCCTTTGCATCTTCTGCAACCACAGAGAAGGAAAAAGGTATTAGTATCGCATGGCATGTATAGATGTATATATGATAAAACTAGAAGTATAAAACATAAACAATGATTCATGTATACCTGGGTCCCCTAGCTACCATGTCGGGTCAGGATGAGGATCGGTGCTAGGACCTGCGTTGCCAGCCTCGGTGGCCACTCCTGGTGCCGCTATCACCACAACTGCAGAAGAAGAAGGTGGTGTCAAAGAGGTGGGTGTAGTTGGGGGAGGATCCAACCTACTCCACCGCCTCGGCCTCAGTACTGTCGCCTCCTCCCCGCCCTGGTACCAGCCTCTCCTCCTGTCCTACGGTGGTTAGGAGGGAGAGTCCTTCTATCGACCAGGATCTCCTCTCGAAGCATCCTCACCAAACACAGGAGTAGGACGATGCCTCTCCGACCACCATGTGAAGTCAACTACCACCCTGACATTGTCTACTATCAACACAGGCGGCTGATCATGGTCGGGCTCATCATCATCAGAGGGTACGATATCCGTAATAGTGGGGAGAGGGCAATCCCCAACCCTCTCCGCACTCTTGTGGGCCCTGGTATATGTAGGCACATCCGCCAGTATGGTATGAGGTTGGCCATGCTTCCGCATGACCCGACTCCAGTAATAGGGTACTATCACAAAATCCCTTTGGCCGACCAAAAAGTGATCCCACTACAGGTTCCTCAGGTACCTGTTGTCATCCACAAATCTGAAATAGCGATACGGTCTCCATCGTACCCCATCAACGCAGTAAGGTTGTCAAATTGTAATTGCCAAAACTATAGGTCTCCAAACCTCCATTAGCCTGTCATGTCATTCCAGTGGGCCATGGGGATCCAATACGGCCGTCACTAGGAAAAACCGACTGACTAAGTGCACATAATGTGGGCAAAGGCCCACACCTGCAAAAGTGTGCACGTTGTGAGCCTACGGTACTCATAGTGTATGTACTGGCCTAGCTCCTAATAGAGGTGTGCAAGCATGTTGCACCCCCAAGAAAAAATGGTCCTGTGCGCCACCATCTCCTTGATCATATGGATGAGACCCCCATGTAGGTGCGAGCCTTGCCTATCTATCACAATCTGGAAGGAAATAGTAACAATCATGACTCGATGGATCAATGGTGTTGTGGTCCTTGCATGGTCATACTAGTGCATGTAGATATGACCAGTGTCGTCGCCGCCGTCAGTCCTCCCTGTGCAATAGAGGATGCCCACTGATCGCTCCCGCACTGATTGTGTATCATTGAGAGCCACCTGCCATCTGTGGATGGGTAGCCTAAGGATCCGATAGATGTCCTAGAGAGTAATAGTCATCTCTCCACATGGTAGTTAGAAAGATGACATAGTGGCATCCCACCGCTCCATAAGGGCCATCAACATCCGCTCATGATATCTCATATCTAGCATGGTGAACACATGCCAAAGACCGAACCTCTGTAAGATTGTGACCTCGTCATCTGATAGGTGATGCCTCTACTCACGAACAAGATAGAATGCTCGCCCTCCAGGATGCTCTCGAATCTTCGAGTACTCCTGCCAAAAAGTAACCAAAAAAAAATTGAATCAGAACATAAACATTTTCCATCAAAACAAGAAGAAATCATTAAGACTTATGCGCGACGCGTAGATGTCTGCGTGTTGTGCACACATCTCCTGACCGCCATGATTTCCTCGAAGACAACAATGCATCTTTGAGACAACGACGCACATATGAGACTACAATGCTTGTCTAGGATGACAACATGAATTTTGGACAAGGGTGCAAAAGAAAGACGCCTACGCACCTCGCCAATGGGAAAATCCTAAAAAATACATAAAAAATCACAATGAACGTGAGTTCGCGGCCTACCTGGTCCACCTCGTGACCCTTGGCAATGTCCCAGCACAATTTCTCCAGCCTTGACACCTCATACTCTCTCTTGCTAGGAATTTTGCTGACTTTTCTCTCACAAAATTCAATAATTTTCTCATGGTGAATAGTGAAAATGACCCTTCTAGGGACCCACCTAGGTATATATAGGGCCCCTGAGGCCCATTTTTCCTAAGACTTGTGGCTTCTTGATTTCTCCTTAATTTTTCCCACTAGGTTGGGGGAAAACTTAGGAGGGGGCATAAGGTCATCTCTTGATCATACTTTTCTTCTGAATCAATGATTTTTTTCTTGATCATTGCTCTCTCCATGGTAGCTTTCTTCTAATTTTTTGAGGCTGACCTAAAATTTGAGTTTTGCAAGTTAGAACCTTGAACAGTTTTTGTGACTATTCTGATATTATTTATTGAGCTCCGATGCTGGGGGAACCTTCAGTTCTAGTTAGCTCAGCTGCAGTAGCCACTATGGTCTCTTTCTGTTGGCACACAAATCCATAAAAATTAAAACTTTGGGTAAATTTTTTATTTTTATACTTTAGTGAGGCTGATTTTTCCCAAAATCGAGCCCACTAAAGTAGGGGAAAAATGTAATATCGTAGAATTACACCTAGGGGAAATTCCATATTTTGACATTTGTGCCTAGCATTTATGGTACTTTGAGATATTAATGACAAAATCCCATGGGTCAGAATTTCACAATTTTGACTCCATGTGGACAAGTGGCTAAGCAATAGAAGCCTAGCGATGCGTTTTGTGAGAATGCAGGCTTTGGACAAATGTGCGACGCATAGACGTCTATGCGGCATGCTAGTGTCGTGTCTGTTTCCTGAGTTTAAAATACATAATTTGGAAGGTTAATCCTTGAGACATGTTTCCTAGCGGTTATACTCCAAAAGTAATAGCTCTTTTCCACCCTTGCATTAAAACCTCTTTTTTCCTCCCATTTGAAGGTTGGAAGACATCACACTAGCTCTCCACACTTTGAGATTTACTCTTCTTTTATAGTAGTGCACTCATAGGCAAAGCCATGCTAGACTAAGGTCCTTCTAGCAGCAACAAAATCTCTCAAGCAAGCACTCAACGGTGTGTCTGTGTGCTCCAGAGAGGGCCTTGGCCCGTGGGTAATGTTCTCTCTGACTTTCCTTGTGTACTCATTTGTTTGCTATTTTGCGGTGCGGGTTCTACTCTTGAGCGGGTATTGCTTTCACCACATGCTTTTCGTGGTGCAGGTTCTACTCCTGAGCGAGTATTGCTTTCACCACACGCTTTGTTTACTCCTTTAGCATTCATTTCCAACTTGGCTATCCATGGAGGTGGGAACACCAAAATGGGGTCTGACTGAGGCGGGCCCTTACAAAGCTACCCAACAAATTTCTCCTTGGTCTTTTGTGTGCAGGTTATGAAAAGAAGCTTGGTGTGAAGATTCAAACATTTCAAGAGAGGTAAGCTTTCCCCAAGAATCTTTGTCTTTACTTCAGTATTTGGTGTTCTAATCAGTTAAGCAGTCCCGTACAGGCTACTCTTGAGTTTGGAAGTAGGATTTATTCTTATCCGTTGAGCTCCTAAGTTCTATGTTGCTTAGGACACCAACATGCCTTTCAAACGACAATGTGCAGTGCTAGCATCTTATAACTACGCTAATGTCTTTTGGACAAGATCTCACTTTGATCTTGCTCTCTCAGGATTCTTGATAGTTTTGTCTAAAAACATAATTGAATCCCAATTCTCTATTATTTCATTAATTTGTTTTTCTGAGGTGTATATAGGCAGTTTGTTCCTTGTTGATCTCTCGAGAAAGCAGAGATCCGTGTGTAGCGAATCCCTCTTATATCACACAAGTATTAGACGATCTACTAAGGATGTATTGCACGAATCAACAATACAAGTGGGAAGATTATTTACCACTAGTGGAATTTTCATATAATAATTCTTATCATTTTGCTATCAAAATGGCTCTATTTGAAGAATTATATGGAAGTGCCAACTCATATAAGATGGGATAAGCTAGAAGATAGGATTAGCCTCGGGCTAGAGATGATATCAGAAATGGAGGAGCAAGTTAATTTGATAAAAAAGAGGTTAGTAGAAGCAAATGATAGGAAAAATAGTCATACAGATGTTAAGTGTGTGCCACGACGTTTCTTAGTAGGAGAGAAGGTTTTGCTCAAAATCAAGCCTCATAAGAGTTAGATTAAGTCTGAAAAGTCATCCAAATTGGCTTCATGTTATGTAGGTCCCTTCAAGGTTCTTCAAGATGTCAACCCTATCACATACCGAATTTCTTTACCACAAGCTCTTGCAAGGATGCATAATGTCTTTCATGTGTCGTACCTTAAAAAGTATATACTAGGAGGTAATCATATTATTGATTGGCATGATGTACAGGTACAAGACATAGGAGTGGTAATGATCAAGCCTCTTAGAGTGCTCAAAACATATAGGATTCACCTATGTAATAAAGAGGTCCTTCAATGCAAGGTCCACTGGGACCAGTATGCTAAAGATTTTTCTACATGAGAAAACTATCTTGAGATCAAACAGAGATTTTCTCATATTGTGCAATATTTTTTAAAGTTCCTAGAAACAATTCTTGTTATGTTTATTGTTTATGTTTTGATACTTCAAATCATCAAGGACGATGGTTCTTAAGGGGGGGATATGTTACACCTCATTGTTTATTTACCAACTATAATTACCTTTATGATTAAATATGTTTTTAATACATGATTATGTCTTGATGAATTTCAATGGATGAATGAAATGTATGAATATGCATTATGATGAATTAATTTTTAAATGATTTAATGATGCTTATGATATATGATTAATATGATTTATTTGTTATCAACTAACTACGGTCATGTTGCTCTAAGTTTGATGAAGGAAAGTTTTGAACCCTGTAGAGGGGGAGGGAGATTATCACCCAAGAGAGGAGGTTGCTATGGCAACCATTGGTATACCTATATGAGTAGACACCCACACTCACATAGGTTAGAGGGACCTTGTAAATTCAATCTAAGTTTTGTGTTAGTAAGTGCTAAGCCTAAGTTGATAGCTTTTTGGTTGATAGGAAAGCTAGGTTTGGTTGTCTTTAATCTTGATTGTTTAGCCAATTTTAGTTAGTGTTAAAACTCTTGTGATTGAGCATATGTTATATATTGTGTATTTAAATATATATATATATGGACACGTATATATATAATATTTATATATGTACACGTATATATATATATAATATATATGTATGTATGTATATATGGTGGTGCATATATGTGTATGTATGTAGGTATGAGCATGCATAGATAGTAATATCTACGCATAGACATACATAGATACATAGTACATATGCAAACACTGAATGGATAAATATATATATTAAGTTCCCCTTACCACATATCAATGATCTCTTTGATCAAATGCATGGGGCATCAATATTTTCAAAGATTGATATGTGATTGGCTTACCATCAACTAAGGCTCAAGGATGAAGACATCCACAAAACAAACTTTAGAACAAGGTATGGGAATTATGAGTTCACATTGATGCTACCCTTTAGAATGACAAATGCACCTAAAAAATTCATGAACCTAATGAACAACATGTTCAGATATTGTTTGGACAAGTTTATGTTAGTCTTCCTAGACGACATTCTCATATATTCTAAGAATGAGGAAGAACATCTCCATCACTTGTATATTGTTCTTCAACATCTAAGGGAGCATAAAACTTATGGAAAGCTTTCAAAGTGTACCTTCTTCCAAAAGAGAGTGCAGTATTTGGGTCATGTAATCTCAAAGGAGAGGATCTCAGTTGATCCAACTAAGATCAAAGTTGTACTAGAATGGCTAGCACCAAAGAATGTGCATGAAGTCCAAAGCTTTATGCATTTTGATGGATACTACAAAAATTTTGTAGCTAAATTTTCTAAGATAGTTTTTCCCTTCACATGATTACAAAGGAAAGGGAAAAAGTTTGAGTGGTTAGAAAAATATCAAGTGACATTCGATCAATTGAAGGAGAAGTTAACTACAGATCCAATACTTAAGGCACCCGATCTAGAAGGTGGTTTTTTATCATTATTGATGTTTCGGGAGAAAGCCTAGGAGGAGTATTGATGCAAGATGGGCGTGTTATTGCCTATGAATCTAGGAAGTTGAAGCTATATGAACAAAAATATGATCCACACAATCTAGAGCTAGCAACAGTTGTTCATGCATTCCAAATGTGGAGGCATTATTTGCTTGGGAAACCATTTGAGCTAAAGACTAACCACCATGGCCTAAAGTATTTGTTTACCCAACCAAATATGAATGCTCAATAGAGGATATGGCTTGAGTTGATATTGGATTATGATTTTGAGATTAACTATATTAAGGGTAAATAAATAGAGTTACATATGCAATAAGTCGAAGGAGACATATCTCCTCTATGCTATCAATTCATTCTGATTTCAAGAATCAAGTGTTGCTAAAGTCCAAGGGTGATGAGTATTACAATGAGAAAGTTAAGCAATCTCTCTTGGAAAATCCACAAGATTTGAGGTATGATGGGTTCCACTTTGAACCAAATGGACTACTAAGATTTAGAGGAAGGATCTATGTACCATACTTTGAGGAGTTGAGGAATATTGGTTGGAAGGAAGTTCATACTGCACCCTATACAAGACATCCTAGAGTAACGAAGTTGTTGGTTGATGTTTAAAGCCATTATATTTTTGGAAAGGAATTCAAAGAGAGATGCTACAAGGTTTGTAGCAAGTTATCTAGAGTGCAAGAGGGTGATGGTAGAGCATCATCACCTGACAATATTCCTATATCCTCATAAAATTCCAAAAAGGAAATGGAAAATCATTACTAAGGATTTTGTACAAGGACTTCCTATGTCAAGGAATAAGCATAACACTATCCTAGTAGTGGTAGGCAAGCTCACTAAGCTAGCCCATTTTATACAAAGAAACTTGACTGATGGGGCACCTGTCATAGCTCACAAGTTCGAGTGCAAGAGGTGTTTAGGTTGCATGGTGTTCTTGAGAATATTATCTCGGATAGGGATGCTTGTACATAACATCAAGGTTTTGGAAAACCTTATTTTCCTCACTTGGGACTCAATTGAACATAATTTCAACATATCATCCTAAGATAGATGGTTAAACAAAAAGGGTAAACCAAGTATTAGAATATCTACTAAGAATTTATTGCATGAATTAGCAATACAAGTGGGAAGATTATTTACCACTAGTGGAATTTGCATACAATAGTTCTTATCATTTTGGTATCATGATGGCTCTATTTGAAGCATTATATGGAAGGAAGTGCCAAACTCATATAAGATGGGATAAGCTAGAAGATAGGATTAGCCTTGGCCTAGAGATGCTATTAGAGATGGAGGATAAATTTAATTTGATAAAGAAGAGGTTAGTGAAAGAAAATGATAGGAAAAATAGTTATATGCAGATCTTAAGTGTGTGCCATGACATTTCTCAGTAGGAGAGAAGGTTTTTCTCAAAATCAAGCCTCATAAGAGTTTGATTAAGTTCAAAAAGTCATCCAAACTAGCTTCATGTTATATAGGTCCCTTCAAGGTTCTCAAAGAAGTCAACCCTATTGCATACCGAATTGCTTTACCACAAGCTCTTGAAAGGATTCATAATGTATTCCATGTGTCATACCTTAAAAAGTATATACTAGGAGGTACAATCATATTATTGACTGACATGATTTACAAGTACAAGACCTACGAGTGGTAATGATCGAGCCTCTTAGAGTGCACAAAACACATAGGCTTCACCTACGTAATAGAGAGGTACTTCAATGCAAGGTCCACTAGGACCAGTATGTTGAAGATTTTGCTACATGAGAAGACTATCTTGAGATCAAGCAAAGATTTCCTCATATTGTGCAAGATTTTTGAAAGTTCCTAGAAATAATTCTTGTTATGTTTTGACACTTCAAATCATTGGGGACGATGATTATTAAGGGGGAGGATATGTTCACCTCATTTTTTATTTACCAAATACAATTACCTTTATGAGTAAATATATTTTTAATGCATGATTATGTCTTGATGAATTTCAATGGATGAATGAAAAGTATGAATATGCATTATGATGAATTAATTTTTAAATACTTTAATGATGCTTATGATATATGATTAATATGATTTATATGTTATCAACTAACTACGAGCATGTTGCTCTAAGTTTGATGCAGGAAAGGTTCAAACCCTCTAGAGGGGGATGGAGAGTATCACCGAAGAGAGGAGGTTGGTATGGGAACCATTGGTATACCTATCTAAGTAGACACACACACTCACTTGCATAGGTTAGAGGAACCTTGTCGAGTCAATCTGAATTTTGTGTTGGTAATTGCTAAGCCTAAGTTGATAGCTTTTTGATTGATAGGAAAGCTAGGTTTGGTTGTCTTTAATCTTGATTGTTTAGCCAACTTGAGGTAAAGTGTTACAACTCTCCTGATTGAGCATATATTATATATTGTGTATTTAAATATATATATATATGGACACGTATATATAGAATATATATATCTATATACGGTGGTGCATATATGCGTATGTATGTAGGTACGAGCGTACGTAGATAATAATACCTATGAATAGCCATACATAGATAGGCACCCAATTGATTTAAATACACACACACACACACACATATATATATATATGTATATATATATATACATATATAACAATTAGTTAAATATAATAATGCATATATAAATTATATTTAACTAATTGTTATATATTAATATACATATATTTACATTATTGTTATATATATATATATATATATATATATAGTGATTGTTATAACTATATAACTATATGTATATATAGTATTTACCGAGGGAATTTAATATTATCTATATATATACTAATGATAATCTAAACTCACGATTGTAGCCATATTGTGGGGCATGATAAGGTGGCAGCAAAGCCACACAAAAGGAAATTCTTATAACTATTTTGTATAGCTATTGCTAACCATATGAACTATGTGCCATATCATGCATTTTGTAAATATTAAGTTACCACACATTTATGAAAAAAATTTGCATAATGTAGCCCACTAACGGGGCAAAGGAATAAGAATTATAGTTTCTTTTGAATTGACTTTTCAACATGCCATTTGCAAGAATTTTTCGCTATGCTTTAACTACCAGCAAATGTGAAAGGTTGCACCCAACAAGCCATGCCAATTTGGAAGGAGATAGAGTTGATTTGAAAGTCATTTTAACAATTGATTTTGAACAACTAATTCCCACAGCTAGTAAAAAAATTGAGAGGTGGCAACAAATAAGTAGAATATAGCTTTCTTTAAGGGATTGACCTCTTCTCATTTGGAGTATAAAAGAGGATCAACAACTCACTATTTGGTTTTTCTCTTTCATGCAATCATTATGTGCATTCAATTTTCTGAGCAGTAACATATTTGAGAGTTAGAGAGTATAGAGTATTCAAGAGTTAGTGAGGAGTTGGTTGTTTGAGAGGAAAGTCTATTATTTAAGTGGTGTATTGCTAAGTGGTTTAGCTATCATACACTATTGAATTTGACTCCATTTTTCGACGAATGTTCATTGGTTGTTTGACAAATATTTGTCGAAAAACGACGAATTGACAAAAATAATTTTGTCGCTATTTTTTCGTCGAAATTCTGACAACTAATTAAATGTTGAAATAACGACGCAGATTCATTGGTCGTCGGCATCATAAAATGACTCGGATGTTCGTTGGAATATCGATGAAAAATTCATGTATCCACCGACGAATTACAACCAAAATGCAATTGCAATGGCTCTTCTAAAGTGTCAAAACAACACCAGAAGTTCGTCGCTATTTCGACGAAATGGGCAAGAAGTTACGATGAAGCCTTCATCGTAGCTAAGCAACTTCATCGGTGGCTTGCGTAAAAATTGCGATGAAATGGGCAAGGAGTTACGACGAAGCCTTCGTCATAGCTAAGGAACTTTGTCAGACCTTTTATGTGATTTTTCGGTGGCCAACGTCAAAATTGCGACGAAACAGGTAAGGAGTTATGACGAAGCCTTCGTCGCAGCATAGCAACTTCGTCGGACCTTTTTTGTTATTCGTCAATAGCCTTCATCAAAATTGCGATGAAATGGGCAAGGAGTTACGATGAAGCCTTCGTCGCAACTAAGCAACTTCGTCGGACCTTTTTTGTGATTTTTCGGTGGCCTGTGTCGAAATTGTGACAAAATGGGCAAGGAGTTACGATGAATCCTTCGTCGTAGCTATAGAAACTTCGTCAGACCTTTTCGGTGATTCGTCGATGGTTTTCGTCAAAATTACGACAAAAAAATGCAATTTAAAAAAATTGTTGAAATGTACCATCGCAGAGACTCTTGGCGATGACCACTGAAGCCAACCCATCGATGAGAGATCAATCATCGGCACAGGATAGAAAACTCACTCTGATAGTCCATGTCTTGCCGATGACTTCCGTCGGCAAGACAAATCCAATGTCACACCAATCTAACCTCTTCATGAGTTTTGAACACTGTTGGTTATCAGCAAGACATTCTGAGGGTCTCACTAATTAAACAAGTGTCTAAGAGAAAGTAAACAAATGGAACCTATTAATTTTCTTATTTTTGGGTTCTTTAAATCATATAATTGATACCATCTTCTTGTGTATAATGTACTTATATTTAGATTTGAATTTGAGACCAATTGTCATTGCACATTCCATTTTACTTGCATAGAGTATTCTATAAGCAATATATTGATAATGCCAAATGATTTATGGTGTTGTACAACTCAAAATTTTTATCATCACGCTTTGTTGTTCCCCCCGAGAGTCCTAGCAGCACAAGTTTACAATACCAAGTCAAGGGTCATGAAAAGACTACTGTATACAAATTAAATGATTATTCTCACAATGGAACAATTACAACAACAATTCCATGAAAGTTTATCCATGCTTCATAACAGATGACTGATCATACATACAGATTGCAAGATGCATAGAAAAAGCATTACACTTGAGAACAACCAAGGGCTAACAAGGGAAGGAGTTAAGAAATGTCTGGATTGAAGAGAAAATGTGTAGGGAAAATGTTGAGCAGTGTCAAGAGAACAGAGCTTGTAGAACATATTCTTGACCTAATCAAGCTCTTGAACAACTTAAACAAAACTAAAATACTAACACATACATGAGACGCAATGAACTCCAATATCTCACTTTCTAATAATGCAGGTAGGTAAAGGAGGAAATAAATTATAATTGTACACTATTCATAGTCCAGTAAATATGTCTCCAGAATTTGTGTCTGGACCTGTACTTTTATCAGCCAAGTACCTTTCCATCTAATACCATATTTTAATCCGTGGTCTAACTATCCAGATCTAAGTTAGTGTCATGACCTTCAACAAATCCATTTAAAGTACTATAAAATAAGCTAAGACTTTACTCTTTAAAAGATTTAGTACACTTGTAGGATTAAAGTTCTCTAATCATCAGGATTTATTGGCACACAGACACAACCTACAACATATGAAGTAATGGATGACTACAAGTTAGTGAAATGGTCCTTAATATGTGAATGGTTTGCAAATTGATTGGTAGAAAATAAGGTTACAAACATATCTACATGAAAAATTATGTGGACAATCTACTGTAATCATCAAAATAGATGAAAAGTGCAAAAGAAAGAGTCAAACTACATCTCTAGTGCCTAAAGAAAATACATGCAAGAAACATAAAAAAAAAGAACAAACCAATTTTTGGATGAATACAAAATGGTGCCTTCAGCAAGTGATTCATATGCTTTCAAACCTAACACAGGACATTAAGAAGATTTTAGTCTTCCTCTGTGAAATTAACTATTTACAGAATAAACCCAGAAACCAATATTATATACCTCCATGTCTAGCCAAGGGTAGGTATAAGAGAAAAAAATTCCTCAATGCAATGCCGAAAAATATCAATGTGTGTAGGTTTGTATTACTCAAAATATCATTTCACTGCCTAAGGAAAAATACCAAAGTGATGTTTTAAATTTCAATCTTCACATAGGCTCCCTTATTGCTACACATGCATATACAAGCATTATTCGAGCTTTAAACTATTCAAATATTAAGGATTTAATTAACTATAAGATGGAAAGTTCATGTTTATACATAATCCATCATCTTTTACATATCTTTATTCACTCCTAGCACTTTAGATAAATTTGGGTAAATGAGACAAAAATGTGAATCTTTTATGACAAAGAAAATTCTTAAAATGATGGGGGAGAGAGAAAAGGGTAGGGGGAAAGAGAATGATTGAATGTATAGAAAAGTATAACATTTTGGTCATTATAACAATGAAACAAATCTTAGGTTTGTACATTAATATCTATTTACAACATTTTATGATCAAGAATGAATGGGGTGAGAAACTTTGCATACCCGGCAGAGTGGTACAAAAATTTCATGGTTAAGTCGGCCCCATCACAACAACAAGATCCAAATATCCTCGCGGTATCTATTCCGAATCGCGCCTCTAAACCCTTCCGTGAGTCAGCTAATTTTTCACTAACCCTCAAGTTATGCACAAAAGTCAAATTTTAGAGTTATGTCAACACTAAAAACAAAAGAAACAGAGCTTTGAAACCAAATCCACACACAACACAATGTGGTATTCATACAAAGCCATACAAACAAACTAAACTCAGAACATTGGAATGGAAACAACTTCAAATTATGATGCACCAGAAGAGATTTTTAACACTAGGGAGCGCTCCTTGAGGAGGACAATCAAGGAGTACTTGGTCAGATGGAGGAACTTGCCTATTGAAGATGCAACATGGGAAGGTGAACATATTTTGCAGCATCCATCTTTACGGTTGCTTAAGGACAAGCAATCTCGAGGAGGGCGGACTGTAATGTGCCCTTCTCATCAGTGATCAACTCAGTTGCTCATCAGCCTATTCCGGAGGCCCATAGGCTCGTTGAGGTAAATTTAGGGTTTCCTTGCTTGGAGGTTTTGAGGCATTTCTTGGTGTTTACTATTTTTAGTAAATACTATTTATGGCAGTGAGCAGTTGTTAGTCTTCAGTTCTTCATTTTCAGTTGGAGTAGTTGCTTGGGTTTGAGTTTTGGCTTTTAAAAACATTATTTTGGTGCAATATTTCATTTCAAGGCAATATGTTATAATCTTAAGTTGACCCCTTGGCCTAGTGTGTTAACTTTAAGTTGTGTTTAAAAGAGGGTCATGAAGGGGGACGCCTTCATAAAGGAGTTTTTAATATTTTAATGAAGTTTTTGAATGCCTTGAAGTTGGACGCCACTTTGGAGGAGTTTTAATTTTTTTGAATTTGAAAATATTCCAAGTGGCTTTTGGTGTCCCATCCTTGGAATTTGAAGAGTCGTCTCTTTTTCTTTAAAAGAGAAGTTTGCTCCAGCATTTGGCATCCATGAACTTAGGCTAATGTTATGTTGTCGAAATGACAATTTGGTTTTTACTTCAAGGGATGCTTACCTCCTAGTTTCAATCCAATTTCATGTTTGAAAGATAACACCTAGTTGGTCTTTTTGCTGCTTCTCATTTGAACTAGCAGATGGACCTCAATTGTTGAAGAATTTTGGAGTTTTTGTCAATTTTGAGTTGCTAGTTCACCTACAACTGAAATTGATTTTTGTTCATAGCTCTTAGATAAGATTGCAAATTGTTCTGGGTATTTTTTCTATGTGTTTGTTGACCAAGGGCGACCCTTTCCATGGAAGATGGGATTTTATTTTAGAGTATTTAATTTTATAATGCAAAATCGCCCTCCCAGCCAGACCCTACTTTTCAAGAGTGCATTGACGTTTGTGCCAAAAGATTGAAGGTGTTTTGAAGCTGCTTCTTTGTTGCATTTTAGGCACCAACCTCCTAGAGAGCATTTGCATTTGAATTCATTCAATTCAGAGGTAAAATGAAAGAGTTATGAACATTTCATTGATTCATAGTTTGTTGGTTTTATATTTTTAGTTTGCTGATTTAAAAATCAGATTGCTTAAGGTTCAGATTTTGGTTTGGCTTTCAATAATTCCAAAGGGTATTATAGAGAGAGATCATCTTCTATCAATTGTACTTTGATTCTATTGAAAAACACTTATAATTTGTAGTAGTTCTCTTCATTGTAAGGCTGATAACAGTAGTACTGTTTCAGTCCATTTAATTGCTACTTTATTTGTGTTTAATTATTACATTGTAAACCCTGGATGGTTTACCACCAGTGTGGGAAAAAGAACTTGTTAATTCTCTCATTGTACCCACTAAAAAATTGGTGAATTCCCACTCATGAGTGGATGCCCGCCGCAGTGGATGAATTAGTTGAATTGTTTGTAGTATTCCCTCCACTATTTAAGTGGTTGAGCGGAAATCTTTATGGCTGGTTCACCACCTCTTTCAACTTTTAGTTGTAATTTTATTTCCTCCGCCATATGTTAGCACCTCGCCTTTCAAAGGATTTTGTGTGCACATTCTTGGCGTTGAGTGCAAATTTAGTTTATTCCTCTTTGAAGCTAACGCTAATCCATTTGGCGTAGTGTTGGTGTGTTGTTTAATCTTGGAAAAATTAAGGGCATATTTCATTGACTAAATGATACCAACTTACATTATGAACTAAATGTTACCATCATGGAAACCTAAAAGGATTAGTGTATCAAACATCAAAGTAAACAAAATAGCATATAGCATGGCCTTCAGATGTTTAGATTGGTATATATGTTTATAAGTGGCATAGCAAAAAGAATAGAATTCAACATATTCAAGTTTAGTTGACAATCAAACTCATATAATGCAGCCATTCATGAAGGTATTTTGCAACAATTAAGGAGGCATTCAACTTCAATAGTCCATAGCATTTGATCATTAAAATTGAATAGTGCTTAATTAAAATGAGTACACTAATATGTTATCTTTATTTTTTTTAACAACTTTTTTAGCTATAGTGGTGCTTAGTATCAAGAAAATAAGTGAACTATGGCAGATTAGTTTGTCAACATGTTGCTCACCTCAGTGTTACTAGATCTACCAACACAATATAAGCCATACATCAATATAATAAGATTCATGTATCCTCTTTGTCCACCTTACAAGGGTCATTAGCTTTATATGGATGTTGATCATTGTAGTAAAAATTAAGATTTTCATATTATTGGTTTTGGATAATTTTAATAGTTTTGATACCATCTACCCTCCATTTTCATTGAAAGATCATTGATTTGTGGTTCTCAAGAAATATATATACAAAACAAATAAGATTTAGTGCATTTTTTGGCCTCATGATCAAGTATCAACTTTCTAGACATACCAAATTTCTAGTGGTACTCCTAAGTCTATCCTCCCTTATAGTCAACTATTAGTACTAAACATAGTTTGCAAACTCGCTCAGTACCCAGCAAAACTCGCCAAACTCACGAGTCTTTTGGGTGGCCGAGACGAGTCAACCTCGCAAGTCGAGTCTCTGCAAGTCGTGTTGAGTAATTGACAAAGTCTTCATCAATAACTCACTGAGCCTCAGGCTCAGACTCCCGAGTCCTGAGCTCAAATTATCAGTTTGCAATAAAATGTGCCCAAGCTAAGTTTTAAGTAAAAAAACATCTCTTTTTTTTCATTTTCAGCTCTTATTCGCCCATTTCACCCAACTAAACATTGACCTAGCAAGGAAACAAGTTGAGAAGAGAAGAGAAGTGTTCCACGGGGATGCGTCCCCACCCCTACCCAAAAAACCCTGCATTTCCTAGATGGGGACATCTCGAAGACTTGGGGACTTGGGGGCACATCCCCCCACCAACCCACCACCAGCGCGACCATCCCACCACCAATGTCGCTATCTCCAAGACGCCGCTAGGACTTTGAGCATGCTAGGGTGTCCTCGAGACATCTAGGGGACTCCTAGTTGTCTCCAAGATGTATAATTCTTCTACTTATACATCTTTTTATAACTATTTTTTCAAGTACTATATGTATTCAACACCCTGTCGTCCCCCTGCCGCCCCCAAACTTAGACCCCCTGTCCCCGCGTCCCCTATCGTCCCCTCATCCCCGTCCCCAAAACCCGTGGAACACTGGAGAAGTTTTTATTGCTACAATCTTGATTACAAACACTACCTTTACATGAACTGAGAGGCTCATACTTTGCATAAATTCTATCCAGGCTCAAAATACTTTTTTATTCAAAAACTCAACTTCAACATGATAAGGCTACACGACTCCAATAGTGATTCACAAGCTCCTGCAAAGTCAGTGCAAGGAAGTATTACACTCAGCACCAAGAAGTAGAAATAGCTACACAACCTCCTTAGAATTGACTTTTCTCAGATTGATAGCCAACACACAGTCAAACCACACTAATTACTCCACACAATGATATCCATATATTTGTCTAAAACTCCAAATTACATCACCCACAATCATGCTAATAAAACACATCTCCAACACAAATCAAATAATAATGAATGCAATAAACTGTTTTGATTATCAAGATGGCAAAAGATGAATCACTAACAGTCAATAACACACTTCACGACACCTCCACATTCTTTCCACTATTCAATTCCATCTCGACTCCATATGAGACAAACATGACTCGCACTACACAACTTTGCACAGAACAACTCACAGAATCAAAAACATTATTGATATTCGCATTTGCAACTTAATACAGCCCGTCCCAATCAAAGAATGGAAAAGCAATTGTGTTAGAAATTCACACGGTCTTTTTCAATAAATGCAATCATTATCATGAAGAATACAGTTCGGAATTTTATCAAAACATAGTAACTCTTTTTTTGTGCCTGAAGAGTAATATCTGCTTCTTTAAAATGCCACGACGGGCCTACATAGCGCTAGCATATTTTTGATAACCACGTCCTCACAATGAACCGACTAACAATGCAAACGTTACAAGGAAGAATAGCTGAAGGTTGACTAGACACGCATAGCCCTTAATTCTAAGCATATATGCACCCGCACTACAAAGGTATATACGCATTCCATTTTTTAAGTCTCCACAAAAGCACAAAATAATTATCACCGCCCCACTTCACTACCACACGCATTAGAATTCGTTGATGATTTGAGAATAAATCGTCCAATTTTTAGTTACACAAGCCGCCCCGCATTCTGACATCTATAGCAAATCACACAAAAATAAAAGAAACGAACGAACATGTCAAGAATGAATAAACTTGATGCCCAGAAATGAATAAATTTGACATTATCATAAGCTGCTCCGTACACCGATAATCCAAATATGTTGATCCGTCGAGATACAAAAGCAAGCCGTTGCAAGGGAAATGGCCTAACCACTTGACAAATCAAAACTAACGTGGCAATGGTTGATAGAATGAGCCATCTCCAAAAACAATTTTGCGAACCTTTGTTGACATTATTGAAACTACTGACTCGGCATTTCATACCATAGCTCGGTCAACGGTAGTCTCCACAATAGCAGCGATAAGCTAAGGGCCTACACTTGGCTTCTAATAATACAAGACAGCTCCCTTGTCTTATCCGAACAGACTTAACTAGAAAAGTTGTAAGCAAGAGATCATCACGTAGAACAAACCTTACACTTGTAACCAAATCTCAAAACATTCAGAAACCATGTACCTTTCACATCAATGACAAAATACTCAACAATCTCCCCCTTTTTCAATGATGGCAACACCTTCATAAACCTATACTGCTCCCCCTGACTCACTACTCCCCCTTTGACATCAATGGCAAACTAAACAATCTACAAAACTGAAACGGGGTTGATAAAATGTGAAATGAAAGCTCCCCCTGAGTGTACACATCTAGTCAAAGATGGAGTGAAATCACTCCCAACTTCTCCCACAAGTATTCAAACGTTTCCTTTTTGCTGATCTGAACAAGATTATCAAAATTCAAGTGTTCCATCCTTTTGTGCCATAACCATCCTTCATCTTCCTGACTCAAACAACACTTCACTTTTGATATCATCAAGAATATAAAGATTGTTAGCAGTTCTACTAGCTTCAGCAATATGTCTACCATCCTTACTAATTTTACAACTATTAGAGTTGAAAACAAGAGTGTGCCCTTGATAACACATTTGACTCACACTCAATAAATTATGTTTAAGACCTTCAACATACAAAACATTCTCTACCTTTGTTCTTTCGTCATTCAACATAAGAGTGCCTTTACCTAAAATTTGTGCACATGCATTGTCTCCAAACCTTATTGTTCCACCATTCATTTTCTTCAATGTGAGAAACTTGCTTGTCTCCTATCATATGTCTGTCAGCTGTTAATTTTCATATCAGAAATGTAAATAAGCAGAAAATACAACATAGAGAACAATGAACACCGAATTTACCCTGGGAAAAACCCTCCTACTCAAGGGAGAAAAACCCAGCAAGATATTCTCTTATAAATCAGAAAAATAAGTGCAGAAATAGCAGTCAAAATCAAGCCCTAGAAAGGCCGAATCTCATACAGTGAATCTGCACTTGAAAATAGTGCGATTTCCTTTAATACACAAAATAATAACACTTCTCCTTGAAGCAAATCTGTTGCTCTTGAGAACGAACCTGCTGCTGAAGAAATTCGAATTGGAATGGAGTGAATTGCTTGATTAAAGTGGAGACACATTCTCCTTTATATACAAGACTAGGGGACCTCTCTTCTAGAGCCGACCTAGCAATATAATATTTTGTTTAACAAATGATAGGCCGACCTACCTATGATTAATTTTGCTTAGGGAAATACCTCCCGCAGCTATAAAACACTAACACTCCCTCTTAGCTAGGGAGGTATTCTCAAATATCTTCATCATGGAGTCTCTCAACATGACGTCCACAATGGCTACACCCAATTGTGTAAAGCACAGCTCAATCTCGGAGATGTGATCTTGTACAAGGGCTTTCACCTCATATTTCTCAGTCTCAAAGAAATATACATTACAAGGGCTTTCACCTCATATTTCTCCGTCTCGGAGAAATATACACTACAAGGGCTTTCACCTCATATTTCTCCATCTCAGAGAAATATACACTACAAGGGCTCTCACCTCATATTTCTCCGTCTCAGAGAAATATACATTACACCAATCTTAATGATGTTGTGACTCCCTCTCAGTAAGGGTTTCAATTTCCACATCCTTTGTAGTCTCTGTTGGTTTGTCAGACTCCCTCTAAATGTCATTTCCTCCTCTTCGAAGTAATTGGTCGCAATGACAATCTATATAGGTTCTCCTGATGAATGCCAATCACATGAGCTGAATTTATGTTAAAGTTCTTCAACCATGCAAGAACCTTTCCTTCAGAGAAGGCAACCTTGTACCCTTTGTCCTCCAAGGCTGAAATGGAGACAAGGTTCCTTTTGATCCCAGGTACAAAAAATGTCACTCAAATGAAGAGGGATACCTAAATCTAGCTGGAAGACAGTGGCCCCAGCACCCTTTACGGCATAACTAGCATCATCTCCAATTATCACTTGTAAGTTAGACTCTTTCTCTACTAAGTCTATAAGATGCTCTTTGTAGCCTGTAATGTGATGTGAAGCACCACTATCTATCAACCAAGTATCACTGTCAGATTGTATATTACTTGAAAGAGCGGAGATGAATAGGAATCCTTCTGAATCGACTTTAGAATGACTTGACTCCTTCTGAGATGTCTCTATGTCAATTTCTGCAATAGAAACATGTTGCGTTAACTATAATTTGCAATCTCGGGAATAGTGTCCATACTTGTCGCACCTGTGGCACTAAATATGAGAGAGATCCTTCTTTTTCGATTATGGAATAGAATCTGATTTTGTCTCTATTCCTCTTTCTTCCTTTGCCTCTTTCTCTAGTAGTATGTGCAGCAAGAACTTGATTTTCTACATCATGAGAGTTTTGCCCAATTCCTCTTGCTACCAATCTTCTTGAATACAGTCAGCTCGAAGACGATCAAACTTGGGCAACTTGGATCTCCCATTGATGCTCTGAATAAAAGGTTCCCAAGATTGGGGAAGACCATTTAGTGCCAACATAACAAGATCTTTGTCTGCAATTATATCCCCAATAGTGCTCAATTGATCTCTCAAATCAGAAATCTTCATAAAGAATGAAATGACTGAATCTTCTTTAGCCATTTTTACATGATGAAATTGTTGTCTCAAAGCAAGGGCTCTGCTGGTATTGTTGATCTCATACAATCCTTTTAGAGTATCAAACATTTCTTTAGCTGTCTTCATCTTGGAGATGATCGGTACTAGGTGATCCATCACGGAGTCTATCATGATATTTCTAGCCTTCGTGCCATTTTTCTTCCACTAGATTTTCTTTGTGTCTTCAGACGGCTTAGGCATGTCATTTTCTATGAATTCTAGAAGATCATTCTCCTCTAAGGCAATGAGTACCCTGGGTTTCCAAGAGTTGAAGTTTGAAGCTCCATCAAGCCTATCTTCTACCTTGACACTAGTCACCATCTTCTTTTTTCTGAGAACCCTAGGTTTCTGCTATAGATTTGCTCCTCCAAATATCTGATTTTTAGATCTGCACAAATTCACCTTCAAAGTTTTCCCTTAGGTCTGCAATAATTCGCCTTCAAGGTCTGCCCCACTCTGATACCATGTTAATTTTCAGATCAAAAATGTAAATAAGCAGAAAATACAACACAAAGAACAATGAACACCGAATTTACCCTGGAAAAAACCCTCCTACTCGAGGGAGAAAAACCCAGCAAGATATTCTCTTATAAATCAAAAAAATAAGTGCAGAAATAACACTCAAACTCAGGCCCTAGAAAGGCCGAATCTCATACAATGAAATTGCACTTGAAAATAGTGTGATTTCCTTGAATACACAAAATAATAACACTTCTCCTTGAAGCGAATCTGCTGCTCTTGAGAACAAACCTACTGCTAAAGAAATTCGAATTGGAATGGAGTGAATTGCTTGATTAAAGTGGAGACACATTCTCCTTTATATACAAGACTAGGCGACCTCTCTTCTAGAGCCGACCTAGAAATATAATATTTTGTTTAACAAATGATAGGCCGACCTGCCTATGATTAATTTTGCTTAGGGAAATACCTCCCGCAACTATAGAACACTAACAACAGCCACTATCAATGTACCATTGATCACTCTCATTTTGTGCATGTAGAGTTGTTTGCACAATCATTAATTTCTCTTTTTCCACCTCTTTCTCCTTCCTCCAAACCTTCTTATTAACTTGTTTTTCAGCCACCTGTTGCTCTTTCATTTTACTTTGCTTGGAAGATTTTGCAAAATTGTTTCTACAAGTCTTTGCAAAATGATCAAAGTTATTGCATTTGTAACATATAATATTGTAATTCATCAAAGGAGCAAAAGAGTTTCTATTCAAGAATCCTTGATTTCTATTCACATATCTAAAATCATTTCTTGCATAAACTCTACAGTTTGTTGCCTTGTGACCAAAACGATTGCATGAAAAACAATACCCATAAAAGAACGAATTGTTAAACCTGGTCATGTGATCTTTCCTTGAAATAAGAGGTCTCTTGAAAGTATTGTTTCTAATTTTTTATTGTGAATCTTTTGTGCTATCAAAGTTACTCTTTTGCCTTTCTTCTTTTGCTGGCTTGGAATTTTGACCTTCTTCATATCCAACTTCACTCTTATCAGCAGAAGATTTCTATGAGCTAATGAGTATATCCAATGACATAAGAGTTTTCTGATTTTCATCTCATTATTCAGCTGTAACATAGATTTGTCTAATTTTTTGAGCAAAACTATTTCAGCTTCAAGTCTCTCTTGATTCTCTTCTTTTTTCCTTGGCTGATTTCTGATTTCTTCCTCAATCCTCTTTGCCTCTTCGATCTAAACCTTCAAGTCAACAATCAATTTTTCAGCTTCTTCAAGTGCTTGAGATGTCTTAGTTTTTGTTTCATTTTCTACCTATAGCTGCAACTTCAAGTTCTGATTTTTCTTTCTAAGTTTTTTGAGTTCACTTAGAGCAGTTATAAGTTCAGCCTCAAGATCAACTTCTCCTTCTTCATCATATTGCTCATCTTCTATATCTTCATCTTCAATCTCAGGCATATTTTCTTCTTCAGCCATAAATAAGATTTCTTCATAAGAAAACTCTTCATCACAATTATCTGTTGAGCTGTTGTGATCTTTTGAGTAGAGACTTTTTGCAGATTTCATAAACTCCTCCTTCTTACCTTGATACCCCCTTTTGAAATGTTTAGATTTCCTTTCACTATCGCTGTCCTCATTCTTAGTATAGGGACATTTAGATGCAAAGTTTCCCCCTTTTCCACAGTTGAAGCACTTGAAAGGCAACTTGTCTTTGCATTTTCATGAACCCTTCTTCAATTTCCTCATGAAGTGTGGCTCATCAATATTTGAATCTTCATCTGAGCTGTCACTAGTTGCAAGCTCCTTGTCTTTCTTTAAAGGCTGCCTCCTTTTTGGCTGTTTGATCAAGAATTGTTCTCATCTCGTAGGCTATGAGAATACCATGTAACTCATCTACGGTCAACTTGTCAAGTTCCTTCATCTCCTTAATAGCTAAAACCTTTGCATCAAAACACAAAGGAAGGGATCTTAATATCTTTTGAACAACAGTGGATTCCTCAATCTTCTCTCCTACGCCTTTGATAGTGTTAACAATTTCATCTACATGAAGTAGATATGCAGCAACACTTTCTTCTTCCTGCAGCTTAAGACTCTCAAATTGTCTCCTATGCGTCTGAAGTTTTGCCTTCTTGACTTTATCATCTCCTTCATAAGTTTTTTGAAGTTTGTCCCAAATTTCATGAGTTGTATCACAGTGCATGACCTTAACAAATTCAAATTCTGCCAAACCACTGAGGATGGCATTAATCACTTTGGCATTGTTTTCAAAAACCCTTTTTCCATCTGCATCCATTGGAGGAGTTGCTAGAATTGTATATCCAATTACCACACTTCACCATATATCGCACACAAAAAATACTGAAAGGGTGAGGGAGTGGAGGGAGGCAGGGGGGAAGGGGCTGGGAAGGGTAGCATGAATCAATATTTTAAAACTTTAACACTTAAAATCATTAGAACCAGCAATCAAAACAGTAAGAGAAAACATTAGACAAGGAGAACACCAATATCATGTGGAAAACCCTTTCGAGTAAAAAACCACAACAAAACAATTGCTTTTATTAACTTCAAATAGGCACCAACCCAAGAGACTACAATCTCCAAATTACAAAAATGAGCACCAACTTCAAACAACTGAAGCACCAACTCACCAAGATTATTCACAACTCTGTATTGCTGCAGTCTTGATTACAAACACTACCTTTACATGAACTGAGAGGCTCATACTTTGCATATATTCTATCTAGGCTCAAAAAACTTTTTTATTCAAAAACTCAACTTCAGCATGATGAGGCTACATGACTCCAAAAATGATCCAAAAGCTTCTGCAAAGTCAACACCAGGAAGTAGAAACAGCTACACAACCTCCTTAGAATCAACTTTTCTCAGATTGATAGCCAACACACAGTCAAACCACACTA
The DNA here is from genome assembly GCA_007258455.2 of Sequoia sempervirens. Taxonomy (NCBI): domain Eukaryota; kingdom Viridiplantae; phylum Streptophyta; class Pinopsida; order Cupressales; family Cupressaceae; genus Sequoia; species Sequoia sempervirens. Next base: position 551,363,174 of record VDFB02000017.1, read on the forward strand.
ATTACTCCATGCATTGATATCCATATATTTGTCTAAAACTCCAAATTACATCACTCGCAATCATGCTAATAAAACACATCTCCAACACAAATCAAATAATGATGAACGCAATAAACTTTTTCGATTATCAGGATGACAAAAGATGAATTGCTAGCAGTCAATAACACAATTCACAACACCTCCATATTCTTTCCACCATTCAATTCCATCTCGACTCCATGTAAGACGAACATGACTCGCACTACACAACTTTGCACAACATGACTCACAGAATCAAAAACATTATTGATATTCGAATCTGCAACTCAATACAGCCCGTCCCAATCAAAGAATGAAAAAGCAATTGCATTAGAAATTCACACAGTGTTTTTCGATAAATGCAATCATTATCATGAAGAATACGGTTCAGAATTTTTTCAAAACATAGTAACTCTTTTTTCATGCCTGGAGTAATATCTACACATTTAAAATGCCACGACGAGACTACATATACCGCTAGCATATTTTTGATAACCACATCCTCACAATGAACCGACTAACATTGGAGACATTACAAGGAAGAATAGTCGAAGGTTAACTAGACACACATAGCCCTTAATTCTAAGCATATATGCACCCACACTCAAAAGGTATATACACATTCCATTTTTTAAGTCTCCACAAAAGCACAAAATAACTATCACTGCCCCACTTCACAAGGCCCATGCCACAAAAGAACAAACATAAAGGCATTTTTCACGACTACCACACACATAAGAATTCGCTAATGATTTGAGAATAAATCATCCAATTTTTAGAAACAAAAGTCGCCCCACATTCTGACATCTGTAGCAAATCACACAGAAATAAAAGAAACAAGCGAACATGTCAGGAATGAATAAACTCGACACCCAAAGATGAATAAATTCGACGTTACCATAAGCTGCTCCATAAACCAATAATCCAAATAAGTTGAGCTGCCGAGATACAAGAAGCAAGTTGTTACAAGGGAAATGACCTGACTACTTGACAAATCAAAGCTGACTTGGCAATGGTTGATAGAATGAGCCATCTCCAAAAACAATATCGCAGACCTTTGTTGACTTTATTGAAACTACTGACTCAACATTTCATAACATAGCTCGGTCAACAATAGTCTCCACAACAATAGCGATAAGCTAAGGGCTTACACTTGGCTTCTAATAATACAGGGCGGCTCCCTTGTCTTATCCGAATAGACTTAACTATTGAAGTTGTAATCAAGAGATCATCACGTGGAACAAACCTTAAACTTATAACCAAATCTCAAAACATTCAGAAACCATGTACCTTTGACATCAATGACAATATATTCAACAAACTCAACCTCCTTCCTCTCAATGATAACCTTTTGTTGTATGTACAGTCTCCTATTTTGTTGTTGTGTCGTCTGCAAGACAACTTTCTTTTTGGGGGGCTAATGTAGTCAGCCGAAAGTTAATTGAAAATGTTTTAGTCGGCTAGGTTGTAAAACAATGATTATGTTTTGGTTTTACGTGTTAAGTCCCCGAGGGTTGTTATAGTCGATTGGTAGTTACAAAGAGTTGGTAGTCTTAACCAACATCAGCCTACTATTTATATGTACTTGTTGTCCATACCAACCTCAACAACCGTACCAGCCGAAAAGGAATAATTTTCAACCTTTCAACAATTTCGAGCCACAATTTCCAACACCTCCACCAAGACAAGTAGTCAAAGCTAAGAAATCTACGATGTTTTGCTCTTTCCATGAGACCGACACACATACCGGTTCTAAATGCCCTGAGAATTTGCGAATGAACCAAATCATGGGATACACTGAAGTTGCACCCAGTTCAAGTTTTGTACCTTCACCAAGTTCGAATGTTGTCCTACCACAAATGGACAACTTCGATGGCAACTCTACTACCGGACACTTTGATAGTGAACCCGCTAATCAAGAAGAAGAAGAATACCGTCAATATTCTCTTGCAGTAAATCATTGAGAATTTTTCAACACCTATGTTTGCACATGCTCAACATTTTAAGGCACAAAAAGAAGAAGAGGATAGACGGAAAATAAAAGAAAAGGATAAAGAGGTGGCCTCCACTTCTAATCCTAAGCCTTCAAATGAGAATGCTGAAGTAGCTGCTCAAGACCTGGCTTTAGCAAATTTTGATATTGTAGATTCCATGGTGAAGACAAAGGTATAAATTTCTCAACTGGAGTATCTTCAGGACAATCCAGAATAGCTGGATCGAATTCTCAAGGTTGTAAAGAAGCAGGCTTTCATTCAACCCACACCGCTCAAATCATCCGTACCAACGGAAGAAAAGCCTAAACCCTTTTATATATCTTTATATATAGGAGGATTCAAATTGAGCAATTGCATAATAGACTCAGGAGCCTCAGACAACGTCATGCCCTTACAAGTAATGAACACATTGGGACTTTCGTGCACTAAGATACATGACAAGTGTTATTCACTTGAGTCTACGTCGATGTTGTTGGTTGGTCAATTGAAAGACGCTCAAGTAAGGTCGGCATCTTGTCCAGAGAAGAAGATAATGATTACCATTCTAATAGCCGATATTCCAACCAGCTATGAGATGTTGCTAAGTAGAAGCTTCTGCAAAGATCTCAAAGGAGAGATTCAACTGGATTGGTCATTCACAACAATTCCATTGGAGAAAGGTAGTTTCAAGCTAGAGCTTGAGACCAAATTATGGTTTACGGTGGTAAAATCCCAAGATCCTCAAGCACAAGTGCTATATCAAGAAACAGGTCCTGGCACTTATGTAATGTTGTCAAAAGTAACTAAAGAAAGGAAAAACGTTGTGTGTTCTACAGACATATCAATAGAAGATCCAAAGATGTGGACCATGCAATTTGATGGTACTTGCTTGACAGTAGGTTCAAGAGCGGGAGTTGTCATAATCTCTCCCAAAGATCATGTATATCCATTTGCATACCGCTTGCAATTTGAATGCACAAATAATACAACGGAATATGAGGCGCTTATACTAGGTCTTAAAAATGCAAGAGATATGGGTATCAAACTACTCAAGGTCAAAGGTGATGCAAAGGTGATGCAAAGCTGATCGTGAAACAGATCATGCTCGATTTCAAGTAAGAAAAGATCCCCTTCGGCATTATAGACAAAGGGTGTGGAATGCAATCGACTGGTTCGAAGCATTTGACATCAAATTTATTCCTCGTTTAGACAATAGCAAAGCAGATGCCCTTGCGGTATCAGCTACTCTTTTCATGCCACATTCTGATTTTTGTCAGAATGCATTTGCTATTGAGCTCATATACAAGTCAGCTATCCCCGACAACTATGACAACTGGCAAGTCTTCAATGATGATGATCATATTGAAGAATTTCTTGGCATGGAAGACAATTTTAAAGAACTATTCTTTGAAGGTAGTGCTTCTCCCTTCAGAGAATCAATAATAGAAGATTTTGAAGCAATGGAATCAGGTATTATCAAATTAAAAGGCAATCAAATTCCCAAGGGTATAGTATCCTTAGAGAATATATTTGACAGGCATGACAGGTACATTCAAGATCAGAGAAACTCAGCTAATAAGACCTCTGTTGAATATTGTCAAGTAAACATTGGTACTGAAGACAAGCCTTGGCTTGTTAATTTGGGTAAGTGTTGTACTAAAAAAGAAAGTGAAAGATTCATCTCTTTATTCAAACAATATCGAGATGTGTTTGCCTGGTCATACGAAGATTTGAAGGTCTTCACACCTAGAGAATTGTCTCTGAAACTTGATGCCAAGCCCTTCAGACAAAAGCAATGACACTATAATCTGCAAATTCAAGATACAATTTATGCGGAAATACAGAAGATGGTGGATGCAAAGATCATTTTTCCAATCCATCATTCTACTTGGGTGTCAAACATAGTTCCTGTATGTAAGAAGAACAGAGAAATCCGAATTTGTGTAGATTTCAGGAACTTAAACCAATCATCCCTAAAAGATAATTATCCCTTACCGATCATGGAGCATAACTTGCAAACGGTCAACGATTCGAAGATGCTATCATTACTTGACAGTTTTTCTGGATACAATCAAATTGCAATGGTTGAAGAGGATCAGATCAAGACAGCATTCACTACCCCATGGGTACGTTTGCCTATGAAAGGATGCCCTTTGGCCTTATCAATGTCGGTGCCACATTTCAAAGAGCCATGGATTTGGCATTTCGGGATTTGAAGAACAAGTTAATTGTCGTCTACCTTGATGACCTCACTGCTTTCTCAAAGAAGCGGGAAGACCATTTTTCACACTTAGTGAAAGTGTTCGAAAGATGCAAGTATCACAAGATTTCATTAAATCCCAAGAAGTCGATCTTTGCGGTGACGGAAGGCAAATTGCTTGGCCACATCGTCTCCAAAGAACTCGAATTGACCCTAGTCGGGTTGATTCTATCAAAAACCTCTCTTCCAACAAGCAAAACTGGGGTACACTCTTTCAGTAAAGTGAGTTTCATACGAAGGTTTGTCCCAGACTTCTCAAAGCTAACCAAAGATATATCAGCTATGATGAAGAAAACGTCCGCCTTCGAATGGACTGAAGAAGGAAAGAAGGCGTTCGTCCAGATTAAAGAAGCCATCAGTCAAGCACTAGTACTGGTCCAACCTAAATTTGATAAGGATTTTATCCTTTATTGTTATGCGTTGGAACACACTTTGTCTACCATACTAACACAGAAATTGAATGAAGAAACCAAGTCTCCAATTGCGTTCATGAGCAACAGTTTCAAAGGCAATGAGTCTCGGTATTCTCAAATTGAAAAGAATGCATATGATGTTGTTAGGGTTGTTAAAAAAATTAGATTTTACATCTTAAACTCTCATACAACATTATATGTTACAGATCCAGCAGTCAAAAGTGTCTTAACTCAATAGGAGATGGGCACAAAAAGAGGTAACTGGATTGAAAAGGTTCAGGAATATGACTTGAAGATCAAGCCAACCAAACTTGTTTGCGGGAGAGGTCTATGTCAACTAATAACAGAAGATGGTGATCTAAAGCACCAGGCTGCCGATGGTGAACTCGAAACCGAGATTAAAGAGGACCTTCCCATGGTCCTACTTGTTGATTCTACTAATTAATGGTACACTGAAATATGGTACTATTTAACTTATGGAGAATGTCCAACTCACATGGATAAATAGCAAAAGAGAACATTGAAATTGAAAGCGCAAAATTATGTGCTTATGAAAAACGTTCTATACAAGCGAGGGCTTGATGGAACATTTTTGTTGTGCGTCAACAAGGACCAACAAAGGTGTTTGTTGAAAGCATTTCATAATGAAGCATGCGGTGGCCACCTTTCATCAATGGTTACAACATTCAAAATCCTACAAGCACAGTTCTTTTGGCCGACTATGTTTCGCAACGCATATGATTGGGTGCACAAATGTCAGATGTGTCAACAGTTTGTTGGAAAAATTAAGTTGGCAGCCATTCCACTCAGGCCAGTCATCATTGATGCTCCATTCCAACAATGGGGTTTAGATTTTCTAGGTCCAATCAATCCACATTCCAGTAAGGGCCATGTTTATGTCCTTATAGCTATAGATTATTTCACGAAGTGGTTGAGGCCATTCCTACCAAGCAAGCTACCTTGAAAGTTGTGTGCGACTTTCTAAAGGAGAATATTATTTCACGCTATGGAGTACCGCACAAAATTGTGACGGATAATGCAACGAGTTTCTCATCTGAGGAGCCACTAGAATTTTGTTTTGATCACGGCATCACCTTGTCTCATTCATCAGATTATTACCTTCAGGGTAATGGACAAGCCAAGTCATCAAACAAAAACATTGTCACAATCATACACAAGTTAGTTGATTCCAATCAACGAGCTTGGCATAAGAATCTTTATGACGCTCTCTGGGCTAACAGAATTACTCCCAAGAGAGCTATTGGCACTTCACCTTTTATTATCATGTATGGTACGGAGGCTATGCTACCCATTACACTGGAGTTGTTCGCTTTGCAACTGGCATCCACAGTGGAAGATGGTGAGTTCAAAGACCCAATTGAGAAATGCATCCTGTATGTGATGAAGCTGGAAGAAGAAAGAGTGGAAGTAGTTGATAGAATCACTCAGCATCAAGAGCAAGTGAAGAAGATTTTCAATAAGGCGGCAAATCAGCGAGACTTTGAGATCAGAGATAAAGTCCTGTTATGGGACAAGAGACATGAGCCCAAGGGAATGCATGGAAAATTCGACTCTTTGTGGCCAAGGCCATTCAAGATCCACGAGTTTGCAGGGGAGAACTCCTATATTCTTTCGCACTTGGATGGAAGGCTCTTCCCGCTGCCATACAACGAACAATATCTAAAGCACTTCATTCCTTCGGGGATGGAGTGATTTTCCTTTCTGTTTTTCGTAATGTGTTTCCCCTTTCTATAATGTGAACGTTATGTCGTAATGTATTTCCCCATTTCGTGAAGTTTTTGTCGTGTTTTAGGTGATTAAGTAGTCTTGTTTTAGGTGTTCTTAGGAAAGTTCCAACTGATAGGTGATTTAGAAATGATCCTGACTCTATTGCCCAACTAATAAGACACTATTCTATGCTTAAATATCCAAAGATTCTTGGTTCTCCTATGCCGCAAGTATCCGACATGGTCCCCAGACAAAGCCAAATGTTGTACCCAAATTTAGAATTTTTGCTTCATTAAGGCAGTTTGGTAAAAATGGTCAAAATCTTGTAAAATGGTCGTCAAAAGTCAAAAGAGGTCAAAGTTTCTAAAAATAGCAATTTTCTATTTTTAGAAATTTCTGAAAAATAAATGGATCATAGGGTTTTTCTAGTTTTATTGTCAAAAGGATGCTCGCAAAATTTTGGAAAATTTTGAAACTAGAGTTTCAAGCCCTATTTTTAGAAAAAAAACCCTAAAAATAGAATCTTTGCGTAAATAGCTCAAATTGATTTTAATTGATTGATTTAACATCCTGGTCACACAGATCTAGTCAAAATTGTCAAAAAAGTAAATTTTTTCTCTAGTGGTCTATTTTGCTTTTTCAGAAGAAAAATCAAGACCTCTAAGGTCATCAATGGAAGATGGCCAACTGCCAGGTGCCAAAATCAGAGTCTCAAACACTCCACGAACAATCTACAGCGAAAGATGCTCAAAAAATGGTGAACAGAGGGGGAATTCAAAAAGTTGAAAATTGCAAAAATTATTCTAACACTGAAGATGGACACCTTATCTCAAGGAAGTCACCTAGGCTTCAATGCCTTAGAATATTTTCAGTTTTTGTTTGTCATGCACACGAAACAGTCAGCACAGTCGTCGTCGGCAAAGGCACTCAATCCAGTTGACAAGATGGTAAACGCGAAGAGCGAGGAGGTTGAAAATCTTTGAAAAATGGCATGTCTAGAGAGTAAAAGCGCCCTTGCAAGCTAGGGGCGCCTAGCATTTAGGGCAATCAAAAACACTAGCTAGGGTTTGAAAAACTGATTACTCTTCTCAAAATTCTTCAGGATTTCCAATGAATCTATCAGTCAATTCAATGAATCCATCAAACGCCCGAAATTGCAAATCAAGCAAAAATGTCTCATCAAGAGGACAAATTGCAAATCACAAAAATCATCGAAAAATGGCTAAGTCTGATGAAGAAAAGCGCCCTGCTAGCCAGGGGCGCACAACATTTTGAGCCATCAAATGCAATTTTTACTTTTCACAGGTTTCATGACTTCCAAGAAGTCTTTCTCAGATTTGATCAGACCTCCCAATGAGTCCATCAGCAAGTTCACCGGAGTAGCCAAATGACCAAAATTGCAAATCAAACTAAGTTGTCTCGTCAGAAGGAGAAATTGAAAATGCACACATGGGCACCCCAGTGAACCAAGGGCGCCTAGGGTTTTGAGCCCTCAAAACTAGATTTTAGGGTTTGCTAAATTGGTCATTCTTTCCAGAATTCTTCAGGCTTTCCAATGAATATCTCAGCCTGACCACAGGATTCATCAATCACCGACAATTATAGTCCGAACGAGAAACAAAGCACGAGACAAATTGGAAAAGTTGAAAATCATTTAAAAAATGGTTGTCTTGCAAACAAAAGCGCCCCTGCTAGCCAGGGGCACCCAAGATTTCAAGCCCTCAAAACCACTTTTTAGGATTCGCAACCTCCAAGAGATCCTTCTCCGATTCAATCACGCTATTCAAAGACTCTGTCAACCAATTCACAGGATTCGCAACCTCCAAGAGATCCTTCTCCAATTCGATTATGCTCTTCAACAACTCCATCAGCCAATTCACAGGATCTATCAGACGTCTAGAATCAAAGATCAAACGAAGGAATTTTATCAAGGAAAGGATGAAAATCTTGAAAAAAAATTAACTTTGATGATGCAAAGCACCCCAGTCAGCCAGGGTCGCCCAGGATAAAAAGCAATCAAATGCAAGATCAGAGGCTAGTATGAGGTATCAATCTCCTCAGATTTGATCAAGCTTTCCAGATGAATTCACTTTCAATCTCAATTGCTCACAGATTGGCGAAAAACAGTACTCAAACAAGGGGTATCAGTCACTAGAGAGGCGTTTCAACAAGCAAAAGTTGAAAATTTCAAAAAATGCTCTAACACTGCAAAGGTTGGATGCCTTATCTCAAGGAAGGCGCCCAAGTCAACTTGAGTTAAAAGATTTTTTGAAGGTGTCTTCATAAAAGCATGCTTTGGTCGCCCTATTTTTAGGGATTCTTTGAGTTGATGCAAACGAAGATAGATATTTTTGAGGGATGACTTAAATTTTAGGGTTTTGAATTGAAGTGCATGTTTGTTTCCAAACTTTATTTAAAGAAGCTTTGGGCGTCCATTCTTCATTATTTTGCAAGTTAGCTTCAAGAGGCAAACACAGAATTTTCTTCTCAATAGGATTTGAAGGATCAAACGAAGGGCATTTTCAAAGTTCTTCATAGATTCGATTTCAGGTTGCACAAAAGAACACTTTTCCATAATCCATTTTTCTAGGGCATCATTTTTCAGAATCAAGAGATCATAATTTTCAACTTCCATCAATCTGGGTCTATTTCTTTTTTATTCTTCTTCAAGATTGAAAAAATTCCATCTGCTTCTTTTGCTTCCACTTTTCTAGGAAATCACGCATGCTCAAGAAAAAATCCATTTTTTCATAAATCTGACAATCTGGGTTTATTTAGAACGAAATTGGCCACAAAACCCAAACCTCAAATTTTTTCGAGAAAATTTGCCTCTACTGCTTCCAGTTTTCAAAAGATCTTTTCTTTTCAAGAAAAACTCAGTTTTTCAAAAAACGGACAATTTGGGCCTCTCCACAGCACATGAATATCTACAAAACCCATATCTCAATTTTTTCAAAAAAAATTCCTTCGCTGCTTCTACCTTTTAGGGTTTCTTGCATGTTCAAAAAAAAACAGTTTTTTGAGAAATCTGACAATATGGGTTTATTCAGCACAAAATTGGCCACAAAACCCAAACCTCGGATTTTTCCAAGAAAATTTACCTCTACAGCTTCCACTTTTCAGAAGATCTTTCTTTTTTAGGAAAAACTCAATTTTTCGAAAAACGGACGATCTAGGTCTCTTCAGCACATGAATATCTACAAAACCCATATCTCACAATTTTTTCGAAAATAATTGCTTCGCTGCTTCTACCTTTTAAGGGTTTCTTGCATGTTCTTGAAAAAATCATTTTTTTCAAAAACGAACAATCTAGGTATATTCAAAATGACATTCTCTACAAAACCCATATCTCAGATTTTTCTGTCTTTTTCTGAAGAAAAATCAACGAAGCTATTTTTAGCTTTTGTGCATAACTTGTTCAAACATAGTCGTGTTCACAATCAATCTTTGAGGTTTTTGATATGCAGTTCTCTCCAATAGTAATTAGGGCCAAATCAGTCTTGATGCACAATTTCTTGAAGATATTTGACACTGATTTGCATCAAGTACATCCAATGGTTGATCTAAACACTTTGAAAGACATGGACTACATTACAATCCAAAATCTTGAACAATCTGGGTTGCTAGCAATAGCTTCTTTTCCCATCTTAGCGCAAAACATTGAGTTTGTGATTGCTTGTGTCAAGAATTACAATCCCACTTCACGAGAAATCTAATCAGAGGATAGGCGTGTTATTTGCAGCCTCAGACCATGAGACATTGAGAGATGTTTTTCCATTCCACCATGTACAAATAACCTCATTGTATCAACTGAACAATGTGAAAAGGCGTGGAATGCACAAAAGGATCAGTGTCAGAAAAGGATTGCACAAAGGTGGCTAAAAGAAAAGCGAAACACTTTGCCAAAGAACATTGGACGTGGTGAGTTCAAGGATGAAATTGCAGTCTTGATTACTTTGATCAACCGAGTCTCAAGTCAAGCAGAAGCACACAAATTTCAGCCTTGGATGTTTTACATAATGTCCCAAATTGTCAACAAAAAAGAACACTACAACTAGCCAACATTGATCAGTGATACTCTTCACTGCCAGATGATAGAGTTCTTCAAGGCCCACGAATTCCATATGATATCATACCTCGTATATCTAATGGCCTTTCAAGGCAAGTTTAGAGATTTGAATGTCGTTGGAACTCTGGGCGTCCAGCATGTGCATGAGCATTACCCACAATTAGCGTTTACACAGTCAGAGTAGCATTTCAAGCGGGTGAATGATCTTTTCTTGATGCATGTGGTGCAAGATATTGACAATGAGTTGCATATATGATTTTCAGCAAATGCCAAATTGGCAATGGCGGATTGGGCTGATTGGTTTATCCAATTTCCCACCTTCTCCTACATTAGAGTATATGGCTTCTCAAGCAATCCATTCATGCTACCTAGATATCCAACGGATAAGGTAGTGTTCATGGAGTTCTTAAGGCAAGTGCATGAGGTTGACACATTTTTGCGTAACAGACGCAAGCCTACTGTCAATTTCCCATTTGAGATAAGCATATATAGATACAAATCAGTAGTTGATGCTAAGTTGATGAGCAATGAAATGTCAAGGCTTAATCTCAACTACATTAGAGTATATGGCTTCTCAAGCAATCCATTCATGCTACCTAGATATCCAACGGATAAGGTAGTGTTCATGGAGTTCTTAAGGCAAGTGCATGAGGTTGACACATTTTTGCGTAACAGACGCAAGCCTACTGTCAATTTCCCATTTGAGATAAGCATATATAGATACAAATCAGTAGTTGATGCTAAGTTGATGAGCAATGAAATGTCAAGGCTTAATCTCAACTACATTAGAGTATATGGCTTCTCAAGCAATCCATTCATGCTACCTAGATATCCAACGGATAAGGTAGTGTTCATGGAGTTCTTAAGGCAAGTGCATGAGGTTGACACATTTTTGCGTAACAGACGCAAGCCTACTGTCAATTTCCCATTTGAGATAAGCATATATAGATACAAATCAGTAGTTGATGCTAAGTTGATGAGCAATGAAATGTCAAGGTTTAATCTCAATATTTTCAAAGAAAGGCGTTCATATGACCCTTGGGGTCTCTTGGCAGCTCGTCTTGGTCAAAATCCTTCACATAAACCTACAATGGAAGACTTTTGGGTTAATTGTGAAGATGAGTTCAAGGTGCGCAAGCGTGATTACAGTAGACTTACTCTTCATCAGATTGTTGATTTCTTATCAAAAGTTGTGGAGGGTTTGTCAAATGATGATGGAGAAGTCCTACTTCCCACATATGCTCGAGATCAGGTTGATTATTAGTCACTTCGACCAATTGATTGGTACGCTAAAGAGAGCACCTCGATCGAGGAAAGAACAAGTCGGATTATCAAGAACAGCAAACTATTCTTGAATAGCAAGATCGCACGGAAGGTAGTCATTCCAAGTACAAAGCCGCCAGTGGTTCATTCATCACTACCTACCTCTTCCAGATGGAAACCCAGAGTGAAAGCAATAAGCAATCCTCCAGAGGGTACAAAGAACTGTAGAATGTCGAGGAATCTAAAGCATGCAATCTCCTATTAGGAATCAACAAGAACAACAAGTACATGCAACCGAAGATATAGTTGAATCAGTACCAGAAGTTGAAGCAGAGCCTCCTATTCTTCTGTCATCACCACAACCTTCTCCAATTCACATAGATTTAGAGCCTGATTCACCAGTTCGTGACATCTCAACACCAACTCATTCATTAGGAGTTGATGAGACTAGATCCAATCCTCCCAGAGAAGTTAGTAAAGACTCTTCGTCTTGGCTTGATAACCTCCTGGGCAGGAAGAGGAGAAAGCCTTCTTACCAGTTGGACTTTGCAGAGTTTGATAACGTCTACCAAGACACATCAGAGAAGAAACTCAAGAAGCAGGTTCATGTGGAGAAGAATGTTGACAATAAGGTTGTCATTGAGATTGCTACACCATCGAAAGACAAGAACGTCGATGAGGTTCAAGATGATGACTTCACATTGGTCAAAGCCATTCTTAGTAAAAGCACCCGGCAAGCTAATGTGAATCTCTTTGAGGTTGCAGCAATTAACCTGAAGGAGAGAGTGCTCAAAGATGGAGAAGACAAGGCAGCCCTCAAGGCTGAGAATCAACAACTGTGACAATACATCTCCAATCTACTTCATGGCATTTCACACATCACTGCTTTGCTTCCACAGATTCTAGAATCATCTACAAATCAAAATCAGTTGAGTCAGTTGGTATATATGGGAAACATCTGAGAGATTGGGTGGAAGAATTCATCACCAAGGGCAGATTTATACTTGCAGAGATGTACCAATTGAGGTACAATGCCCACGATCTTTGCTCAAAAATTCAAGAGTCAGAGTAGAACATAGCGGAGAGGAATCCGAGAAACGAGATCATCATTTCTGACTTGAGAATGGCTTATGATTCAGTTATTGCAGAAGAATATAAGAAGAAGCTTTTTGCTTGGAGAGAACAACTCTTCAAAATAAAAACTTACGAAGGAATATCTGCATAATTGACTGAATATAGACAAAAGGTTGCCAGCATTCTCAAGTTCGTAAGTATGTTTGTGTCACAGATCTCTTGTTAGTATCGACATGAGGATGGCGCTTACGTTGATCTCAGTGAAGTACAAATAGAATTTCAAAGCTTTATTTGTAGTAGTTTTAATGGTGATCCTGGTGCTTGTCAGATGAATCAAGTTGCAGCAATACCAACAAGATTTGATGAAGCAGCTGAAAAGAAAAAAGATTTTCTAAATCTGATCGCAAATGGTGAAGAGATGTTGCAAAGACAGAACATCGTTTTGAAGAATAACAATGTTCTTGACGAAGAGGCAGTTAACAGCTTTCTGGAGGATATTGCTCAAGTTGTCAATGAGTGAACTGAAAGTTGAGGCATGCAACGTTTTCCAATGATAGAATTTAAATCAGCAGTTTAACTCGATGTCTTTTCCAAGTTTAAGTAGCTATCATCTTTTCATGCATGTCTATTCTTTGGAGTTATCTATTGTATAGTTGGAGCTTTCTTTAGTGTTAGATCAGTTAACTGATGTTAGCATTCCAGTTAACTGTTAGTTATCATTTGTTTAGACTAAGGAATAAAGCTTGCATATTGGCAAGACTGATTGTTAACACAAGGAGATTTTAGGGTTCGATACACCTGTGTTTGTGTATAAATAAAGACAACCTTGCCCATTTATTTTTTAAACCGAGCTTGTGATAACAAAATTGTTGAGCTTACTTTTGTCTGCAAGTTTGCTATTCAATATATGTTCAACTTTGTCAAGTGTAATTTGGTTTGATCGTATATTGCATGCCTACATTTGCTACAATCTAATGTCCCAGATGTGTTATTACTGTTGGAATTGGAGGAAATAAATCTTGTGCCTACCTTGCTTTGATCCACAGCCTCAAAATCTTTCAGTGTTATTGTCTTATATGTTTAACTTGCATAATCTTTATTTCAGCATACATCTCAAAAGTACAATGAGTCTTCGAGGGTATTTTGAAAGTGAGTTTATTTAAGTTTATGTGTTTATCAATCATTTCCTGTTTACTTCCAACTCTCTTGCTCTGAATTTACTTGAGAAGTTAGAAGCTTTATTAGAATAGGCTTAGTTGTAGTTGAAGTTGCGAAACCAAAGAAAACCTTAGCTACGACGCAAAGAGTTTTATAACCTTGTGCCCTCAGCTGAGATAAAAAGATTGGCAATTAGTTTAGTTTTTCTTTTTAAGCATAATCAGCAAAGAGGGAGCTTCCCCTCCTAATTTGAAGAGCAGTCTAACTGTGCATCGCTGTCTGTTTCCAATCTGCACACCAGAGGTGTGAATTGAAACGCCAACATGGAGCATGGAACTACAGTTCAATTAACCTGAGGATGAAAACCCTCTAGGTCTGCAATTGGAGGACAAAAACCCACAGTTCCTTAGAGTGGTTTCAAGCAGAAATCACCATTGTACAACTTTGATAAATTTCAATTTGAATTAAAATATCCTTTTAACCAGCAGCTGGTTGTGGCATTTTAAAGGCAAATTCAAACATATTTTGAGGCAGTCCAAGGACAGAAAAAGGTGCTTTCACCAATTAATAGATTGCTGCAAAATAGCAACCTACAGGGGATTAATTTGGTCTTTTTGAGCTACATTCTAAACTTATGTCTGATTAGTGAATAAACTATTAAACTGCAATTTAGGGGTCAATTTCATACATATGTTAAGTTGTTAATTGTGCAGAGTGCAGACAACTATAATTATGAACTAGGCTTTGTTATATTTTTTGAAAAAAAAATCAAGATACATTTACTACATCCAGTCCACAATATGCACACCCTTATAGATCCACAAGGCTTGTGAAAAAATTTGGAAAGTGATTTTCAAAAATGATCAATAAACACATTGTCAATCGATGAAAAACAAAAAAAACATCTTCTGAAACGTATACACACCTCTAGGATGACAGAATAAATTATAAGTATACGAGCAATCTTTCGCCAACTTTGAGCCCGGCGTTTTGATTTAGCATGAACAGAAGCCTCTTCCTTGGAAAGGTATTCTAGCTTCTTCTCAAAGTCTTCTTTTCCACCTCTAAAAATCCCATTCCACAAACGTGAAAAAATACTGTTCCTCCGAGGTTGTGAAGGCAAATCACTTGCAACAACCGATGGATGTGCCTCACTGGAAACAACATTCTCTGTCTTCAATGATGCCATTATTCTGTAAATGCAACACACTTTGAAATCAGTATCTAATTTTAGTTGAACTATCTTTCCATGGCAGAACAAGCAAACTATAAATAATATCCAGCCTCAGGTCATTAAATATTACATGCCCTTTAATGGATACAGTATAGATATGCCAGATTCATAAAATTGAATTCTTGACATCTGAAGAGTAGCAACCTAATGTTTTCCTGAAACTAAAGGAGAGACACACTGTTTACTTTCCAATTCAACTTGAAAAATTAACAAATCAAATATACACATTATATTACACAAAAACTATAATAGTGAATGTTATAACAGTACCTCATCCAATAAGCAAAAGGATTGAACATTAACCTGCAATACAGTCGAACAGAGTGAATGCTGCACAAAACTGATGAAGATGCATGCAGCTTAGAACAACACTGACTTACATATTCGAAGTTACAATACTTGCATTGTGGCATTATAAACAAAAGGTGGCTATGCTTTTGTTAACATACTAGCAAAAAGAAGATAGCTGCAGCTTTATGAGAAAAGTAGATGTGTTGCCAAAATTGTTGGGCCAAACAAGTATTGGATGAGATTCTATTTTGATGATGTATATTTCTATTGAGCCATTTTTGTCCAGTGAAGTCAATACTTAGGCTTATATCACCTTTTAGGGGACAAATTGTTCTTTAAGTCATTATATATAATGCAAGTGTTTATTCAGTCATTGTGTATTGAGTTAGTGCACACTGAGTATTTACATTAGATTGTATGTTACAAGTTATGATACTTATAATAGTGCCACCATAGTTTCAAAAATCAACAAGTAACTTGCCCACTTACGAGCCAGAGCAGCCCAGCAAGTTACTCACCTGTAAACTTGTAGAGTTCTTGCATGGAATCTCACTTGTACTGAGATAATCCAAACCAGAAACTTGTCTGATGGCAAAAATGTGCAGGTTGTGAGTTGAAAAGTTGAAAAACCATCATTTTCTCATTTACACTCTTGTGCCTTCCACTCTTGATAACATTGCATCGATTTATCGAAGGTTGGTTCAAACTTCAAAGTGATAAAAATATGAAAAAAATGGCAGGTGCTATAAAGGTCCACATGCCTTAATTTAAGCTGGGTCGCAGGAGCTCTGCCCGTCAACCCTACCACATGTTTCACAACAAAGAATGTTCCAGGGGTAATGCCTTACACTCCACAAAGGGTACTGCCCCTCAAACCCATTAAAAAGTCTGCTGCCCCAAAAGCCCCGCTCTAGTTGCAATATGTAAGCATTAGATGGAAAAGCAACTTTTTTTCCTTAAATAAATTATGTCTTGAAAAAACAGAGACAGCATTTTGTACCTGTCTTCATGATTCAGCATTTTTTCTAAGTTGCCAGTTTGGGTTCAGGTTCACAAGTACTGCAGTTTTTTTCCCCAGGGTTCAGTACAACCGGATTCAGTCATAAAATATATTAAAATAATATATTACATATATTAATTTTTATTTTTAAATATTTAATAAGAAATTTATTAACAATAATACAAAATATACAGCAGCTAAAAGGCAGCAGAAAATAGGCAATTACAAAGGTGGAGACAAGAATGTATTATCCCTTACACAATACCTTCAGCCGGAATCAAAATATTTGCAAAACTAAACTCCTGGAGTGACTGAAAACATAATTTCTGATCCAAGATCTTCAGATGCAACAATGCTATAGAACCAGCAATTACTTAACAGCTGCATTCAGATTACCATTTGCATGATGTCGGTTTCTAAAAATTCCTCTGCTCAGACTGGTTCCAATGCTAGCCATTTTATCTGCTCCATTATTTCTATTCCTTTCAATATGCAAGAATTGAATTTTGCAAACATGAATAAACTCTACAAACTGTTTAAACCTCAATTCCTATTTCTTTAGCCAATAAAAGGCCTTGCTTAAGCACCTGAGCCTCTGTAATATTATTTGTAGTATTTTCAAGACCCAAAGCAAATTTCAGGATTGTTTTACGGTGATTTACAACTGAAGGTGATAACACCTCCACTTCCAGAAATACCAGGATTTCATTTAAAAGCACCATCAAACAAGAGAATAAATCTATTGTTATTTGATAATAATTTATCTTTTACTTTCTTTTCTGTTTTTTATTCCTTTTCTACACTTTGGTGGCTAGGTTGATAGATTCTCTGAACATATTTTGGACTGAAATTGCAACAGTCCAAGAAGGAGTTTATTGACTCTGAAAATCAGGCAGTTCCTAGTACATATGGGCCAATTCATGTATTTGTAATTAGAATGATTATTTTAGGGAGATCAATAGCTTCTTGATAAGGGATGGGATCTTGAAGAGCAGATCTAAACTTGCTGATAAGAAGGCTCCAAACTGCCCTAGCATAGTCACAGCTGGTAAAAAGATTATTTTTATTTTGTTCATTTTGCTGGCAGAGAACACACCAGTTAGGTCCAATAAAAATTCTTTCCTCTAAGATTGTCCAAAGTAAGTTGAGGATTTTGCATCACAAACCAAAGGAAGAAGTTCACTTTTGGGATAGCTCCTTTGTACCAAATGTATTTCCAGTTTGGCAGAAGAGGTTTTGTTCCTCTCAAATAGTCTAACCTCTGTTCACTGAGTAATTGCCTGAGCCTTTAGTATTCCCCCAAATAAGATAGTCCTGAACAGTAGGGTCCAATGGAAGCCTGCCTTTCATAGATGATAGAACAAGAAAAGGAGCACTTATCTGATCCTAAATGAGGAGGAATATTAAGTTCAAGGGAAGTTCTTAATTAGGCAAGGCATTGAAATCCATTACCTGTTGGAGGTATTTTAAATTATTGAAGATCAATCATTCTCTTAGGGTATCAGATATCTGGGGTCTAAAATGACCCATTATTTTGTCTTCAAAGAAGCAAATTTTTCCAAGAGATGTGATTTGAGATCAGATCTTTGGCTTTTTCAAGGTTCCTCCAAATCTGAGCCTTCTTGATTGAATGACTGGCAGTAATAATTTTGAAGGAGAATAATAGCCCAGCATTGATCTTTGGAATCAACCATTCTCCAGATAAGATTGGCTGCCAACAATAACAGATGGGACTGTAAATCCCGTAATCCAAGACCACCTTCATTTTTGGTTCTAATTAGTTTATCTCATTTGACTAGATGATACTTCCTTTTGTAATAATGTTTTCCACCTTTCCACATAAATCTCCTGAGAAGTTGCTTCATTTTTTCATAATCACTTTCGAAGCACAAATTATGCTCATTTGATAGATAGTAAGAACAGTAAAAATAAAGTTTATAAGAAGGGAACAAGTTTGAGAGATAAGCTAGGAATTAGACCAATTACTGATTTTTGCTTTCATTTCATAAAGAAGCTTATCCCAGTGATGGGATTTTTGACTAGAAACAGAAATGGGAATTCCCAAATAAGGTTTGATCACTACTCACTTTCCATCCCAAAATGCTTGAGATTTCACCAGCCTCTCTGAGATGAGCACAAAAAAAAGTAAGTAATTGACCTTTGGCTGTTGCTCCTACTCCCCATTGCTTCCATGTAAACTTTAAGAGTAGAGGAAACACCTTGTTTTCTGAGGTGTAGCCCTCCCCAACAAAATAGCTTCATCAGCAAGCTGAGAATAGTTTAATTCTTCCCCCCTTGAAAAGTAGGAATGCCCACAATAGATCTCTGATGCCTTTGCTGTTCCAGTTGTTTCCCCAAAGCCCTGCAGTGATAATATGTAATAAAGGGGAGAGAGGGCAGCCATACCTCTAACCTCTGAAAGGTTTGGAAAAACAAGTGGGACTACCATTTACCAAAGGAGCAAACCAAGGTCTATTAATGCAGACTTTCATCCAGTTTACAAAATTCTTTTCAAACCCAAATTTGTTAAGAATGTTGAAGATGGCCTTGTTGGAGAGTCAGTCAAATACATTTGCCATGACCAGCTTTATAGCCATACTTCTGTTCTATTGTTTCCTTGAGTGCATGGCTTCTTGTGTGAGAGTAAATTTTTCTGAAATATTTCTTTTTGGTGCATAGCCAATTTGTTCTTCAAAGACTAAATTTGGAAGAAGAAGCTCAAGTCTTTTTGCAATGATCTTGGAAAATATTTTATAGGAGGTATTACAAAGGGAGATGGGCCTAGATCTATTGTTGTCTCAAAATGACATGCCCAGCTTTGGAAGCCATAGAAATACCAGATTTGGGGAGCAAGCAGTCTCGAATGCCTGCACACACAGCTTCAAACATGCAACCAACCTCTATAGAAAGCCAACTTCCTATCTAATCTAAAACTTATCTAATACTTGCAGAAAAAAGAGTTAGAATGAGGCAAAGGGTTACAAGGAGACAAAGGTGCAAAGAAATAAAAATAGAATGTGGCAATGAGCCAAAAACAGTGATCAATCAATCCCCCCTTTAGCATTCAAACAATTTATCAACCATGAAAATTCAAAGCTTGTGGTCAAAGCTAGCTCATCCCACTTGCGCTAGAGGACCATGAGCATGCAGCCATTAATGACTACAGCTGAGGCTAGTTTAGCCAGCTTCCACTTGAGGGCCATAAGTAAGTAAACAAAACTTACATGAAATCAAAACCAAGGGACACTCTCCAAGACAAGATATGAAGAGCAAAGCCAAAAATAGCAGTTTCATTCATCAAGAACCTATAGATCATTACAAATAAGGAAATCTTTGAACTTATAGATTTACAAAAAAGAGAAAGCAATCCTAACCATTGATCAAATAGGGCAGTCTAAAGCACCAAAATAACTAACATGTTCACCAAAAAATGGACATCCCTTTTTAATTTTTAGATAACTTGCCCCAAACTCTTCATATGGAAGAGAGGCAAGGGGGGGAGTTTTAAATTATATATAGAAAAAACCACAGAAAATGTTAATCAAAAACAAATTTTGCCAAAGGTGGACCTCTTGGTTGTTTCTGGAAATGGAGTCTATAACTGAGAACACAATTGTTGGTACTTGGCACAACTTCAATGATTTAAACTCTGGACATATATCTTAAGTGTGCATGTCTCACCCTTTTGGCTTGATTGAGGAGTACATGATGACGCCAAATAGGCACTGGTAAACTTCAACATTAGTGCAAAGTCTGCCAACAAGGAATGTGGCACAGTTATTCAGAGTTCAGCAGAGAATATCAAAACAGAACTAACACAGCCATAGGCGTCAATTATATACAGTGGGAACGAATAATAATAATTAACAATGCCACTTTTGCACCAACCTTCTAGTTTAGTGTAAAGTTTCGTCTTGGCAACAGAATGTAAAGTAATGCTGCAAGCCCTCATTTTGGTCTGGGTATTTGCAACACATGGGCAGTAAAATTTAGATGTGGGAGATTGATGTCAGATTGCAGAAAAAAGGCCATGCAATCTGAAATTGTTTTACAAAGTTGTTTTTCAATCTTTTGATAGCAGAATCCTTGATACCTCCAAACCACTGACACTAATAAATGCTTTTACAAGCAGTGTTCATCCCAACTCAGGCACAAGTCCAATTCTATATGATTGTCCAGGTTCATGATCATTTCTAACATTGATAACTAACCTGTAGCAACTAAATTTAGTTAATGATTTGAAAGTCAGTTGCAGGCTGCAGCACAAAGCAAAAATGAAAAATACTATGAAGATGTGCTGTGAAATATGTGTAACTCGGACATTAGTGTGGCAACATAAGTTTGGAGAGTACCCAATACAGAAACAAAAAGAATCTTACCAAAAATTATGATCTTAAGAGTTAAGACAAGTGTCGCCTACTTGGCATGCTATTGGACAGTTCCCAATACACAATCTTTTGGTCTTATAAGTTTTAAGGTTAGCATCTACTTGACATGCTGAACTCGAGGACATCAATAGTTCTCATAAAGTTGTTTTCCTATACAAGGTCTCTCTTACCAGTGTTTCCAAAAGATATTGCTCTCTAAATTTACAATGATATCTTCTATGCATCTTCGATATAATGTGGTGAATGCTTTGCAAAAATTAAATATTTTATTCAGTCATTATCAATGTTTGTGTGTTCTTTCACTCTTTCTGAATGGGATATCTTGTCTGGCTAACGTATTCACCGCCACAAGAACACAGAAACCTCAGCATGTCTTTAGTAATAAGACAGTCAAAAGGGTCCTTGAGTCACCTAAGTAACTTTTGAATTGAGTTAGGTGGGGTAAAGATGTCTGTCCTCCAGCACATCAATTATCTTGATGGTGGTGCCCTTAATATAAGGAACTGTGGCGACAGAAACAAATGTTGCTGTCTGCTTCTTTCTCATTCCCAATCAAAGACATAAGCAATCCTAACACAAAGTACTGATGAACAATGATAAGCACAACACACTTATGCAATTATTTGAACAGTCAGTTCATACTCAGACTAGCTTTAAACTTGCAAGTTATTTATTTGTAACCAATTATAATATTGCAATATGGACTGGATAATATCCTCAGTCTTGGATTTCAAGACATCTAAAGCTAAATTTCAATATATATTCTATTACATATATGATATAAGCCAAGCTAAAGTAAACCACTAAACATGCTTGTTTAATCATTATAATGTAATGGTTCTTATTTGAGTCATATTTAGCATAGTACACCAATGGAATTGCTAACAGAGGTGATTCAAAATCATAGCATTAGATCTACCATATCATTAAATTTAAATTAATATGAAAATAGTATGAATTATGAGCCTAGCAAAATAGCAATACATAGTAGCTAAAGTTACTTTCTCAGCCCCAAATCTTCTGAATTATGAACTAAAGGTAGTAAGCACATCAAATTGGAAATCAAAATCAAAATCCTAACACTCAAATTGCTTAACCATGGTTTAATCAAAACCTATAATTTTGAACACTCCATCATCCCTCCTTTATCCACTCCAGTAGTTCTCAATCAGTAAAGCTGCTGATCCTATGTAATTATGGATGAAGAAGAAAAAGACTAACTTAGAAATTCAGGTTCTGAGCTAAATAGGCACCAAATAAACTAGACTAGCTTAATAATCTGTTGCCAAGTTTTTATAAGAATATTATGCTAAATTCAGAAAAATATTTCTTAGATATTAATCACTTTGAATTGGGCAGAAATATATAATAGTTCCTTTCATATATGCTATAAATTTAATGCTTTATGTAGCCTAACATCTCATTAATTCCTTTTTATAAATGCTAAAAACTGAATCACTTGTGGATAACAGCCAGTCATGTCTTGCTTTGTTGGAATTCAATTCACAGCTGAAATAATCTCAAAACTGTTGAGGACTAATGTGATGGCATCCACTCTAATTAAATTTGAGTGTATATACAAATTTAGTTTGGCTCATAAAGAAATACATACTGATGCAGAAGCATCCAATCCATCCTTTATTTCAGATTGATGGAGAACAATTGGCCCTGCGCCTACCTACTTGCAGCTAAGTCTTTTTTCATCCTTGGCAAGCGGGTGGCTGTCAGCCCTATTTTTAGGCTGGGCGGTTTCAGATGCCCTCTCTTTTGGCAGAGTAAATGCTATTTTTATGGGGATGCCACAGTGGAAAGAGTGGCATGGGAGTCTAAACAAAGTATTGGTATTAACAAAAAAGAAAGGGAGAAGAATTTTTGAATAAGGAAGGATACTGAGATGAACTGTTGGATGCCCAGAATACTTTTTCCAATGTTGCTTATGACTGAGATGAGCCCGTGGAACGCCCAGACTTCTGATTCTCCTTGTAGTGATGTGTTTCAAACCAAGCACATGGATATGAGTATTGGTTCAAGAAATTCTGATGCAGGGGGATGTTATTTTGTTCTTTTTAATTGTTAAAATTTTCTGTTCTAAACTTATTGACGTTGTATTACAAATTTGTAAAAAGGGCTGCCTGGTTCATGACCATTAATTGGGTTCCCAAACATGAACTGCATTATTTGGTATAAGAGCAAGGTTTGGATTATGGAAAAGTGTGCATTTTGTCTTGTTGCAAGTGATGGAAGTCTTGCCATTATAGAAGATAAGGAAATTAAAATGGCTCACAATACTGGGATAGCAGAGGCATTAAGGTCAATAGCGGCAAGGTTGAAGGCCTTGGAAACAGCACAAAGGAGGGGTGTGACAATTGACAGTGTAAGTGAAGATGAAGAGATGGCTGAAGAACCAATCGGACAAGGAGAGTATATGAATGAACCCTTCATAAGTGCCATGTCTCTAATTAGAAATCAACCACAAATGGAGACTGCATGTTATAGTGGAAATTTGAATGTGAAAGTGTTAATAGATTGGATTACAGAGATGGAGAAACACTGAGTTTGAATGAGGACCTGCAAAGGGTGAAGTTAGCAATCACAAAACGCAAAGGTCACACTTCCCTTTGGTGGGAACATGTTCAAAGGATTGAAAAAGGAAAGGAAAGGAAAAGATCCAATCATGGGATCAGATGGTTACAAAATTAGAATCAAAATTTCTGCTTGTTGATTATCATCTTAATTTGTTGAAACAATTGCAGAATATAAAACAAAAGGAAATGAGTGTGCAAGAATTCACTGAAGAATTTTACCAGCTTAACAGGAGACCTTGTTGTGCTGAAAGCCTGAAAACAATGAGGAAAAAGTTGCAAGATATATCTCTGTTTTACCATACAAGATGAGTTTAGTTTGATTCAGGTGAGATTGGTAAAAGACACCTACCAATGTGCCTAGAGAGCTAAAAAAAAACTCGCAAGGAAGCAACATAACAGTTCTAGAAGAATTGGAAGATCCCCTAAAGAAAGAGGACAGTTTGGTGAAAACAAAGACAGCATACTAATGAAGAGGAAACTAGTACTTCTCATAAACAAATTTACAATTCAGACACTAGATGAAGAGGGAACAAGAACCAAAGGATTATGGAAGAAGTCATATTGTTGAAGCCAATGAAGAATCTGAAACATCATCACATCAAGCAGAAGAACCTAAACATGCTGAGGTAATCATGATGAAGAGGGTATTGCTGAAATCAAAAAAGGAAGAACATGAATTGGCACAACAAAAGAATCTTTTTGTACAATTTGCAAGTCCAAGGGTAAGTGTTGCATAGTTGTAATTGATAGTGGAAGCATGATAACCTAGTATCCAGTGAAATGGTGGAGAAATTAAAGCTAAAAATAATCTCACATCCAAGACCGTACAAAGTATCATGGCTACAAAAGGAACATCAACTTCTAGTAAAGGAGCAATGTTCAGTTGAATTTAATATAGGAGCATATAAAGATAAAATATTGTGCAAAATTATGCCTATGGATGCTTGTCACATTTTACTTGGAAGACCTTGGCAATATGAGATGAGAGAAGAGCTATTCATGATGGCAAAGAGAACACTTACACCATCATCGGACAAGAAAGAGTACATTGAATCCAACGAAGGATGGAGGAGAAGAAGTGGACAAAAGGTCAGAGGTACGCTTAACTACTGGAAAACAATTTTTAAGTGATATAAAAGAAGAAATAATTTGTTTTGCATTTATTTCTAAACCTGCAGAAGTAAAAACAGCAAACAGGGAAGAAGGAATTCCTTTAGGAGTGCAAAATTGCTTGAAGAATATGTTAATATTATGTCACAAGAGATGCCAAAAGGATTACCACCTGTTAGAAGCATTAGTCATTGCATGGATCTGATTCTTGGATCAAACTTATCGAATAAGAACTCTTGAACAAAGGTTTGATCAAAAAAAGCTAGAGACCTTGTGTTGTACTAGCAGTGCTAGCAATAAAGAAAAATGGAGATGGCATACTGTACAAATTCTTAGGCCATAAATATGATCACAATAAAGTATCAATTTTCTCTACCTCAAATGGACAATTTGATGGATTGTCTTAATGGGGAAAGATGCTTGACAAAAATTGATCAGGAGAGCGAGTATCATTAGATTCAGATCAAAGAAGATGATGAACAAAAAACAGCTTTCAAAACCAAAGACAGGTTGTACGAGTGGCTAGTCATGCCATTCAAATTGACAAATGCACCCAGTACCTTCATGAGATTGATGAATGAGGTGCTTAAACCTTATCTTGGTAAGTTTGTAATTGTTTATCTTCATGACATTCTGATTTTTGGCAAGATAGAAGAGGAACATTTAGAACATTTGAGACTAGTTTTAAAGATTAAAGAAAGAGAAATTGCTGATAAATCTGAAAAGAGCAGCTTTATGAAGAAAGAATTGGTGTACCTAGGCCTTGTTATTTCACAGGAAGGACTTAAAATGGATTCAGAGAAGGTGAAAGCAATTGTAGATTGGCCATCACCAAAAAGGACATTTGAGGCAAGAAGTTTTCATGGCCTAGCCAACTTCTACAGGAGTTTATCAGAGATTTCAGTGGTGTATGTGCATCAATCATAAAAACCATGAAAAGAAATAGGTCTGCTTTTCAATGGATAGCAAAAATAGAAAAGGGTTTCTAACTCATTAAATAAAAGGTGACAGCTCAAACTATATTGTGAAGTTACCCAATTTTGACAAAGTATTTTAAGTAGATTGCAATGAAAGTGGAATAACCATTTGAGGATTGTTAAGCCAAGAAAGGAGGCCTATAGCATATTTCAGTGAGAAGTTAAACAAAGCTAAAAGAAAGTACTCAGTCTATGATCAAGAGTGTTATGCTACAAGCACTTAAGAAGTGGAGGCACTATTTGTTATTGAAAGAGTTTGTTCTATACATAGAGCAAAGCACTACAGTACATCAATAGCCAAGATAAACTTAACCAAAAGCATATGAAGTGGATTGAATTTTTACAAAGTTATTCATTTGTTATAAAGCATAGAAGCGGTAAGTCTAATAGTATGGTTGATGTTTTAAGTAGGAGATATTTACTAATGATTGAAATGAAAATTAGAGTTATATGAGAGTGATGTGAATTTTAAGGAAGCATGGACAGCATGTAAGAGTCTAGTGGACCAAGACCGAATGCCATAGTTGGACTGTTTCATTTAGGAGGGATTAATATTCAAAGGAAGGTGTTCATGCATCCCTCAAGGATCCAAGAGGGGAAATTTAATAAGAGAAAAACACAATGGGGGTTTGGCTGGTCACTTTGAGGTAGATAAGACACTCACACAACTGAAAGAGAATTACTAATGGCCTAAAATGGACAGATGGTTCAACATTGCAGAATTTGTCAATTTGTCAGGGGAAGAAGACAAAATACTGGACTATACCAACCATTACTTATTCCTGAAAGGCCATGGGAAGAGGTGAATATGGATTTCATACTAGGGCTTCCTAGAGCACAAAATGTTAATGATTCAATTTATGTTGTTGTTGATCAATTCTCTAAAATGGTTTATCCCATTCCCTGTAAGAAGTCAAATGATGCATCTCATGTTATAAATTTGTTCTTTAAAGAGATAGTAAGACTCCATGGTTTACCGGAAAGTATAGTCTCTGAGAGAAATATAAAATTTGTGTGACACTTTTGGCAAGCATTGTGGAGGAAATTGGACAAGAAGCTAAGTTTCAGTTCAGGCTACCATCCTTAAATGGATGGGCAGACAAAAGTTGTAAACAAGAGTTTGGGAAATTTTTTGAGGTGCTTAGTAGGAATGAAGCCAACTCAATCAGACTTAGTTCTTGCACAAGCAAAATTTGCCAACAATAATTCAGTAAATAGAAGCACAATCAAAACACCTTTTCAAGTTATGTACGGAATTCAGCCCAAGGGGGGTGTATACCTTAAGAGATACCACTGATTTAGACAAGAAAAGTGCAGCAGCAAAATACTTTGCTGATTATGTACATGAGTTACACCAAGAAGTTGAGAAAAACTTGGAAAAGAATGCAAAAACAATAACAAGGAGCTGATCAAAGAAGAAGAGAGCAGGAATTTCTGGTTAGGGATTTAGTGTTAGCACATTTAAACATAGTTACCGGGTTCTCTGTTTTTGCCCTGCGTGCCCACTCCGGGAGCGTTTGGGCACGGGTTCTTGCTGGGGAGCGGCTGGGAGCGCCCACGGAGCGCCCAGCCACCTGTGGGTTCTCTGTGGGTCCGCTCCCACAGAATCTGGGCACCGAAAACAAAAAAAAAAAACAGTTTTTGAAGCACTTAAAGTGCCAAAAAAACCCTAAAACGTCTTTATAATATGACTATCACTCCTTTGTCATTTCATTGCTCTCACAAACACATTTTTAAATGATGTTGAGACTCTTTCACATGATGCAGAGACTCTTTCACATGATGCAGCTACTACAAGTGGCACTGGCAATGCATTTGCTTGTGGTTCAAATAATGTTGAACCAAATGATGATGAAACCTTTTGATGATTGATGAATAGTTGTAATGATCTTCATTTGAATCATGACTAGAGAGACATATATTAGTATATGATATTTATTATTAATATATGAGTATGACATATGTATTGGAATTTTGAACTATCAATTGGCATTTATGATTTATCTTTATAAGTTTATAGGCTTGTAGTTTATCACTAGCATTGATCAATGATTTTAGATTTAATAATGATTGATGAAGTATCATAGACTCTTCATACTATCAAATGTATTTACAATTTTGTATATTTTTAATTAATTATATATATATATATATATATATAAAAAAAAATATATATATATATATATATATAAAATATAATATATTAATATATATATATATATAGCCGTACCCAAACGTACCGTATTTCAAGAAAAAAAAATTGCCGTACCGGCGTACCCTATCCCGTACCCGTGCCCGGTTGGGTACCCGTACCGGTAACTAAGCATTTAACGAAAGAGAGGTTTCCTCAAGGAACTTATAACAAACTAAAATGAAAGAAAATTGGACCATGCAAGATCTTAAAGAAGTTTGTAGCAAATGCCTATGAGTTAGAAGGCCCTCATGGTGTGGATATTTCACCAATTTTCAATATTTCTGATCTATATCATTGGTACCTAGACTGAAAGTATGAAGCACAAGGTGCCACTTCCAAGGAACAAAAGGAAAGTTGGATACAACAAATGCCTGAAAAGAAAAGAGATGAAGTTGAAGCTATCATAGATATTCAAACTACCAAGAAGACAAGAGGGAAGGAATACAAAGAGTATTTGATCAAGTGGAGGAATAAGCCAGTGGAAGAAAAAAATTGTATGCATGCATCTAAGGTGGCCAAGCATGGGATAACAGGAATGATGCAGGAGCATCCAACTAATCCTACTCTCTGCTGCTTGCTCGTTTTGGCATTGAATTCTTCTTGTTTTCTTTCTTGTGTTTTTGTGTTTGCAGGTGCTGGGATGGATTTGTTTCAGTTTTGCTTCTACACCTGTTTATTTACTGCTGTTCTTTTTTAGCCTTCTTTGGGCTGTTATGCTGTTGCAGTGACAAGGCAGTCTTCTATTTTTAGTTCTTTAAGGCTGGCGCTGTGATATGACTGTTTCATTTGCTATTTTGGTTGCTGGGTGCTCAGGGAATAATGCTCGACATTGAAAAAAATGACTGTTATGCTGACGTAATTGTTTATTTTGGAAGGACAGAAAGTAACTGACCCTTCGCAATTCTTCTTTCATCCTTGGAAAGTGGGTGGTTATCAGGCCTATTTTTAGGCTGGGCAGTTTCAGACAGAGGCTGTTTTTATGGGGACACTGCAGTGGAAAGAGTGGCGCGGTAATTTGAACAAAGTATTGGTATAAACAAAAAAAAAAAAATAGGAAGAAGAATATTTGGATAAGGAAGGCTGTTGAGATGAACCTGTTGTATGCCCAGGACGCTGTTTACAATGTTGCTTATCACTGAGATGAGCCTGTGGAACACCCAGAATGCTGATTCTCCTGTTTGATTCAAAAAAATTAGTGATGTGTTTCAGACCAAGCACCTCAATATGAATATTGGTTCGAGGAATTCTGATGCAGGGAGGTGTTATTTTGTTCTTTTGAATCGTTAAAACTTTCTGTTATAAATATGTCGACATTGTGTTACAAATTTTGTAAAAAGTGCTGCCTGGTTCATGACCTTTAATTGGGTTCTCGAACCTAGACTGCATTACATACACACTGTTCTCTTATGAAAACTATATTTCATGAAGTCTTATTGCAGTGTATGTAGTATAGGTTTCCCATTTCAATATTTGGAAAAAATGCTTGCATGTAATCTGTACAAGGTAATAGCTAAACAAGAATCCTTCTCAAGCTGTATAAATAATATCCAATCAAAGAAAGTTGTTCTATGGGAAGTTTATATTCAAGGCATTAGATCCACTCTATAGTTTGACTTAAAAGCCATGTAATATGAATTAGGAAGATAATAAAATAGTAATATATGCTTGCTAAAGTTACTTTGTCATTCCAGCATCCCTCAGGTCAGCACATCAAAATGGAAGCCAAGAAAATCACAAAGTAAACTAAGCATGCTTGTTTAACATACTATGCTTACACTAGCTGGTTTATATGCTGCTGACTCATAAGGATCAGAAAATAAGTAAAGGAATCAAAAGAATGACTTCCATATTCCAACAATAGCAGCTCTCCAAAACTACCCAATTTTGTTAGCAGAACAAAATTACTAATTCCTGCAAGTGGCAGTTTCAAAAACGCTGGTTACCCTGAAGCACTAATTTTGAACTGTTGCAATGGTTTCACAGCCACCAGGGCAATTTCGTAACCACCATGTCAAATTACAAAACCAAGAGTCTGCACAAAAGGGGGGGTTTTTTCACAACAGCAGAAATCTGCCCAATGTTTCTCCTTCCACTTCTGCTTCCAGGACCTTCTAGTGCATTAGGAGGGCATCCCAGCACCTATTTATGGACATGAAGGAATTGGATTGGGAGGGAGTGGTAGATATGAGTGTCATAGAACATTCAGAAGTAAATTCCAATTATAATTCACACCATAGACCTAACAGTGTGTATGTAACCGAATAGAGCAAGGGGTAGATTGTATTCCACACTATTTTACAACTCGTATTTATCTAGCTTTTAATCATAATTCAGTAACAGTGTAATTGCCACTACCAAGTTGGTTTTTCCCCTTTGGAGGTTTTCCACAATAAAATCTGTGTGTTAAGTGTTCACTTCTCTTTCATATCTTTCTTTCCTTCATAGCTGTCATTTATTTTGAATAAGTAGCACAGTCCATTAATTGATTGATTTATAAATTCTAATAGCAAATTTTGATGAGATTACGGATCACTGACACGCATAGGAAGCAACCCAAAAAATTTAAAATCAAATCCTACCTCCTTCGTCCAATTAAAGATTCTTGGTCAATCTAGAAAACAAGTGAAACAAAGCTAAAGTTTTATATTACTCTTTTCGAAAGAAACATCTAGGAACAAAAACAGACCAACCCAAATATTCTGGCTATGCTGCATATCAGACCTCATTTCACCATTTGCCATCCCGAAAACTGTTCCAAAACCTATGCCAAAAGAATTGACGAGCTACACAAACTAGCAAATCTAACACTTCTCAATGAAACATAAGTGCTGGTGCAGTGTATTTACATTTTTTTAAGCGAAATCTTGACTCCTGATGAAAGAAACATCTAAGAACAAGATACAAAAAATCTCTTCCAAATCTATACATGGCATAAGTTGCACCTAATTTAACATGACTAAAATTGGACCTAAATCTCAATCAACTAAACAATATGGGCAAAATATAACAGGTAACCTCAAATTTCACGTTTTTACGCAAAGAGTAACCTAATCAAACAATTTGATATGCCAAAAAACTGTTACAAAATTATCCATACTCATTTTAAGTAGATATTCACTCTTAATCCATCAAAACTAAAGCACCAGAAGAAAATCTAACAACAATCAACCACCAAAGGCTGCTGACGCCATGTATTTACAGACATAGAAGCAAAATGAATGTCAAATCCTAATGAACCAAGCACATGCGAACAAAATCCAATAGATTACATTATATTATACAGGTTCTAATACAATAAAGGCCCCTATATTAACCATCTACAATTCCAAAAATGATCCAAAACTATCAAAATGAGTCCATTACTAAGCAACCAAAAAACAGAAAATTAATATTTGCTAAAATCGGCAAAAATCTAAGCACTTGAAAGTAGGGAAATTCCACTAACCATGGACTTTCGAGGCCAAATCTTGACCAATCTGGACCAAATTTATGTCTATATAGAGCAAATTTAAGCGCAGAAAAATCTCAGCGACCAAAATTCAGCGGCTACACAGATTTGTGAACACAGATCTATGGAATTAGACGTTTAAAGGGCCATCAGAATATTCAAAACCTTCTACGAGATTATAATAGAGCGGAGGAAAGGGAAAACGCTCGATACTTAATCTACGATTTTATTTAAAGCTTCGACGGTTTCATAATCAAAAGTTTTGTTTTCGTTGAATGGTGGAGGCCAACTGTCCCCGATGTAATTTTGAGGAGTTTAAACTTCTTTTGCGGGATACCAAAGGTGAGGTCGGCAAGAAAGGAGATCCGACGGTCTTCTTTCGCATTAAGTTATACTATGCATTTGGTTAGACGCCTTGTGAATATATGTAGCGTAATACCCTGTGTTTCCATTTTCTCCCAGTTTTTGGGGGTTGTCCAAAGTGAGGTCAACGAGAAATGGTTTATTTATATTTTAATAAAGGTGAAAATTGTTTTTTAATGTCGTTGTGAAGCCAACATCATTTTGTTATTTCCACTATGCAAGCATTTTAAATATATCAGTACGAGATTTTCTATTCTACAAGCATTTTATATATAGATGTACGTATATCATGGTGAAAGTGCATAGCTCGCATTTTTTTTGGATTTAAAAAAAAATCAAATATAATAATTAGAGTTTAAGTAGGCTATTTTATGTAAAAATTGATATCTAGTTTTTTTTTTTTTTTAGTAGCCTAAAACTTAGTCTTTATTTCAATAGTTTCTTATGTTAGTTCAAAATTGTATTCGTAGTCTTGACCTAGTTCAAGATTTTACATATGGAATTGAATTTCAAATTTTCAAAATCAAATTTACTTATAGGTCTAAGACAACTTATGTCCTATTTAGTCATTGTATGTAGACTCAAGCACAAAATAATTAAATTGTCATGTTAAGGTGTTGTATAGAAGGACAAAGTTCTACTTTATTTCAATCCATCATCTTGTATCCACTTCATTGTGTGTATTTTGACACACCAATTTGTGGAACAATTTGTTTCTCTTGAAAATATAGCATTACCCTTCAAGTCCCCTTCAAGTCCCAAGAAACATGTTAAAGCATGTTTGGTTGACTCTTAGATGTGTGATCTATCTTTTTTACAAGGGACGTGTTGGTATCCTCAAAAGTAAGATGACAAATTTTATGTGGAGTATGCTTAAGCTTGCTCATTCATAGATAAGATTATTTATTATTTGTGAACAGAAAAAAATAAGAGAAAGATGTAACATTAAAGCTTGACGTAAAACTAATCTAAGTACGCTCATATGATACTTTTAAACTAATTGAGCTTCAAAATGGAGAGAAAGAAGAAAAGAAGCAAGAAAAGGAAACATTACAAAAAGGTTAGAATTTATAGCAATTGTCATTTTCTCTTATAATAGCATCATTAAATCATGCAAATCCTTTTTTTTTTTAGGTTGCATCCATGTCACAACCCAAATTTTGGTGGTCAAGAAAGAATAATTTAACCAAAATTTATACTTTTTTATTTGGCATAATAACTTACATAGTGATTGTATGTTGGTATATGGTTTACTAATGTGTCTTTGTGATTATTGCATGTGGACTTGATGTCAAGCACATGAGCCCTTTCCATGACCTAGATATCATAGTCAAGATTCATTATGTCTTAACCCTGTGTGTATGCTTAGTTCAAGCCCATGTTTCATTGAAAGTCTTCCACATTATTATTTATAAAACCATGAGTTACTTATGCATTCATAATTTAACCAAGAAGATATATAGTTGGTAATGTGTCTTCATGTAAACTTCATATATATGAAATCCAATAAGATTATAACTAGTTGAATGTAACATATATGATTTTAACTACATCACATGAACATGAGAGAAATGCATGTTCATTACAATTGTAAAAAATTAGTTCTAGAACAAGTATTTCATATATATCCATTGCAAGTATAATAGGTAAATAACATTGTAAATGAAGCATATCAACCCATGTAATCATCTTCTTTTCATATGAATAATGTCATATTAATGTATAAATAAACTTACAATGTAAACATCATATTAGAATATACATTTTTTCTATGATGTATGGTATACCAAATGAAGTATATAAGTACCTAAATCAAAATA
The DNA here is from genome assembly GCA_007258455.2 of Sequoia sempervirens. Lineage (NCBI taxonomy): Eukaryota > Viridiplantae > Streptophyta > Pinopsida > Cupressales > Cupressaceae > Sequoia > Sequoia sempervirens. The sequence continues at coordinate 551,396,540 of VDFB02000017.1, forward strand.
GAACTATATGAACCAACCACTTGTACCTAATACCATTTTACCAAATGTTGATTTCATGTTGATGTCATTGGAATGAGGAGAGAGAATGTCACGAGGATGCTTTTATGCCAAACATAAATCCTACATGTCTCCCTCATGTACTACTACTACTTAGTGGGACACTACCTTTCACAAATTTATCATACAAGAGAACTATATAGTAAGAATTAAGACAAATAACACAATGGACTATCAAAACCAATATGTTGATAAAATTAATAACTTGGCCAAGGATTTCAAACGGTACACAAGGACCACACATGTCTTGAAGTTAGATACGTGTATTATTAAATAGAATCACTTCTTGGGGTATGAAATACAAGAAATATTATGACACTTTTTAGTATACCTATATGAGATAACATAAACTCCCTTAAATATCAATAGTGAAACTCTCCCCTAAATAGCATTAGTACATGAAAATAAAAACTATAATTCCAACCTCTCTTATGAGACCAAAACAATAAATCAATTAATCATACTAGTAACATAGAAGTAATAAGAAGACTCTCCCATAGGTCATAATTTGGCCAATATCACACATTGAGCATAGTCACACCAAAAATGATCTTTTCAATTTCAAAATTATATGAGATAGCAGGTAGGATGTCCTTTCTAGGAATATACCCTAGATAATTTAAATACAACTATCCACTTTCATCTAGTATAGTATGACAAAATATATTATCAACAAATCATTGGCAACTTTCGATGTAAGATATAGGGTACAATATGCTTTCAATAGTATGACAATTCAAAAAATACAAATTAAATTTGAACATAAAAGTATTTTCATTATTCTCATCACAACGTATGATTGACGAAGTAAACTCTCACATCAACATAAAATATTTATTTTGGCATTTTTATACTAGTTTTATATTAATGCAACCCCATAATAAATTAGTGAATATAGTGGCTAATAGCCATCCGTAGTATGCATTTTCAAATCATTCCTTCAAGCAAATTACATGATATTATATTAGCATACATATTTCCTATGTATATTTTTTGAATGGATTGGTTCTACTAAACTTTCAATACAAACTCATATTCATATATATCTCATAATAGTTCATTCATATACATCTCTTAACAAACAATAAAGAAAGCCAAGCCCGAGAGTAAGTTGGCATGCATACATTCAGTAAGTAAAACCTATTAAGGTCATGGCCATGTCCTAATATGCTAAAATAATTTCCAAAGTGCACACCTTATTTCTCACTTGTTGAATTGGCTCAACATTCAAATATATTTTTACTTGTGTATATATAATATATTTATGGATGATAATAGGAATGGATTTCTTTGATGTCATGTTCATTAAAAAACTAGATGGTTCCCTTGGCTATCATTTCTTTATAAAAGTCACTCACATAGACTTGTACCTCCATTCCTCTTCCCACCACTATTTTTCTCAAAAACTTGTTGTCTTGAAAACTCTAACAACTAGGGTGTACTGCATTTATAATGATGATACCTAGGTTTAGAACTCTCACACCTAACCAAGGTTTTCAAACTTGATTGTTATATAAATAAGCACATTCTAAGAACATTCAATCAATTCAAGACACACTTTAAACCCAAGTCCAAGAATGCTTTCCCTACCTCTTTACCAATAGATACACTCTTATATATCAAAGGTATTTCCCAAAAAAATCCAAAATTTTAGTTAAAAATGGCATTAGATGTGCCTACAAGCTAATTTTCCCCACTAAAATTGTATCTTGCCTCTTAAATACCTCGTTGATCCCTTCTTTAACTCGAGATTCTATATCCTTATATTAGAGAGATGAGTTTCTCCTTCAAAACCAAACTCAAGGAACATGGTGTGGAGATTAAACATGATAATGTCATCAATTATACTATTTCTAAGCAATATTCCTACTCAAAACACCATATCTAATTAGTAAATTCTTAGATCCTAGCTAAGGAAGATAACTTTCTTAAAATCAAACTCTTGGAAGCCATCAAATTTGGTAACTACCCCTCTAATATCAATTAGGACGATGATAGAATATAAGTATCTCTTGGAAACCTTTGATATCTCCTCCCAAAAACCAAGCTTCACCTCCCTCTTGATGGTTTCCCACCACTCATCATATTTTCCTTCTACTTCATTCAATCCTCTTTTTCCTTGTTCACTCCTTCTCTTGTTGTCTATATAACCATCATGTTCATGTTTCTCTTCTTACTTTTATGGCATGTTTAATGCTCAAATTGAACATGTGGTAGTAGTTTAGGGCAACAAAAAGGTCTTAAGGAATTTAATAAGTTCATGGTCCCTGGTTTATGCTCAAAATAAACATGATAGTAGTTTTAGGAAACACAAAAGGCTTCTAAAGGGAATGGTGTGGTCACCACTGTACATACCAACCTTGATATTATGAGATGGTTACCACACCTCCCTATTCAACCAAAAAGAAAATCCTCAACCCTAAAATTTAAGATATTAACATTTCAAACAACTTTAAAATTATTGCCTTTATGGTTTCCAAAAAATATCACTTGTATCACTTAAAAAATAATATACTTGAGATTTATTTGATCTCTCACACACACATGCAATACATTCCCCTTGATCACATTTAATATAAATCAAGGTAATACTAAATACTTTCCCCTTACAACTTATAACTTTTTTTCTATATATTTCATTACTGGGTCTACATGGTATAATATGCAAGGACAAATCATGAGATCAAGATGTTAACGACTTAGACCTACCAAGCAATCGATAGAAAAAATGAAAAAATAAAGGTAGTATTGATCATGCAAGATTTTCAACCAAGCAAGCACAAATCCAAAATAAAGAATATGATGTCATATAATTTGTGTTTTTATAAGGATGAATGACTAGAAGACCATCAAATACATAAAATTATAGATGACTAACATGAATTATTAGCTATAGTTTACTTTATTTTCTACCTCGTACATTACTCTGGTATGACAACATCCTTTCCTATGATATCATCCCTCTAGTTATAGACATGATACTATACAACCAAGCTCAAACAAAAGCATGGTTAGTGCATTATATCAAGTCATTTGAAACATTATAAATAAATGTTGATAATAAATTATCCTAAACATAAACAAGTAAACCATTCAAGATCCATTAGAATGTATAATCACTTTAGATTTTTTAAATACTAAAATAAATGATAAATTCAAAACTTCATCCATATAATTATGTATATCATTCAAACATGATCAAAATATATAAATCCCAAAATCCTTTTAATATTTACTCTATATATCTAAAATGTCCCAATCAAGCAATTATTAAATAGTTAATTGTTTGAGGTACTAGAAACCAATCATTT